>PVLA01000176.1:0-557165 GCA_004027455.1 Hydrochoerus hydrochaeris | reverse complement strand
TTGAGGTTCTGTGGTAGTTTTATTGCGGTGCAGTCGCATGCGTTTGTTCTGTCTTGTTCTGCTGTATTTTGCTACCTTCAAAAAAAAAAAAGAAAGTAACAAAATGCCTCCAAAAATTTCCCAACTCCACCAAAGCTGATCCATGGATCGTGAATAAGAAGAAACTCAAAAACAAGGCAACAGAATTATATAAGGTGATTAAAAGTATATAACAACAACAAAACAAGTCAGTAAGGTACTGAGCAACCTGAAACAGGATATAACTAAGCAGATAATGGACTTAAAAAGTAAAAAGAAGAAAAGAAAGTGCTCTAGAGGATATGGCTGCATGTGTGTTTAAGTGTATAGGACTGAAAACCATGTTGCTAAATTGTTACTGGATCATTGAACTTCTTTGCAGTCTCATGGTTTGAATGTACACTTTGTATGCTTTAATTTTATAACTTTAACAACTAGGTCTAACAAGACAGTATGTAATTTATCAACTAGTGATTTCTTACTGCTTTTTTTTTCTGAGATTCTGTATTGTTTCTACCCCTTTTTCTGTTTTGCTTTTTTTTTCTCTTTAAATAAAATTTAAAACAAAAGGAGTGATCATAAACTATGGTGAGTATCTAAATTATAAATTTATTATGGTAAAAGACACATTACCATTAATCCCCCTCAAATCACTAACACCTGTCTTCAAATGTCCTTATCCCATCATCTTTGGCAATGTGTTTTTCACTATAATAAGTTTCTTTTTAAATTTAAACATTCATCATATCTTTGGACCACCTCTTGTAGCTTTGAGGTCACTGCAACTAGTTATAAATTAGCTGTAAGACAATTTCAGAGACTGAAAGGGTACCGCTTACCCCCCAAGGTAAATTCACATGAAACTGGTTTAAAAGCTCCTCATTTAGCACTCATCACCTGAAACATGTAATGCTCTAACAGAGAGGAAAGGATGAGGATGTTCTAGAGTGAAAGTGTTAGGGTGGTTTGTCTCACTCCACAAAATGTGACATTAATTGCTCCTGTTCAGGGGGGACAGTGCCTGTGGCTCAGGATGGAGAGCTTGTCTTTCCCACCTCTTGATTTACAGTGGCATGAAGAGTCTATAACTGTTAGAGACTAATGTTGTTTTCATCAGGTGAAGATTCTCTCACTGGAACGCTGTCCATTGAAGCTGCTCTGTTACACCATATAAAGAACCATGCTATCCAAGTAGTGTCACCCTCTTTGGCCAGCGTGAGGCAAGGAGCAGCAGGGATAGCCTGTGTCCATGTCTAGGTCTCATTAGCACAAGTCCTGATCAGGGCTCATAATCCACAGCTGTGGCCCTTTCAAGGCTGTGGTCTGAACCAGCTTCTGAGTAGTGGAAGAACCGCCTTGTACATAGAAATCTGTGAGGTACAGGGATAGTTGGCTTCCTGTGTGTTAGTACTGTGGTTTCATGCATCTTTGAAAATGAGAACCACTTTTTCCAAGTTGGCAAAAAGGTCATCAAATTAAATTTCTTGAATCCGTTCTCTACCTCCATTGGCGAAGGTAGTCTATTAGTTTTGTTAGACAGAACTTTCCCTTGGGTGTGTTCTCTTAAGACCAGTTAATGACTCTTTCATGATTTGGGTCTCTATTCAGGACCCAAACCCTGGTTCATGAATCTACCCTTGGTAAGAATCACATTGTTTGTGATTCATAGATGGCTTCTGTCCGTGAATACTCTGGGAGTGGAATAGAACATTGAACCTTATTCTATAACCTGACCCTGCCTCCAAGCAAGGTGATCACAGTATGAAAACCTGAAAGGGAATGAAGTCAAGTAATGACACAGAACTTCACAGGAGATGCCAGACCTCAGAAAGAGGGTGAGACTTGGAGAACAGGGAAATTAAGCAAATAGTATCCTCCTCAATTTGGAGGCTATTACTTTGATTTTTAAGCTACTAACAAGCTATGGGGTTATTAGATTAGTTGACTAGAGCTATGTTTCCTAGTTTTTTGCCACAGAATAATAATATATAACTATAATATTTGTATGGAACACTAGAAGATACCCCATCCTTATGCCAGCGATGGATCTGTTGCTTTCAACTAGCTGGCCACCCATTCATGACACCCCATGACTACATACCTGTTGGGGAGCTGTGATCTTGGGCAGAATCATACCAGTAATTTATCTGTGAGCCTTTTAGCTTTGACATAGTTTTTGGCCAGAACTTGCCTTTTTTGGCCCTTGATTCTGGGGCTTCCATGAATACCAAAATCTGCTCATGATCAAGTCTCTTCTATAAAATGGCATAGTATTTGGAAATTATCTGTACAATCCTCCCATATACTTTATCCCATCTCTAAATTATTTGCAATCCCTAATATAATGTAGCCGCTAAGTAAATAGTTGTTTATTTTTAGGGAATAATGGCAAGAAAGATGCCTGTACTGCTTCAGGCTCTGGGTTGACAGGTTTATTGGAAACACCAGGCAGGAAGCGTGAATGGAACGCCCGACCTGCCCCTCCTACCAACACAACTCCAAGCACATTTGTCACGGCCACCGTGGATATGTGTTCATTTACTTTAAACACGAGGAAGCTTTAAGCTGTTTCCAGCAACGGTGTGGGGTGGGGCTACTGTTCTGTCCTTGGTTTTACAATTTTCCTTCATCAGAGTTTCCTCCACTAGGATTGCAGCCTTTTGTAGTATGGTTATTTCTGTAAGCTCCTTGAAATTCTTCTTGCAGGTAGTAGATTAAGGAAGGGAGGAAAAATGATTTTAAAAAGAACATTCAAGATGCTTGCCTTACTCCTATTGGGTCAGCCATTTCATTCTTATATGTGGGCAAAATATTTTCACCCTTTAATAAAATTGCAACTGAATATAATATTAGTCATTATATGAAATAATGTTCTTCTTAAATATGATGATCATTCTGCTATATTTCCCCATCTGCAAGATGAAAATGATAATTATCCCTTTGAAAATATCATATGGTCAAATTAGTTAATGTTGGACAAGCATTTCAAAATGAAGATACCTAATAATTTATCAGTGGCTTCACTGGTGTACAATTTGAGAATGAATTCTGCATTTGAGGAACTGGCATTTACATTAATTCATGTTTTCCTCACATTCCTCACAGAGCTCTCATCTGTCTTCTCTCCTCTCTAGGCCTGCCATGTCCAGCTGTGGTCCATGCTCTGGTAACCTTTCCCATAGCAGACTTGTTTAGTGGTCAGCAGTCTTGTAATCATGTGCTGAAAGGAGAACTTAGCCAGTGAAATTACCTGTGCTCTCTCTCTCTTTTTTTCTTAAATTGACTCACTCGTTTTCTATTTAATTAAGAGATTTTTAAAATTCGTGAGTGCGGGAGAAATCCTGCAGATGTTATTCTTACTCTGCCTTTCATGATCCATCGATCCAGTGAAGTCCCTGAAATGAATAATCTCAACCATGTCTTAGGTGACATAAATAAAGGAGCTCTGGTTCATATAAGTTTCTGAGTTTGAGAATTAAGTTCTTCCTCATTGAGAAGGTGGGATGTTTCTATGTAGTCACAGGGAGCACTGTGAAGGACAGTCACATAAGACACAGGGTGATGCCTGTCATTCCTTTACCGTGATGAGCCACAGGCTTCACCATCTTATTTTCAATGCAGCAGCTCTGAGAAGTCGGGCTAAAAGGCACAATGCCAAGGACCTATAAAAACACTGAGACTGGAACCTAGCTCTGTTGTCAAAGCTTTCATTTTTCTATTTAATCTGTATTGTGTGAGCGCAAGTCATTAAACAGTATTTATACACCTCTAGAAAAGATATTTTTAAAATAATTCACTGAATACTAAGAGCAACTATGTCCTAAGACAATGGAGTGAGGCCAGATGATCCTGCTCTGCTCTTTTCTAATTATAAAGTTACAAGAATCAATGGGTGTGAGAAACATTCACAATATTTCATATATTTTTTCAGTGTTGCTGTCTTCAGGATTCTGCGGCAAGTTGCACTCTAATGAAATTCATAAATTGATAGAATGAAATTCCTCTTTGCCAGTGGAATGAAATGAGAAAGTTTCATTTTTCACTGTGTAGAGCTATTTGTAGGTCTGAATTTCTACACTAGCCATGTCAGAATAGTTCCCTTGTCTGCTTTTCATTCAGGTTAAACTATTTCTTCTAACTTAACCCTCTTCCTGCCCTCTGCCAGCTCCAGAGTGGAGAAACTGACACTGCCAGTAGCCTGTTCACTGAAATCATCAGCTCAGCAGTAACAAAGAAAGCTCGGTAGCATGAGAGGAGGCTGGCTTCCAGGAGCACAGCCTTGGTGTCAGTACTTTGCGAATCTGTGGATTCTCAGTGCTCTGAGCCTTGCCTTGCCTCTGGGAGTATCTACCCAGGATTAGATGTCCTGCCTGAACTTCCTCACAGAATATTTAGAAGTCATACTGACCCTCATGTTTAAAATATTTATTTTAAAGAGTTGACCGCAGATGGAAATGTTTCTAACTAAAAATTATCTTCCTTGAGTATAAAAACATTTCTCAAAATCGAATATTTCCCACATAAAGTCATTTCACTGTGGGCTTTGGGACTTCGTTTCCCATTGCCAATAAAAGCCTTTGATTGGAGAGATTTTCTTAGCTTTAAATTTGAAACTGGAGTATGTAAGCAGAGCTTCAATAAGAGTGGAAAAAACTGGCGCAAATTATGTGAAATTCAGAAATATCACTGTGTGTTTATTTGTATGGTTCTGACTAAAGGGGAAATTTTTGTTTAATATTTGAATATGTTTGTTTATTTATTTAAAAAAAGAATGATCAGCAAACATTCGTATTCTATTAGATCTAAGTCGTTCTACATTTTCTTTTCGTATTTTTTGATGAAGATCTACTTTTCTTATGTGAGAGAAAACTAACCTTAACATTTGTAAACAGCCATGGTTCCACATTTAACCTTTGAGTATCTATCATTTCCTTGGTTTAAATTTTTAACCCTGCTTTGCCCCATCTTAAATCCTGCATAATACAAAACGTAGCCAGAAGAGGGCGCTACTGGCTTACTTTTTGGACAACTGCTTACAGCCTGCTTTCAGCACTTTTTAAAAACATGGAAATTATTTTAATTCAAGCAAAGCAATCAGAATGAGAAAATTGTCCTGAATTCTTCAGAGTCGTTTCTTCATGTCTTTTGCTACTTCATCTCCCAGCACCCCCCTCCACCCCATATCAATAAAACAAAGTCACTGATATTTCTTCACCTACCTGCAGAGCCCTTAGCTGACCCACAGCAAAGGTGGGCATGGTATATTAGGGTAATGGAGTGTGATTATCTAATTTTTCCATCAGCTTGAGGTTCTTATGTGAAAGTTCTATTCATGAAGAGCCAGAAGGAGGGTAAAATAAAAACCTGTTTACACTTGCACTTTCCAGCTGGCCTTGCCAGTTATCCACTGACCTGGTGCAAGGCGGAGAAAATATCTGTGTGACTGGCCTCCTGGGCAGAAGGCTGGGGAAAGAGTGTGGGATGCTTTGCCTGAGGCAGGCTCCTTTCTGCAGATTGAGACGCCTTCTCATCCTGGGGTGAAATGAAAGTGGCAATGAAAGAAGTGATCACTGAGACCCCTTTCCACACCTCTGTTTTCCGAGGTGAGCGCCTGACAGTTCCCTGTGTTTTATAAACTGCCATGGGAATGCCATTTCAAGTAGTTTCTAGCCAACTCGCTCCCTAGTTCCCTTCCAAATAAAATGATCTACTGAAGCACTTCTTGCTAAGAAATTCTGGAACTCCTACCACCTGTATAGTTACATTGTGCAGAATTCTTCTGCCCTCCTGTCACCCAAGAATGCGCAGGAGAGTTTAAGCTGCTATACTGAAGCAGAATATATCCAAGACACCGTGGCTGCAGCACTGGCTATTCATTTCCATAGGGATGTCCACGCATGCCAAAAGCACCCTGATAAAATGCCGGGTGCATCTGAACCTTTATCACATGGGGTTTTCCTCACCCTCTGGGCACTTGGCTTTTGCCAGCCTTCATAGCTGGTAGGTGCCACTTTTGGCTGGCCCTGTCCCTTGCTGGCTGCAGCTGTCTGTCCTTCCACAAATGAAAAATGTCTTCCATTAGCTAATGGCTCTGTGCTCCGTGAAACATTTTGCCCCTTGGCCTGGGGCGGCAGGAGAGCATCAATCAAGTCTTAAATGAGGCCTCAGAGGACCAGGGGAAATTTGTATAATCCTGAATTGTAAACATGGGGGACCGTGGTTGAGGTTTTGAATTTGAACATTTGAAAACGGCTATTTGAGTATCTAAAGTTAACCTTTTATTTTAAAGAGAAGCTGAGACCCGAGAGCCTCTCTGGGTGGCCTTCAGGAGATCACTTGACCTTTCTGCCTTCATTTCCCTTTCATCCCTCAAATAGTAAGAAGGAGAGAAAGAAAACAAACAACAGCAACAAAACTCACCTTACTCTTCTGTTTGTTGGGCAGATTCAAAAGGCCATCATTTTTACCACCTGCGTTTTCCCGATGGCTCTCGACACCTTACAGACCGTTCTGTAATTCTTCTGCCCCTCGGTTTAAATGTCCACCAGTGGCCCCACCCTGGGGTGATTGTGAGGGGGCTGTAGTTTTCCCTTGGGTTATTTCCTTTCTTTCCTAATTCTTCTGTCACCCACTGACTGAGGAAAAAGAGCTGAGGTGCTCCTACCTTTCCTGGCTAAGGTCAAATGTCTCTGGCTCACGCTGGCAATTACAGAGGAGGTTGCGTGTGAAGGAGAGACGCAAGGGTGAGTGGGTGTGGGTGTGTGTCACACGTACGTGCACAGGTGTCTGTGTGTGCTTGTGTGCCTTTCAGCAGTCGCCCTTCTTTGTCACGGTTTGTTGGTGTTGGCACTCTTAGAAGTAGACAGGCTGAAGAAATTGCTTAGCAAATGGAATGAACTCACTTCTGAGAGGTGAAAGGAAGGTTGCTGGGGCCTTGGAGGGAAACGCCACACAGACTTGACGTTTCTCATTGTCCTTTGTGTTGCTTATTTTAAACTTCTTATTGTGAAGAGCTATTTTTGCCCGCTATTCACCATCTCCCCCTGCCTTTTTTTGCTCTTTAAAGAATATACTAATATTTTCATTGGACGAACAGCCTCGCTTTCCCCGAATCCATGCCTCTGCATTTCAACAGACAAGGTTTCAGAACTCAAGTCTCGCGAGATCTTCTTTACAAGTACTACCAGTTTTGGAAACTTTTCCTGCCACCTGCCTGTAACCACAGGACAGTAGGGATACCAAAGGAGCCCTTGGGACTGCACAGAGCAGCCAACTCAGAAATAAGCATGAGTGACAATTTAATTATGCCCTACTTGATTTTTCTCAATAGCAAACTCAGAGTTATCTTATGCATTCTTTTTATTTATATAAGGCTGTGGTTTTGCAAATTAGCGATTAATTCTGCTGAAATATCTAAATGTTGTTTTCAAATGTTATACAACCCTCAAAGAACTAAAACCAAATCTAGACACTGGATTTGATCACTGACCCATGTAACTCACCAGAAGTTCCCTCAAAGTGTGAGAAAAAAGCAGCCCAAGCCAATCCCACCAATTGACTTGTTAGACTTGTTAGAAATACAATTCATGAGTTTCAGTCTTAAATGCCATATAATTTCCATTCTATGGAAATGTAGGTTAATTTCACAACCAGTGGGTCAATCAAGTTTGATGTTTGTTAAAAGTTTTAAAATTAGCTTCTTTTCACAGAGCAATACCTCATAGAAAAGTATGTAAAAGACAGCAAAAGAAGAAAGTGTCACAATGTATGAGGAAAGCATCAGCGCCCACTGCTCTGGGTAAGAGGATTGCTGGGTGGAGTCAGACATAGGATCGTCCACTGACACCCTCTGTGTGAGACAGCGTGTGATGAATTTAAGAATTTGTCTTTGACACTGAACACAGTGTAAAATCAACATGAAAACTAGTGTATTCCTGGGGTGAAATATGAAGCATGAGCAGAAAATACTTGTTTTTAAATACTAACACTTAGGAACACATGGAAAGAGTTCCCAGTGTTCAAAGCTAAAAAAATTCAAGCAATGAAATTATAAAGCATACTACAGGGGCATCATTCAAGTATAACATATATATTTATGAGTCCATCAGGATATAGATAAATTATAGAATAAAAAATAAGGGGGAATAGACAAATCTTCCAAACAGAAGAACTTCATATGACTAGTGTAGGTAGATTCCATGTTGTCACAGAGATGGACCTAGATGTGGGTCACACTCATGGTACAGTGCATAGAACAAAGAATGAGTCACTCTGCAGTGGAGAACCTAGTACAGGCTAACTCCACTGGGAGAACAAGATCAATATCAACAGCGATAGATCCTTGAGCATGGCCCCTCATTTCTTGAGGTCTTCCTCTCCAAAACTCATACCTCCATGAACGCATGAGAAAAGCCCCTTGTATATTCCAGTGGAGGAGTGTTGTCCACAGTGATTTCCAGAAAGTGCTTCTCAGACCTCTCAAGATCACCAAGCACAAGGCACTGTGGCTGTCCATCAGCACCTTGGAAGACATGGCTAAATGGGATGTGGTCTACTGGATGGGATCCTGGGACAGAAAAAAACATTAGGCAAAAGCTAAGGAAATCTCAATCACTTGGATAAAAGTGACAGCAACAATAGTACATCAAGATAAATTGTGACTACCAACCATGTAAGAGGTGAATGGAGGAAACTAGGTGAAAGCCATCTAAGGAGACTGTGTCATCTTTGCAACTTTGCTGCAAAACCACAACTACTATAAAACTGAAAGTTTATTTTAAAAATTAACCCTTATGATCATATATTGCCCCATATGTGATTATTTTCCTGCCTTGGTTGATTTTTGGAAGAGGACTTTCAGTTGGATAAAAGGAAAATAGTTCTTCATGTTTTGCTGTTTTATACATTTGTTCTTATTGAAGGTGCTATTTGTGTAAGTGTTGACCATCACAGTCACCTTCATTGATAGACTAAGTATTCCATTTAGAAGGCGTTTATCAAGAGATCAAATATATGATCTCTTCAGGGTTATGATGAATATTCTTGGAGTATGGTGCTCTCAGCAACAGTCATGAGCATTCAGTCAAAGATTACAGAATGTTCAGTGAGTGGTCTACAATTAATAACCAAATGTTGAAAAATGTGGAAAAGATGGCCGACTGATAGGTAGCACGATGGAGAGCCTCTCTGAGAAAAACAACTCAGATGCTAGGATTTAACACCATGGAGGAGACCAGATGAAGGGAGAGGAATTCTCATGACCCAGGAAGAAACTGAGGAGAAAGAAAAGGAAAAAAATTTAAAAAAAGAAGAAGCATGGACAGATGGCTATAGCTGGGCATGTTCCTGTTGCTGTACTGGACACGTCTTGGAGTTGGGCTACTCATGATCAAGCTGAGGTCACGGCCCTGCCAAGAGCAGGGGTTGGTGAGCCTGAGGTCCTTGGTGGGAGGAGACGCTGCAACAGGGAGTTGAACTGGCGAACTGAGCTGCACAGACTTTGGTGAGTGCTGAGAAGTGGGTTCCTCAGAGTGGGATGACTGGTTAGACTACATATTGGAGTTGGGCAGGGCAGGCTTGAATCCACAACTGAAGTGGTGTCAGTCAGCAGCTCCTGGCCCTAACCAGATTGGTGGGATTGGCTTGGGCTGGGCCATGCCCCTGGTAGGGACCAAGAGCCAGGGACAAGGCTGTTCTGAACCTGTGACATCCATAGGGCACACACTAACGTGCTGAAGACACTCACTGGTGGACTGTCTTAGAGGGGAGGGGCCGGCCCACATCACCCCTGTGTGCACCTCACAGATCAACAGCAAACTGGAGAGGGCAGCAATCCCCTAGCCAGTGTGCTTCAGAAAAACTGTAAGCAATATGAAAAGGTCTTGAGACCTCCACAATTCACCTATCTGAAAGAAACCAGAAATATGACAAGACAAAGAAACAACAAAAAACCTCCAACCACTGACCCAGAGAAAATAAGTCCAGGAGAACTAAATACAGAGGAAATTGAGGGCAGCAAACATGCAAAATCAGACACAGCCTTATCAGAAATAAAGAAATACTTCCATGACTTCATTGATGAATTTAAACCTGAAATTCTAACTCAGGTGAAGCAAGATATAAGAAGATTAATAAAATAAATGCTGGGCACTCCTCAAGAAGACACAAATGGAAGAATGGAGGAACCCTTTGATGAAGAATATAAACAAAATTTAGAATACATAAAACAGATCCAAAGAGCATATCAGGAAATTAAAAATTCCATTGAAAGCTGGCAAAACTTCTTGACAGAAACTAAAGACAGGCTTTCAAAATTTGAAGATAGATTTGCAATTTATGATCATGAAAGGAAGAATCTTTTAAAAATAACAAGGAACCAGGAAGTAATGATACAAAGGCTAGAAGACGACAAGAGGATTTATAACTTAAGAATAAAAAACATGAATGAAGAATCAGGGACAAATGCAAATGAAATAAAAAAGCTATTCACAGAAATAATTAAGGAAAACTTCCCAAGCATAGGAAATGGAAGTGATGTTCAGAGATATGAGGCATACAGAACTCCAGCCAGTAACAACCAAAACAGATCTACACCCAGACATATAATAATCAGGATCCCAGAAATCCATCACAAAAACAGAATATTAAAAGCAGTCAGAGAAAAGAAACAGATTACCTATAAAGGAAAATTCATCAAAATCACAGCAGACTTCTCGATGCAAACTATCAAATCAAGAAGAGCTTGGAGCAAAATATTTCAAGCTCTGAAAGAAAATAACCTCCAACCCAGATTGATGTACCCTGCAAAACTGTCTCTCAAAATTAATGGAGAGACAAGATATTTCCATGACAAAGAGGAACTGGGGGAGTTCATGACCACCAATCCAACCCTGCAAAGAATATTGAAGAACATTCTAGAGAGAGAGAAGAAAATCACCAGAATTCCAGGAACAATGGCAGAAAGGTCTCAATGAAAGGGGAAGACAGTGGAATGAAGGAGAAAAGTAAACAACAATGAAAGAAAAATAGCATAGCAGAGATGAGGCAGAGAAGATTGGCTATATGGCTGTTTTGTCTTGACTGATTTTATTTGAATCTGGTATGCTTGATAGTATCAAGTCTGAGAGTAGAGGCAACTACACTGAAGATGACAAGATTCAATAGGATACCTGTTCTGGTTTGATTATTAACTGCCTTTGAAGTCCTCTAATGTCTCCAATGTTTGGTTTTTATTAATAGTGCTATGTACTACTATGTATGCCTGATGATATAGACAATTGTATTGAAAATAACAAGAGACATCATAGTAACTACTGTAGATCACCTAGTATTGTAGTTTTATATGTCCTTTTCATTTCATGTTTTTCTAGGAACTTGTTTTGAAAAAAAAGAGAGGAAAAGAAAGTATTCTAAAGGATATAACTGCACGTATGTTTAAGTGTGCAGAATTGATAACCATATTACTTTTTGTTGGATAGATGAACAGAACTGATTGCAGCCTCACTATATGCTTTACTTTTGTAACTTGAACAACTATTTCTAAGAGGAAAATATGCAATTATCAACTAAAAAAAATCAAATGTTCTGTCTTCCTCTGTGTGCACAATCCCTTGCTAATATGACAACCACTTTCAGAAAATCAAATTTATTTATAGTCTTTTGTCTTTTCTATATTAATAAATATAGCACTTGTAAAAGAAAGTAAAGTATATTTCTGGGGTGAAGTAATGAGTTTTTCAACCAAAAATTGGATCTGTTCATATGAAGTATAAAATTTATCATGAGTATTGATAAACATATCAAATCTTTTGAAGTTTTGCTATTCCATAAGTATAAATATTATACCATTGTACCTGTGAAGGTTTAAAATATTACAAAGCCCTAAATGTGCCATACATCTATGGAACAAGAAAGCATTTCTGGGTGAACCCTTTTTCTCACTCACAATTTCCTTTGAATTTGGTGTGGGCTAAGGCTAACGCTTCACTGTTTCCATTTTAATGTTCAGCTACAGTCTGGGACAGATTTTTCTGTTTACAATCAGCGACACATGGTTTGAGCTTCATCATTAAAAATCTGTGTGACTCCAGGGCCCTGGATGAACCAGTGGGTTCTCCAGTCTTCTCTTTTCTGCAAACACTCTGGTCATCGTCCAAAGTGAAACTTCAGGGGTTGAATGTGTACCACATGTGCCAGTGTGTTAACTGACCCGTGAGTCTTGAGACTGCCACAAAACGACAATGATGAATGCACCCTTTTCCTTTCTAAAGTGACTCCTGTCACAGTATGGTTGCAAGCAGTGCGATCCTACAGTTTCCTTTTAACTCAGTAAATACTTGCTGTCTTATTCTTCGAAGAAATATTTTAGTCATTTTGAAAGAACCCAGAGTGAGCGAGTGCTTTGTGCAATCACTAAGTATTGTATTGAGCTTTGAAATACAATAATGTCCCAGTAGATTCTACTTCATCTATTGAACACACACAATAATTTAAATTCTTAACTAGAACACACTTGAATTTTTCAATGTTTAATCATTAAAAAGGCAAAACTTAATTTCATCAAGTGCAATCAAAGAATTTTTCATAGTAGCAATTAAAAATATGAAACCAGAATTTCAATGACACAAAGTTAAGCAGCTGCTATGCTATATTTTTAATCTTCATTCAAATCACATAGCAAATCAAATTTTTTATCAGGATATTTTGTCTCTTCTTTAATATCCAGGGGTTGAAAGGTGGCTTCAGTCATTCAAAACCCTTCTTAAACGGCTGTAGTATGGTTTAAAATGTACTTCAAACATTACTCCAGAATGAATAACCTTTGTATTTCTGTAGGACATAGAAGTCAGAACTCTTTGGAGGAGGACCGATTGGTTAGCTTGCTTTGGCAGGAGGTGACTTCCAAATATATTGAGCTGTTGAACTAAGGAAACCACACCCTGTTTTTCTCTGTTTGCTGTTCTTACTGTACTCTATGTGTGGCGCTTACAATAAGAAGACATGAAAACCACACATGAAGCTCAGGACCTTCCCTGCTCCTTCCCATTTCCACACTGGGCAAGAAGGCTCTTCAGTGACACTCAGACTTCCTTGTACTTTTATGAGTAAAATAGACAGACGGGATGGATGCAGGAGGGAGAGAATTAGCCATGTGGTACATTTTCACTCCAGGCACAAACACACACATTCCCTCAGTTTTCCTCCTGGACTTTTCCAGGTTAAAGCTAAGGAAAAGGGACTCAGAAGACTCCACAGTTTGAAAAATATTTACATATTTTACAGCATCCTTGCCATTTTATTAATTATTTTATGACTTCAAAGGTCTTCTTAGTCTACCCATCTTAATTTTTTTCAAAAGATAGAGCTGAGTGTTCTGATCTCTAGTATGCTCACACAATGATTTCTACTTTCATTCGTCATTTCTTTCCCTCACACTTCTCTCCTGTTCCTATGTTCCTGGCAGATTTTTCTGAAATAGTAGAGTCAGTCTTTTGATCTCAACGTTTCAATTTTCCAGGAGATTTTTGTTTTCATGACTTTTTTCTTGTTGAAGTTGGAGGGTGGGTTTCAGGGACTTACCTGTTCCCATACCAGACAGCACTAAATATACAATGACTGAAATGGTAAATCAGCTTTGAGTAAACACTTTTGTTCTCCCTTTTGTTTAATTAAAATTTATTGACTATGAAGAAATTGCCTTGGCTAGTGAAATTTATTTGTCCAGGATTGGGTAGGGCAAAAACTTTGACTTATTCAGTGTAAAAACCAAATGACCACAGTTAATCAAGCAATCTGAAAGAGTTGTTGATAGTAACTTTAAAAAAATTTAAAAAACCAAAAAGCCAGAAAGACCCCCTACAGTGACCTGGTATATAGTCAGTGTGCCTGAAGGAAGCAAAATGTTGGAATACAGCCAGTGACAGAGAACTTGTATTTTGCCATCGCTGCCTTTCCTGGCTTTTCATGAGTCTTAATGACACAGTGTAAACCCTGCTTTGTAAACAGTGAGGTACCATCCACATGCAAAGTATTATTACTAATACTAAATTGTAGGTTGTGTTACATGAAGGAAGATTGTACTCGAAGAATCATTTTTGTGGGATAGCAATGTTTTATAGCTTTTCTGCAGGAATTCTGTACACATTTAAGACAATGGTACGTTATTTTGGGGAAGCAATGTCAACTCTCTCATAATATCTTTTAATTGTTTTGAGCAAGATGCACACATTTGGAAATTATATAACTTCATCATACAAATGGTATTTGAGTGAAGGGGAAGATATAATAGAATTTTGTCCACTAATACACAGGTCCTATGTGACAGTTACCTATAGAAATTTAACTTTGGCATAATGGCCATCAAGAATCACCCCAAGACATGGGGAAAATTTTGTGTGTTCTTTACTCTTCATAGTTACATATGCTCTTCATATTTACATTGTTTGCCACAGGACAATAAGAGGGGCTCACTGTTTTGCATTTTAAGGGTACTTTGAGAGCACATATGGACATTGAAAGGATGATTTGGAGAACACCTCCTTGGTTTTTCTCTCTTTCTCTTTATTTTTGCCATTGCTGGGTTTATGAAGTATAGTGGTTATGAGTTATAATCTTCTGTGCTTTGAAAATCAGGTGAGCCTTCTACATTTAAATCTCTAGATATGTGATCCCGCCAAAATAATGGCCCCTAGGCACATAAGCTATTGAGCACGTAAAATGTGGCAGTGCAAACAGAAATGCATTATTAATGTTAAATGCATGCTGGCTTTTGAAGACATGGTGTGAAAAAAAACTTTATATATTTATATTGATTATGTATTAAAGTTACTTTTTTATTAAATAGAACTCATTATCCAAAATACTTTTTAAATGTGGCTTCTAGAAATTAAAAATTGCATATAATGGTGTGTTACAGTCCTTATTTATATTCCTACTGGACAGCACCAGACTAGATGGCATGCATCATTTTTCTGCATCTGATGAGAACAGGGAATGAGGAGACATATTAAGCCACACATTAGAAAAAATTGAGAGTTTATTAAATTTCAGGTAACTTGGACAGGAATCGTAGATTTAGATCAAGTCTATTTATCCAAAGCATGTAAAATCAGCAGGACACAATAGTTCAGTTTGCAGCTGCCCAAGTCCAATGATCGGCCTATCCAGACTTGCAGCCCATGCACCTTAGACTGCACGGGCAGGAGTGAAGCATAGTCCTGTCCTCCAGTGGATTTTCCCATTATGTCACTCTCTTGACTTCAAAGTGGCCATAGCCAAACCTGTGTAATCACTACAGACTTCCACACATCACCAAAGAACAGCCTTCTAATCTTGCAATAAAAATGCAATACAGTGTAGACTTGGGCAACTAAAAACCTCAGACGTAATCCTTGGTGACTTATGGTTTCTGTTGGTATTCATAAAAATGCCTTATGCTTGTCAAAAAGCAGATTGCAATATTTGCTCACCATCCCTTTCCCTCTTTGTAAACTTGTCCATTACCATTAGGCTATTCTGGATGACTGGGATGGTTCGCGTAAGTGGGGACAAAACTTGCCAATATGTTATCAATGTCATGAGCTTCAAAATACATGTTTGGATGTTCACCAGAGTGAAGATTTGTGTCTAATCACCCCCTTTCCACCTCTCTTTTGATGAAAATCATCAAAATGTGAGATGAAAGGATTTAATGGGTTGTCTGAATGTTTTTCCCAGCCCTGTTGGAAATGATTGAGGCATTGGCTCTTCAACATTTCCTCTGAGAAAGCAATTCCAAAGGTTGGTGTCAACTTACAGCTTAGTAATGGACTAATACACATTATCCTGTATGCAACTCTAAATTATAGCCTGCCAGCTGTGATTCTGGAAGTTTGGAATAGGTTCCTTCCCAAGATTCTAAACAGAAATGGCTTTGAATGTTGCGGGCATGAGTCTGTCTAACCCTTTTTAAAGATGGCGTGATGGCTGTAACATTTCTATTGATTTTTAACATTCGGCTCCCTAAAAAATAGAAGATAGCCAAAATTTGACAGCACTTTACAAAATGACCTGATCCTTCATAGATGCAGAGTAAGAGCTTTGTGCAGCAGTGACATTTGTGCTTAAACTGGAAACAAACCTTCCTCATTTCTCTTTTATGCCTACTTTATTGTATGGAGTGGAATTATGTTTTACTGGATTTGAAATAGTGGTTCAGATGTTCTTTTATCTTCTGGTTATTTTTCTTTTTATCATTTAAATATAATGGCAAAAACTCATAAAAGGGGAATATGAAATTACAATAAGGTTATTTAATGTGTAACCCAATAGATAAAATTTTTAAATCCAAATTTAAATCAGGAGCCATGCTACATGATCTAACTGTCAAAGATAGTGCTCAGGATTGAAATTGGTATGTGTGAAGCAGCTCCCTCTGTCACTTCAACAGGAGTTAAAAATCATCAACAAATTGCCAAAAAAATGTACTAGTTATTTGCTGTCATAAGCTTTCAAACAACATACATACTGGGCAATTTTAGTTCTACAAACTATCCCTGTTCCAAGGGAATAAAGATTTAACCAGATTACAAGAATGTTCCTTGCAGAACTATTATACCACAAAATAAAAAATCTAGAAATACTATTACTAGGCAACTAGTTATATAAATTAAGATGAATCCATAAAATGAAACACTATTTAGCCATTTAAAATGGCACCTTATGACATGCTTCTAAAGAAAGAAAAAAAAATGAAGCAAGTGTAAAGTACATGGAATACAAAAAAGTACACTAATGTGATTTGATACTAATAATCTCTATAGGCATAAAAATAATTAAAATGAGTCTAATAAAGAATTAATGATAGTTATCTCAGAAGTTAAAATTGTAAGGGATTTGGTTTTTGCTTTTAAATTGATTCATTTTTTTTTTGTTGGAGAAGGTACAGACTTAAATTTATAAATAATTTCTGAAACTCTTCTGAAAACATTCAAGTTTTCCTTATCCTTCTATATGTAGATAGATGAACAAAATGTGTTATAAACTTGGGTCTAAGGCTAAAGCACAAGTGAAGAGCCTCATGGAATTTCACTGTGATTCAAGCTAGCAGTTCCCGCATTAGTCTAGTTGTTGACTTTGCTCTTATTATAGTCAAAATCCTCCACCTGCCCTCTCCTGAGACTCTTTTTCTTTATAGAACTGCTTGTCATCTTTCCCCTATCATATTAGCTTTCATTTAATGCTCCACACATGGCTCCTGTGGATACAGACTGTGTCCAAACTACAGCTCTCATTTGTTCAAATGTTCTAGAATTGTAATCCAGATGTTGAGCAAATTATATGCTTAAAATATACAACAGTACAATGAAATTTTTATCAAAACATTTCAATAAACTGACCTCATGACTAAAGACTGTTATAACTTAATAGCTTAATAGCTCTGTTTAAAGGTGGTTATATTACAATATGTGAATCTTTCCAAACTAAGAAGGGAAAAATTCTTTTTCAAAATGATACTATAGAAGTTGTTAAAACAACTAATATAAACTAACTCTGTGGATGGATAGATAGATAGATCATACATTTGCCCAGTTTTCAAGAAACTTACAGTGTAGTATGTAGACATGAGGTAAATTCTCATACAATCACAGGCAAAGATATAACTGCCAAAAGAGAAGCAAATCCAAGCACTAAATGAATGTCATAAAAGTGAAAGAAAATGTCAGGGTTGGGGTCATGGTAGAGGTGGCGTTTGTGTTGAGCCTAAAGGACATTATTGGGTTAATAGAATGACCCAGTGTGCTGAGGTACATTTAAAATGTTGTATCAATGTTAAGCTTACTGAAGTCAGTAACTACATTATATGGCTATGCAAGAGAACATCCCTGTAATTAGAATCACCCAAAGTACTTGAGGAGATGATAAATTAGAGGCAGTGAGACAGAGCGACAGAGCAAAGCGTGGATGAGCAAGGTGAGGATGTGGGTGAAAGGCACACAGGTATTCTGTGCACCTAGACTCTCAAGTGAACTCACCCCTGATGAGAAGCTATTTTTAAAGCCAGCTCCCAGATAAGAGGCAACAGAGGAGAGCTGTCCTTATTGACTACCTCCCGAAGGCCCGAGCTGATGCTGCCTGCTTTTTCATTTCCCCAGTGTGGTTCACTCATGTTATTTGTTGACTTCACCAAGCCACCGCATAATTTTACACAAGCCGAGATGGAGGGCAGTGGCGTCTGAGTTACAGAACCAGAGCCTGAAATAGCAGGAGGCTGTGTTGTGGTGTGGGAGGAGGCCTGGCCTCGCCCAGCCGCACTGGGTCTGGTTTCAGCTCTTTGCTATCGGACCCTCCACTGTGGAGTAAACAGCCAGGCCAAGTAAGATGCGGAGCTGCCTTAGCCGACCCAACCCAGCCAAGTGTGGCTGTGCCTCCTGCCTCAGGCCAGCACACACATCTGTAGACATTGTGCTGGTAGAAATCCAGCTAATCTCTGCCATTCTTGCTAAAGTCTTTCCCTCTTTCCTTTCTCAAATCTATCGATGTCACATAGTTGGGACACTGTTCATTCCTGTTTGAAAACAATAGGCCTCATATGTGCTGGGCGAACTCTGTCCCATTGGGCTCATACCTGGCCCCTTTTATTTTGAGACAGGTCTCACTCAGCTGCTCAGGCTAGCCATGGAGATGTGAACTCCTGCCTCGGTCCCCAAACAACTGGGACCACACCACCACAGGCTGATGCGCACTTTCGAATGCTGCAAGCGTAGTTTTCATTCTGTCCTTCTGAATCCTCATCTCCTGGCTCAGATTAGAAAGTCCTTCTCCTTGCCTTGCAGTTTGGGAATTTACGACTAAAAACCTGGCTCGTGACACTGTCTGTGGATGTCCTTTACAGTGAAAGCAGAAGAAATTGCTCCCAGAACTCTTTCTACAAAATGCCTGAATCATCCTTCCTACATAAAACAAAATAGGTTTGTTTTTTAAACTCATCTCCCCTAGTGTGCTATAAATTTCTAGGGGATAGAGATTGTCCAATTAGCCTCACCCTGCTTTGAGCCCAGAAGGTATGCTGCTTTATTACTTCTATTAGGGGTTCTTTGCTGTTATTTGTAAATTTTTTGAAAATATAATAAACACACAGAACAGGACTCCAGTGAATAATATACAGCTGGATATTTTTCCAGGATGAACACATCCATGCAAACAGACTTTAGATCAAGAATTCAAACCATTGGGGGATCTATGAGCTTTTGGTCCACTTTTAGTCCTCACTACCGCCAGGGGTTACCACTGCTTTCCTGCTAAACTCACAGATTATTTTTGCCTGTTACTAAACTTTCTAGAAATGTAACTGTGTTATGCATACTCTTTAATGGTTAGGGTTGTTTTGTTTAACGTAACATTTTGCATTCATTTATGCTCCTGTGTGTGGTCATAGTCCATTCACTTTTAGGACAAAAGAATATTCCCCTGTACAGATATACCATTATTTATTGAGCCATTCTCCCCTGGCGGATGTGAGAAATAGCTGTCTTGTGAATTAGACTGAATACTAATAACTGACTCTTTTAAAATAGTTCCTAAGGAAAAGGTGACAGCGACGAAGGTTAGATTCATGTACACCAGCAGAGCGGACTTGGTTTCTCACCTTTGAAAAGAGGAGGGACTGAGGGTGACCAGAGCCACAGCTGACATGTGGTTCATAACAGGCCAGCCTGGTTTCTCGGCCTATTATTTCTTTATTCTGCTCCAGCCTGGCTGGCTGCTAAACTGATGAAAAATCCAATAGAGATCTTTTGGACATGCTAGTGTTCTTAGTTACTGTTTTGCTATTAAATATCCACCTACAAATCTATAGGTAAATGTGTTTTACTAACGATCATGGAGGCAGTCGTAATTACTTGTCAATCGGACTTGCTGCTGGTGTCTTAACTTCCAGCATGTCTGAAAAGATTTTTAAAGGGTTTTACTACGATCTTGTAAAACGTTTGTCAATAAATGATGAAAAGGTCTGGATATTTGTATTTTGATGTTATCATTTTAATGAGCAACTGTCTACATGCCACCCACCACCGAAATGCTTTTTCCTCCTTTTTTGAAGAAGGTGTCTAAGATGAAGGGAGGTCTGGTTGCTATGGATATCTGAGACTTCATGTTTACATTGTGAGAGGTAAGCTGAAACCTCACTATTTGGTCTCCACCTGAGTGGCGTTCACATTTAGAAATTACAGGATTGTTATTGGCTACCTGGGCCTTGAGGATGTGGCCGAATCCTGGCAGTTAATTAAAACTAGGCTGCCTTTCAATATCAGAGTTATGCAGCATGTTTTTGTAGGATCTCCCTGAAGTCTTCACTACCCTGCAATGTGTTTTTGATGTAAAAAAAATATTTACAAAGGAAACATAACACAAGGTAGCTTGTCCTCATTCACTGGAGGGGCTGGGTGCTCTGTGAGCTTTTTGGAATGGGATTCTGCCCCAGCGCTCCCTGTCCTTAACTCTGCAGGCTCTGGACTGCAACATTTTAATGCACTCAGAGCGCTTAATGGGAAAGCAAAGGCCTGGCATTTTTCTGGCAAGATTGCTCTAGGGTACCTACTAGGAAGATCTTAGAAAAGTGTGTCAAGTCCTAGTATTGCTGCTTTAAGCAGCAAATGTAATGGTTTTTAAATTATTCTTTTAATTAATATGATTTTAGTTGCTTTTTTCAAAATACGTTTTTAGGAAACTTTCTACATCGTTGTGGGAATGTAAATTAGAAAAACCACTAGGGAAAGCAGTTTGGAGGTTCCTCAAAAAACTAAAAAGAAAGCTACCATATGATTCAGCTACACTATTCCTCAATACATTTCCACAAAGAATCCAAGACAGCGTGTTAAAGTGATGCCATTATACCCATGTTTGTTACAACACCCTTTAGACTAACTAAATGTGGAAACAGCCTAGTTGCCCATCAACAGATGAATGGATGAAAAGAATGGGATATACATGTGCAGTGGACTATTTGGGGAATCACTCAGACTGCTCCAAAGCTCAGGGGTACCTGAGGACACTGAGGACATGAACCCCCCCCCATCTAGCACAGATGCACAGTGGGATACAGATACGTAACTAGGACTCAGCACAGGTCAACACCCATGCACTGGTTACAGCACTCTGTAAGAATGTAAATATGAGTAACAGCCTGTGTAAGAACTATGCAATAAAAATGCAGGTGGCTCTTGCTCTGGGCTCTCCGCTCTACGCTCTACTCTATGCTGCCCCTGTTGTTGCTGATGTTTTGCAGAAATGCATTTTTGAAGCTTGGGACCTCACCTGTGAAAATCTCCCTTGGGATCCTAAGTAGACTGACAGGCTATTATTCAGGCATAGAGAAGAAAATCATATCATTTGCAGGAAAATGGATGGAACTAAAGAATATCATGTTAGGAGAAATAAACCAGACTTAGAAAGTTAAACATCACATGTTTTTTTGTTGTGTGAGGATTTAAAAAAATAGGAGAGATAAGAAAGTAGAAAGCAGACCATTAGCAATGAGGAAGGGTGTTAGAGGAAGGGGTGGAAGGAGAAGTGGGTAAACAAGGAGGTGAAAGTAGGCAAAGTGTGTTATATGCATGCACCATTGTGCCGAAACAAGGCCCATCATTCTGTATTACTAATATATATGAATAAAATAAAATGTTAATAAAAATATTTTAATTACTGATGTAGTCCATGAATGCAAGCCTAATGATACAAGAAAATTTCCTGTGACTATTTCTCATCAGTTCTGGTTCCTCCCCATAGGTTACTCTTTCATTAGGCTGCAATGTATCATTCTAGATAAGGGGCTAGAAAACTATGGCCCAATGTTCAGTGCAGCTCCCAATCTGTCTTTGTGAATTAAGTTTTACTGAAACGCAACCATGTTCATTTGTTCATATATTGTCTCTGGCTGCCTTCACACTATACCGAGCTGTGTAGCTGAAACAGAGATTATATGAGCTACAGAGCCTAAAATAATACCAGCTGGAAGTGTTTGCTAACCCTCTGCTCCGGTTTTGGGGTGTTTTTTTTTTTTTGCAATTTTATATATTTAATATGTAATTTTATGAGTAACATGTATATGTATAATTATATTTTTACATAAGCAGAATAATGTATTTAGTACCATATTGTTCAGTGGCTAACACACTTCCATTTAACAATATACCTTCATTTTCCGGTCCCCTTGTTCTGTTTAGCTGTCCATAGTAGATGAAGTTAAATTTAATATGTCATCCCCTACCGGGGGGATATACCTTATTGTCAGCTTGTGTTGTTAAAACATAATGCAGCAATAAAAACTGACAGAAGTCTCTGTTTTTCATAAATCACTTCTACAATCTGGTAGCACATTTTCACAATGTCTCATATGATAATCATGGCTGATTTGAAGAAAGGAAGGTTCATTAATCTGGACTTGTAACAGTGACCTCATTACTGAGGACAGATTATTTTGTTTCCTAATTGTCAGGCAGTGGCTCCCCTGGGGGGGGGGAACTGAATAGAATCAATCTCTCTCTCTCTCTCTCTCTCTCTCTCTCTCTCTCTCTCTCTCTCTAAGAGACAGATAAGGGAATTAGAACTGTTTGGGGTAGGATATTTATGAAGTCATCTCTGTTGAGACTGTAGCCTGAAAAAAATGTCAAGATTTTACTATGTATGATAGAAACCTGAAACCAGAATATCAAGTTTTTAGGAACTTCTATGAGTTCAACCTGTTCAGTTTTTAAATGAGAATACTAAGCCTGACAAATGGTAAATGATTTATCCAAGAATACAGATGATAGGTTTTTATGTTGTGTTATTGTTGTACTTTTGTTTTTTTCAGGTACTGGGGATAGAACTCAAGATGTTTGCACTGAGCTATGTCCCCAACTCTTTTAATTTTTTTTTTTAATTTGGAGACAGATTCTCACTAAGTTGCTAAGTAGCTGAGGCTGTGTTTGAATTTACAGCCCTCTTGCTGCAGCTGCAGGGCTTATAATGGTAGATTCTGATTGTGACTTAGCCTGTTAGCTAACTCCTGGTTCAAATGCCTGATTTTTGAAAACAAAGAAGAAGACTTACATCATTTAAAGGTTTTATTGCCTCAGAGTATTTTTATTTGTAGACTTTTCAAAAAAACGTAAGTATGAAAGTTTGTATTAGTGTGGTCCCTACACAAACATAACAACAAAAAGCCAAACTGGAAATTCATGTAGTACCTAACAATACTGGGGTATTTGTTGGTATGTGTTAAAGTGTGACAATCCTAGCTCAAGTCACTTTAGTGCATCGAGATGACTCACAAGATTAACCAAATACAGAGATGTAGTCTTGTCTAGAACTGTAAGGAAATAATTTTTTTCTAATAAAGCAAAAATAATAATCAGTGGTCATGTGAATTAACATTTTGGTGATTTAGAAATGCCACCAGTCACTGGCAAACATAGATATGGTGATGTGGTTGTTGTTGTTTTAAAAAGAAATAGCTTCTAAATACATGAGAATTCTTGTTCATGATAGACATGTCATTTTAATCCAAGCTCTTGTACAAGTGACATAATAATGCACTAAAAGTAGGGACATTGTATGCTTTAATACATAACATAAAATCTGTAAATGTAATTTAATAAGATTCTTGCTTTTAGGGTGCTTTTGTTAAGCTGCCCACTATTTTTCTCCTTTGCTAGTCTTAGTTTCATCCGCGTGGTGCTAAATCAAGGAAACAAAATGAAACCAATGCTCAGAACTACCTCTCTTAATTCTGGGCTCGCTTGTTGGTGCCAAAGAAAGAATTGCCTAGACAACAATCATGGCTGGTATTCTTTATAGGTGGTGGAAGATTTTTAAGTGACCATAGTCTTTATGGAAGTGCCAGCAATAATTGAACAGTGGTCTTGGAGTCTTGGAACAGGGAGAAGAGGGAAATGACCAGAGAAAACTCTATTTAATTTCTTGCCTTAGAAGCAGTTTAAACAGCTCTTCCTAAAAATAATACTATTCTAGGATGTTCATCAGACTTTGGGATGTTAAAATTAAGATTCTGCCCAGATCTGTAGATACAAGGATGCATTTTCATCTGTACCTGTTTTCCAGGTAAAACAAGGTACATGTAAAAAACATACACAAAGCAGAAACTAAAACACACACACAAAAAATGAAATGCAGAAAACATTTGGCAGAAAGTGATAATGCAAAGAATGTATAAAACTATCCAAGAATATTAAAATCAGTATGTTTTGAGTAATAAGAGATTAGAAAGCAAGATCAGGATGCTGTGAAAAGACAAAGGAAAGAATTTTTGTATTTAAAAATATATAATTACAGGAAGAGGCAATCATGCATAGCCAGAATATGGAACATTTTATAAGCATATGAATGTCTACTGGAAGTGAATGTCTTTTTTTTTTTTAAGTGTATATGAGATGTGTAAAGAGAAGATTTGGGACAGGGCTCTATGCGGTTAAAACACTCTAAACAGACACGACAACTCATTGTTACACTATGCACAATAGCCAAGATATGAAAACAGTCGAATTGGCCATTGATAGATGAGTGCATAAAGAAAGTATGGTTTCTGTGGGGGGGTGTGTGTATTTGTGTGTGGGACAGGATACTGTTGAGCCTTTAAAAGAAAGGAATACTTGCCGTTTGTACAACGTGAATGAATCTTGAGGTCATTTTGCTGAGTGACATTAGAAAAAACAAAAGACAAATATTGTCCTATCTCAGATATAGGGGGAATATGAAAATATCAAATCCATAAAAGCAGAATGGTGATTTAGGGGCTGGGAAATGAGGAAGATGAGGAGATACTGGACAAAGGATACAATGTTTCAGTTACATAGAATGAGTAAGTTCTAGAGTCTAATATGCATGATGGCGACATACACAACATATTCAACATCGACTAAGAGACTTCATCTGAAGTATTTTCACCCCCAAAAGGTAATAGATACTAAGAGACAAATATATTAATTGGGTGATATAATCATTTCCCAATGCACTTGCATATCAAAATGTCCCACTGCATACATTAAACATACACAATATTTATTTTAAAAATTTTGAAGACACTTGGCCAAAATTCAATGTGTGAAACATTATTAGATCCTGGCTCAAAAGAAAAGCATCCATAAAAGAGATTTAAGGGAGGTTGTATGTATATTCAAAAATATTGTGGTATTACCATTAATTTTCCTGGTGTGTTAATGGCATTGCAGTTGGTAAGAAAATGTACTTGTTCTATGAGCTGCTTGCTGAAGTAATTAGTGATGAAATGTCGTGATATCTGAAACATCCTCGATGGCTCAGGAAAACATCAAAAAGCAAAAAAATTTCACTACATTTTACTTTTTTCTATTAAAACAGCAATATGTTCTTCACTGTAGAAAAAATAAAGCAAACAGAAAGAGACAAGGGAAAACTTTACAAGCAAAAATAAATCCAACCCTTACAGACACTGTTATCCCTTGGGACTTATGTGTGTGTAATATTTATAAAACTTGTGCTTTATATACTTCTACATTTATTACATAGTTATATATACATAACACACATAATGTGTACAGGCACATAGTACACAATTGTCTTTTCCTAATATAAGGATTATCTTTTCATCTTAAATATGTAAATTGCAGAGTATCGTTTTAGTGACTGGACAGTAACGTTGTGTGCATGAATCCTAAGTCTCCCCATCTCCTGCAGTGAAAGGGGTGTCACTTACTGTTCCTGGGTTCAAGGTTCTCTCCCTGTGCCTGATGCATTGCTCAGGTTGCTTAACTTGGAGTGCTGCTAAACTGCCTCCCGGGGAGACCTCAGCCGTGTGTTAGGTTTGCTTATCACCCGTTCTGTCAGTGAGACTTGCCTCTCATCTGCATTAGCCCAGAAGGGCAAAGAGCACTTTTATCTAGATGGGTGTATCTTACACATAACAAATTGGTTGCATATCTTTGCTCACTGATACTTTATTTAGCAGACTAATCTGATAAAGTGCCTATTTTTCAAGTTAGAATAACATTCATGGTAGTACTGACCTTGATAAAGTTTCTGGGTCTCCAAACACAGAAGCCATTCCCTTGCATCTCTGTTACAGTGTAGCTAATGCAATAAAGAATTGCTATTCATGTCTATGAGGCAAATGTCTATCAGACGGGGGAAGTGTTAGTCTATTAGAGAAAATGCAGAATTATAATATAAGAGGATTTATTATTTTGAAATGTGGTTCTTTTTATTGTAATAGTATCATTTGGAATAAGATAATTGGCATTAGCTTCAAATAATAATTCTGCTGTTTTTTAGTGTTTATCAAGTTACTGATTTTCTCTGACCAGTTTTATCATATGAACACTGAAGTATGTGTGAAAACCTCATAGGTCTATCAGAAGATCTAATGTGGCCATTTATCGAAAGCTTTTTGTAAACTACCAAGTGCTAGTGGTGGTGACAGGGTGGAGATGTAAGCCATGGAGACGGCAGCAGCCAAGGCAAGAACTAGGGACAATAGCAGACAATAGGAACAGAAACAGATGAAATATCAGTAATGGATGATGATACTGAGGTATTTTAAGGCAAATTTCTTGAGATAGTTTGATCTCAACTTGATATATTTATGATAGTGTATTTTTAGCCACTCTACAGACAACCATAAAATAAATAATCTGTATACATTTGGAAGTAGAGGAGAACCAAAGAGATATTATTTGCCTCTAAAATTTTATAGTGAATATCAATGTTTACTTTATTCTCTAGAGAAGGTAATAGTTTACTGTAAATCACAATAGTTATTTAGAAATAAAGTATTCTAATACATTTCTACTAAACTTATGGCATTTACAATTTTGATTCAACTTTTCTAAATTTGCATAAGTATTCCTTCAATTTAAACTCATGTTGCTGTCATTCTTGTCTCAGTTATGAAAGAGAACAAGTACTGCTAAGTAAATGATGTGAAATAGCCATAAGATTAGCTGTCTCATAAGATTAATTCACTTCAGAGTAACATTTTCATTTTTATTTAAAAAATATTCCTCAGAAATGAACAAGTTTCTAAGCATTGAGTTAGCATCATCTATTTTGTTAGCATTGTCACATATTTTGTGACCCAAGGGACATCTAATATGCATAAAATAAACCAATCTTTTTATAGTGAAAGATTTATAGAGTAGATGTTGGTTTTGCTGTTTTAATGAAGGATGGATGTAGTAGGTGTTTTCAAAAAGTACCAATCTATCATAATATAGAATGATATTTAAAACACAGAAAAATGTTCATTCTACATATTTGAACTGCTTCGTCTTAGAGTGTTTAAAAAAGCACACAGATTCCCGGCATGAGATCCTGAAATAAACACATGCATAAATATAACTAAGCTCATAAAAATCTCACCTCCTCCACACATCTTCATAAGCACCCTAGAGGGAGGTGTGATTCTTGTCACTTGTGACCCATTACATATGCAAGTGCATAAGCAGTGTCCTCAGTGCCAAGCCTCACTCGCAGAGCACGAGGGCACCGTTTGAAAATACACTGGGGAGGAGCAGAGTAAACAATCCATGTCACTTACTGTTCATTCATCGATGGATTCATTCATTCATTCAGAAAATATCTAATCAGTGCCTACTCTGAGCCAGGTCCTATTCTAGGTGCTAAAAATGCTATTGTGAACGAGATATAGTTCCAGCCCTCCAGGAGCTTGTACTTTGCTTTTGCAGGGTGGAAAATAAATGCAGAATATGAAGTGGACAAGAAGATACAGATGATCATGTTTGGTATTAAGAAAGCGGAGAAAATGAGAGAGAGAAGCCATTAGCCAGGATAGTGCTCTTTTTGGATAGGATGGAAAATAGAGCCTCACTAATGTTCGAGTGGAAGCATGGGAAAAACCAGCAAGACAGGAGCCTGGCATCACCAAGAAATGACTCCCTGCAGAGCTCTTTGAGCCAGCAACATGAAAGTCAATGTGCAGGTGCAGCTCTGAGAAGAACTTCAGGCCTTCCAGAGGAAACATAGAGCAGGTGCCCATGTGTGTTCCTGTCACTGAACACACCAGTGCTCATCTGTGTCATCAGCGCAGACTCAAGTTGCCTTGCAGAGATCCCAGGACCAGGTTCAGTAGGGAGCACAGTGGAGGACGCTGTGAACCTCAACGGCTCGCTTGTCTGGCCTCGAGTTGACACCTCTGCTTCCTTAGCAAAGAGGCAGGTTTGGAGTAGTTGCCTTGAGCTGGGTTATACACAGGAGACCTAATCTGAAGGCTGACTACCATTGACAGCGTGATTATTGTGTGTAACTGATTGTTCTGGACTTTTATTGGTATTCACTTATCTAGTCTGCACTCTTCTGTTCACTCACCCCGTTTACCCAGTGACTCACCGAGGGAAATGTATTAATATTATCCCTAAACATGAGTCATACTGACCCAGGGTAGGCTCTGGGAAACTGTGCCACGTGGAGCAAATAAACATGCTGAGGGTAACTGTAGGGAGAAGTAGGGGCTGACAAAGAAATGAGGTATGGTTTAACAGTAGATAGGCACTTAGCTCTGTATGGATGCCAGGGTTGTTCTCAGGTTCATAGGGTGATGCTGTGATTTCACTATATTTTCTGATATTCCTTAGACCAGAAGTCTTTTTCTTTCTCTTTGCAACTTTACTCCTCATGGGAAGGTGCATGGTCCATGGCAGGTCAGAGTGGATGACAATGATGAGGAAAGCTTGGTAAAACTTGGAGTTTGTGAAAAAAATCAAAGAGGGAGGTCAAGAAATATCAAATGGATATGAGCAAAAAGAAGAACGCAGACAAGGCAAACGTTTTTGTCATGATGTAAGTGTTGCAGGTGTGCTCAATGAGGAAATGTAGCTCTGGGGAATTCATTTCAAAGGTCTCTTGGGCACTGACACCTTCGCCCTTGCCAGTGCCCCAAGCCTTGGAGCATCAAACTATCCATTCCTTCCTGAGCAGGGCCAGCTGGAGGTCAGAGGAGGTGATACTGAACTCTACTTCTGGAAACTTTGTCTGTGGGGAGAGCTGATTTATTGCACATTGAATGACTTTTTACTCTTTTTGATAAAAATATGCTTCAGTGTGGGATCATCAATGAAAAAAAAACATATTAGTGTGTCTGTTCAATAAATGCCATTAACTTAAGCCAAACTTATCAGGGAACTTGGATTCTAATGAGGAATTTGTTTCCTGCAAGAAACTTCTTGAGATTATTTGAAAAGGAAAAAGCAAATTCTGAGGCACTGCTAGAACTGGTAGGGGAGATCTGTTCCCCTACCTGGCTGGATTTCCTTTGAACACTCAGATGAAAGCAGTTCAGCATGGAGCACTCACCAGCAAGGACTTCAGAAGTTTTTGTTCTTGTTATACTGTATACATAATTGCCAGGTAAATGTAAGACATGGAAATGCATATTTTTCCTGATGACTTAAACATTCTACCTCTTCTAAAAATCAGCAAAAAAGTGAACTTTGACTAATGGAAGTCCAGAACAGGGTCTTCTATAAATTCACCAAAATATTGTACTTGTTAGTTTTTCTTTTGGTCAGTATTAACAAATGGTTGTGAACTAATTTGCCATTAATTTCTCATCTTTATTTTTTTTCTTTCGGTAACCATATCCAAAAATGTTTTCAATATTATATAAGAAATTTTTGAGTTTTTAGATGCTTTCACTTTGAATTATTTCCTTCCTCATCCTCTGTGTAAATGTGTATCACATCCACCTCATGTTCCTTTATCATATAAAGGAAATGGGGAACATGAACGCTTGGACAACATAAAGACCCTGTGATATTTTTACAATGCTACAGGATTTATATTGAAGGAACACCAAGGGTGCATACTTAATAAACTGTTTGCATATCAAGATGTTACTGTCCACTGGGCTTCATGCCTATTTGCAAAGTTTTATTTTGCTTTAGTTCAGTTTGGAGGGTTTTTTCCCTTTTGTATTTGATTTTGTTTGTTTGTTTGCTTTTTCTATGAACATAAATGGATTTGTATTGTTGACTTTCTCCTCATTTGACAAAAGTGTCCCTTAGTGCAGGATCACCAATGAAAAAACATATCAGTGTGTCTGGTGTATTCAATAAGTGCCATTAGGGGTTATATAAGTTAGTAGCTTACATTATAAAGAGGAAATGAAGTGTTGTGTGTCATTCTCTCGTCTTAATGTCTGTACCTCTCAAGGCAGAACTGGGCAAAACTGAATTGAGACTCATGACCAGAAAGTCGGTAGACCAGACTCGGTGCAAGGCCAGGGTTGAAAGGTGATACCATAGATGCGTGGGAAAAGGCAACCACGGTCATCCTAGGGCCCCAACCTGGAGCGCAAGATTCAAGACAGTGAGGAGCACTAACAAAAGCCTCTGAACACACCAGCAGTAAAGACCAGAAAATTAGCCAAGTGCAGAATTACCATGAATCAAGGTTTAGGTCAGAATATGTGAAAAATCCAGCACCTTTTGTTAAGTGCTCCTCCATTTTCTTTACCCCTTCTCCTGATACTGGTCTTAGAACTTGTCAAAATAAAGTGGTCTGCTCAGGCAAGAATGAAAAGGGATGAATAAAATATTCTGATATATTTAGGTAACACCGATTATACTTTTTCAAGTTTTCATGACTAGTTCATTACTATGTATCATTATTTATAGGCAGTACCAGTTCTAGAGGTTTGTGATATAACTGAAATTGATTTTTTTTTCCTAAGCAGCATTTGTGACATTTCCTCTGTGAGGCCCTCACTCTCTTCCCTGTCCCTGCCTGCAAATCTGTGGTGAAGAAACCGAACTGTGGCTCCATCCCATGCTAAACGTAGCTTCAATCTTTCTTGTCATAAAACCCTTAGGGTCAGCAAGGTCCCCGGCCACATTTACTAAGGTTGGCCTGGGCTGCCGAACAGCAGCAGAGCTTGTGTTTCTAACAGTGATGATCAAACAGTGTGGGATAAACTCTGGGTTTAGAGTTTGACAGTTTGCTTGGGATCGGAAAGTGTCTTTTGATTGTTTTGTTTCCTTTTCTCCATTGCCAATAGCTGTCAGTAACAACTTTAAGCAACCCACCCCATTCAAACTTTCTGTTAGAGACTGAATTAAAATATCTTTTCTTATGGCACAATCCCAGAATCGTGTTTTACCCACTTCTCAAATGCCATGAGCTGACGAAAGGAGAAAGGAAATCTTTTCCTAATGCATAGGTGTCACCCAGGGGAGTTCCTGCCACGGTGAGCCCAGCTTCTGAAGGGTGCTCCAGTGAGCAAGTTCAGGCCTTGACTTGGGGAGACTTCATGCAGGCTTTGAGCCAACCAAGGTCAGGAAGCACCCTCCTGATGCTTCATTTCTGCATGTGTGTCTCTGCAGTTCTCCACAACCTTGTGGGACATCCTCCTTTCAATTCCCCTCAGCATCGCTTATGTTTCATTCCTTGCACATGGAAAAAAAAAAAACTCAAACTGACAAACAGGGAAGGATCTTTTTATTTAATAAGGCTTTGGGTGCCTGCTGGATTCTGAAATGTATGTTCTGGGCTCCAGTGGAGTAATTCTGATGCTAGAGGATAAAATTGTGCATCCTCATTTTCTCTCATTTTCATTCCTTTCATCCTTCCCCTGCCCCTTTTCCCTCCTCCGACCCAGTTTCTTTCTTTTTGCTTTTTTCTCCTTCCCAGTTTCTTATTCCATGTGTTATAAGACCCGCTCCTTGCCCCCGAGATCGCCCATTTGTTCCCATGATGGAATCTTTTTGTCCTTCTGACTTTCATATTTGTTCCAAGTCACCGTTAATGCACTTATCACTTCTGACACAAGGTGGGAGTTTTTTTAGCGTATATTTGCCTCCCTTTTGCAACTCCCTTCACTAATGGAAGAGAGTGACAACTAGTGATTACAGAAATCTTAAAAATGCCACTGGGAACTCAGTTTCAGGCAGTGCCTCAGCAAGACTGAGATGTGCATTCAAGATGGGATCCCCAGAAGCCCCCCTCCCCATTCCTTTTATCCCTGCATTACTAGCAAAACCCAAGTCACCTCCAGTCTACTTCCTGACCCAGAGGCTCTAGCTGAAATCCTCAGCAGCCAGGGCACACGTGGCCCTGCTCAGTGCTTTCACGCCACCCTCCCACACACAGTCTATTTTGAAGCAAATGCTCTGTTATTTCTGTACCAGGCAAAAAACCTTTTTTGTGTAAATGGAGACATAAAATTTGTAGGTGCCACATAATGCGCTTAAAGAAAAACAAGCATTTCAGTGTATTTCTACTGTTCCCTCTTTCTCCTCCTTTCTCACTCCTTTTTTTTTTCTTTTTAATGCATCGTGTTTTTATCTCCTCCCTTCTTTATTTTTGGGTTTCCTTTGGTGTGCCACTGAACTCAGAGTGCAGCACAAGGAATGGTAGATGCTGTCAGGCTATCAGTGTCTCCTAGTCCTGTAGAGCTCAACTTTAACCAGGCCAGAAAGCTCCAGTGGGCTCCATACAGCAAGATTGAGCTGGGCAACATGACCTTGGCCTTCACCAGGCACAGCAGTGAGTCACAGCAGTAGGTCTAGGCCTTCAGAAGCTCCTGCAGCCTTTTAGCAGATTTGGCAGTGGTGAGGGGTGGAGGGAATGCACCTCCTACATGCCCAGCTGTGCCAGCTCTAAAGATCGCACAGAACACAAACCGCAACCATGTCTCATTGCACGCATCTTCACACATCAGAGTATGTTTTCATCCTCTTGGGTACCAGCAATTTTTGTAAGTGACTTGAACATTTTGTGGAAATGAAATGCTAGAAGTTTTAATGACCATAAGCATCTTAATCAGTTTTATAAGTTTTCTTTGTTTCTTTTAAAAAATGGATGATGCAAAACCCAAATAGTATCTCTTTTTATGGGAATGGAACACATTTTTGCAGAATATTTTCCTGTTTCTTCTCCATTTCCTTTCACTTAAAAAAAAATGAAAGAGAAGGAGAGAGAGAAAGAGAGGAAGGAGAAGAAACGACATTTGGATTTTCGCCACCTGGTTATGGTTAGTTCTTTATTTTAAAATCTCTTTCAAAACAGATCAGACATTACACTGTTAAAAACAGTTTTCACTGTAGGTATTGAATATCATACTGTGCTTGTAGTAATAACTGATAGATATCTAGAATAATCTTCAGTGTGGACTGAGACTTTAAAGAACTGTCAATCACTGAGTTTAACTTTAAACACAGATGATTTGAATTCATGTTAGCAGCGTGAGGAAGCCAAGAAGATGGAATAGTGCTGGTTGGGGAGAAGATGATAGGATTACCTCTACAGTTTGCCTTTCTTGCTGGTTGTTTGAGTCACTAAATCAAGGCAAAGTTTATGAAAAGCCTGTGGCTGGGGTCTCCAACTCTTCATTCCTGCTGAGATTTTCCTATTATAAATCTACTGTCAGAAATAAGTGCTTTGCTTGTGACTTAATTTTATGCAGGCGCAAACACCTTGGTTCAACACGTTGGCCAGACAGCCTTGACTGTCTTGAGAGCAACAGAGATCTCATTAACTCAGCCTGGTACAAAGAAAAGGGCCCCGTGCTCTGGCCATCATTCATCCTCTGCACTCTCAGCAGCCCCTGAGACTGATCCTGAAAGAAAACATCGACTTTGGGGAGGCAGCGGGGTGATGAGGATTTGAGGGGTTCAGCAGATCAGGGAGGGGGTGGAGGATGTGTAGACTCAAAAGTGTTCTTCCTAGAAGAAAAAAAAGGCAATTGCACTCTTTAATACCTCCCCCTACTTCTTTTTTAAAGTCACTTATTAAAAAAACTTGCCGCAGCTATCCTTACCAACTAGACCTGTGTAGTCGCATCTGGGAGCCACCAGCCACACCAGGCCATTTACGTTTAAAATAATTTCATTCAAATACAGTTTGAAATCCATGCTTCAGTTTGCAGCAGCCTAGTTTCAAGCTCTCAGGAGCTTTCCTGCAGCCTGCAAGGCTGTTTGGGACAGCGCAGAGGGAGCATTCCTACGGTCACAGGACATGACATCAGACTGTGCGGGTGTGGGCACCGTGTGTAGAATACCTCTTGGTCTCTGACTACTTTATAGCTTTACATTGATCGGACATTTAGAGCACATAGGGGACAAGAACTGAATATTAAAATGCAAGTACATGTCCATTCTTGATATTTTGGTTTTATATGGGTTGTCTTCCTATTAAAGATACTTTCTTTGCCTTTTTTTAAAGACATCTTTCGGTATCATACCTGTCAGTGTGCTCCTCAGGGTGGGTCCAGTCTGCAAAGATCCTAAGAGAAAGTACTGGAAATTTTCCGTATGGATTCAGCAGCATTGTCCTGACTTTCAGTCACTCCCGCTGTTTGTGATAAGGGTGTGACAGATAGACATGTTAATCAGTTTGGTTTAATCATTGTACTATGTATATCAAAATATCATGAGCTATACCATAAAAATACACAGTTGGTCATCTGTCAGTGTAAAAAATGAATTCATTTTCTTTAAAAAAATCAGTTTGTGATAGATTAGAGATTTTTAAAAAAGAAACTTCACCATAGAGAGTTAAGAAGCAGAGATGTAGGGAAGGGTTCACCGTTGGAAACACACTAACCGGCTTTCCTCAAAAAAAATCAGACAGGAGCAGCTTATGTGAAAGGAACAGAAGCTCAATTCAGTAAAAAAAAAAAAAAAAAGATGTTAAATTTGTAATTATTTGATGTGACTGTGAACATCGCCTACAGTAGTTCTCTCATTCCCCGCTAATGTATGTTAGGGATGTTAATGCCAGGTGCACTTTTCTACAAATCCAGGCTCACTTTAATGTGACAGTCTAGCTCAAGGATCTTTGTCTGAAGTAGGGGGAATGGGTGTCTGTTACTGAGAGTCAGGTAGGGCCTGTTTATTTCATTTGGCCCAAGTTGGAAAGTTTATCCTTTAGCTAATAAAAGTAGTACCATTTGAAGACTATGACAGTATTTTGAATTGAAAAAAGATACGCTTTCTTATCTCTCTGCACAAAGCAGAGGTTATCCTGTGATGCAACTGACCACCCACAACAGGAGTCTTTCTCACCTTATTCCAGTTCCATCCCTGGGGTAATATTTCCATTCTCCCTGTCTCCGGGGCCAGAGTCTATATGAAACAGGCATGCTGAGTTGCTAAGTAAATAATAGGTAGCATCCAGTGCTCATTGGCTAACTTCCCTGATGAAGCTCTGAGTTCTCCAGGGAAGGGGCTATCATTAGCCGCCTTTTGTTGCGTACCTCCACTCGCTCAGTAGACATTCATTAAGACTCTTCATTTCATTGTCTATTAGAGCTACAAGACACAATTTAAAACAGAAAATTTTAAATAATTAAATCAGTCATTCAGATCATTCTACATAATACTCATTCACTGCTTTGACAGTGTTTTTGCTTCTCGTGGTTGTTGTATAGTCTTAGAAACATTCAGTTTCAACTCCAGGTTGGCCAGAGATCTGTTATGTGAACAGAAATCTTTTTTCCAAGTTATTGTTATTCCTTAGCTCTAAAAAGATACTACTGTTGATAGTAGAAGCAATATAATGAACAAATGACTGGGAAATTCTTTATTATGAAATAAGACTAAAATGTTAATTACTTAACACACTACAAAACTTAGTATTCATTGGGACTTCTACACATCAGAGGACATTAGAAGTTGATGCTTAAAGAGTTTCAGAATCAGTGGAATCATTTCAAAGCCTAGAATTTGGAAAATGAATCACCAGAGCTAACCTTCTTACCCTAATCCATCCAAGCCCATCACACCTCCTTCCCGCACCTGCGTTACATAACAGCCCCTCAAGACAGAACTCCTCACCCTCCGAAAAATAAATACATTGTTCAAGCTCTTAGCTTGCTGCTGCTGCTTACTCAAGTGATTTAGAATTCCTTTGTTCATCTTCCTGAGTGTGGAGTTTTTCACCAGGCACTCGTCCATCTGAGAGAGGAAAATGCTGTGGCCCATAGATATGTGCGTATTCTCCTTATCTAACACATGCTGGAGATGCCAGGATTGGGGAGCTTGAAGCCTGGGCTAGGAGGCAGGGCTCTTCTGCAGATGGTGACACTTATTGGAAGAGACACATGCAGAAGAAGGGTCTAAAAAGTGTCAAGTTTCCTCTCCTTAGAACCACAGAACCCATTCTCCTTTCCTTCACCTTTAAGCCACATTCACACCAACAGGAAGCTCCACCACTGAGAAGCGCCTTCACTGGAGGGAGAATCAGTCCAGTGCTTTCAGTCTGTGACAGTTGCACAAATGTGTCTTCAAAAAAAGAATGAATCTGAAATATTGCAGACCAAGCGTGCTCACTCCTGGCACTGTGGGCATTTTATGCTGCGTAAGTCTCTGCTGCAGGGAGCTGTCCTGTACTTTGTAGGGTAGTATAGGCATCTTGACCCCTACCCAGTATATTCCTGTTACGACCACCCTCTGAGGTGACAACCAAAAATGTCTCCAGATACTTCCAAATTTTTCCATAGAAGGCAACATGTCTCTAGGTTAAAACAAATATCATGGGGGAGATATGCAGATAATTCCAAATGTGTCATTACTTTCTCTCAAAAAGATCTAGTGTTGTTTTTCTATGACTCTCTAGGAAGATGATTAATGAATGTATACTTCATGTCACTGTTACCAAAAAGGCTATATAAGTACCTACTGATCTGGTTTGTATGAGAGATCCAGTCCTAAAGAAAGCAATTAAAAGTCTTTCTCTGGACATTTTGTAAGACAAGAAAATGACAAACTGAAGATAGACTGTGTTCCAAATACATCTACTTTGATAGGAATAGACATTGACTCCATTCTAAACTGTTCCTTGAAGAACTTGGGTGACTATTCAATGTGAAGAAAGGGTTATTGGGTATCTATGGTATTCCATGCATTTGACCAAATTTTAGCCATAAGGAAAAGATAAAACATGATATAGCCCTCTAGGAGTTTAGATCACAGTGAAGACAAAGATGATCATCAATTATAAATGTCAAATGGCTGGACTGCTCTTCACAGAGGAGGAATGGCTAGAGCAAACTACTGTCAAGGAAGGTGTTCCAGGGGAGGTGAAACTAAAGCTCTGAAGATATGTTTAAAGGATGAATGGAGTTAACTGGGCAAAGAAGTGAGAAAAACATTCCAAGCCAAGAGAGTAATGTGTGTAAAGGCTCAAAGAGATGAAATAGCACAGCATGGAGCTTGAGGAAGAATGCGTGGTGGAGTGGAGTGAGCAGATGGGTGCGGGAATAAGGCGAGGAGAGATTTATAGTCACATCTTGTAGAGCTTTGGGTGCAGGACTAGAAGCATGGGGGAGACACTGCAGAATTCAAGCAGAGTAGAACTGTGCCTTTGGGCAGCTCCCTCCAGCAGTGTTGGCAGGGCTTACGCTGGTGGGAGAAAGCCCAGCTAGGCAGCAGTGGCAATTTTGGTGAGAAGTGATAGAGACCTAAGTAAGGCCATGTTAAGACAGAGGAATGGGAGGGAGATCTTTCAAAGATTAAGAAGGTCACATCTGTGGGGATGCAGGATTCTCAACACAAAGAGGACCTTTCTGATAGCTCTCAGGGTTCTAGCTCAGGAATCTCAATAGCTGGTTCTCATTTGTATCCATCTGGTTCTCATTTCGAAAGATAAAAAGATCCAGGAAGATCAGTTTGGGAAAAACAACAGTGCTACATGGTGGAGTAGATGAAATTTGTAGTTTGAAAATTGAATTTGATTGGGATTTATATATCATTTCTGTAATTTACCAGTGACATGAACTTTCTTAGGCTCAAATTTTCTAAGACTTGCTTCCTCATTTGCTAAAGGGTGATAGTAACAGCATTTATTTGATAGCTCCTTGTAAGATTAAATGCGACACTCAGATGGGAAGAACAATGCCTGGTACTGGGTAAACACTCAATAGATGTTAGCCACAATGTGAAGACTATCTGAAGCTAAATAATGCAGAACCTCTGAGCCCAGGGAGCCCAACTTCAGAGCTGCATTTCGATATACTTCCTCCTAAGGCAAAGAGGGTGATGTATATACTGCCCTAAGGGAAGTGGGAGATATAAGGGGAATAAACCAGGCAAGGCTTAGCTTGCAGAAGGTCTTATGTGGCAGACTAGAGAGTTTGACCTATACTGTGTTTAAAACAAAAAAGCAAGTAAATGCTGAGGTTCTAAATGGGGAGACATCAGGTCCCCATTTTCATTTTAGAAGGAGCTCTTCAACAGGTGGTGATGACCTAGCACTGTAGAGTGGATGGAGGAAAAGGCTTACCAGTCTTCTTTGTCTTTCTTTCCCTCTTAAGTGTATGGAATCATTAATATGCCAACTTAATTTACTTTCTCCCAAGGAAAGATGAATAAAACAGTGGTAGAAATTAGGCATTGTAAGAAAGCCTTCTCTGGAATCTCCATTGATCTTCGGAGTTGCACATGATATAGCTCCGGAAGGTTTTTCTTCTAGTAAGATTGATAGTGCAACACATTTCCCTGTGCACAGCAGAGAAGGAAGCATCTTTGCAGATGGATACAAGTGACTACTCCCTTGGGACCATGGCAGTCTCTAATCCAGATACTAAACCCTGCTCAGCATTGTGCAGACTTGTTTAAGCAATTTGATCTAATTAGTCTGTTCAAAGAAGTCTTCAAACTTTAACAGTGCATAGTGATGCTTGAAAATATCTCTCTGCCAAGTGTGGGGTATAGATGTTAGCCCACCATGACTTGACTGGAAACAACTGGGGTGTTTGAATAGCTTTGTGTAATCTAGGGACTTCATTCAATCAAAAAAAATTTGGATCAGAGAAGGGAAATAAATAAATGAGGTAGTAGCAGTCTCGACAGGTGATACTTGCTAAGAGTACGTCCAATAATCCTCAGCCAAGACACATTTCTCCTTCCCATCAGGTTACAACTGGGGCTTCCTCATCACTGTAAGAGTCTGGTTCCACATTGTGGGTAGTGGCAAGTGTGCTGCAGAAAGGGTAAGCAAGGTCGAGTTCCCACGCGGCCTCTGCTGTCAGCTGACTGTGTGAGCTCAGAGATCCTCTCAGCTCATGCATTCAGTGAAAAGACCAACCTAGCTAATAAAGGAAAAAGATGAGAAGGAGAAAGGAAAGAGGACAAAAGTAGTATTATCCACTTAGGTTTTCTAATCTAATTTTCTGAACTCTGCACTGAGTGACTCACTCATTTCACTCTTAAATCTCACAGTGCTTCTGTAGCTGTCTCTGTAGATTGTTTTAAGCTTTATTTTAAAACAAAACAAAAAGACTAAAAACAATGGTACAGAATTTCAAATCAACGTAATAGATTAACAATGGTTACTATGTTGCATATTTTTTATCATCAAAGTAGTTGCTCAGATTACAAGATATAGACATGAAAAAATGTCCAAACAATGAAAGTACACACTGTTCTTTTGAACTACTAATAGGAAGTAGTATGATTTTATATATATATATATATATATATATATATATATATATATGTAGGACTGACTTTTTTCAATTCTTTATTTGTTCTAAATAAAGTCTTTTGTCTGAGAACAGGGAGATAAATTTTTTTCTCATTCTGTGGACTGTCTTTTCACTCTGTTAGTGATTTCTTTGGTGTGCAAAAACTTTTTAATAAGATGAGATCCCAGTTGTTGATTCTTTGAAGTGCTTCCTGAGCAGTTTGAGTTTTGTTCATGATCTCTCTGCTTACCCCTATATTTTCGAGATTTGTACCTACTTTCACTTCCAGTAGATTTAGTATTTCTGTTTTAATATTTAAATCTTTGATCCATTTTGACTTTGGTTTTGTGCATGGTGATAGACATAGGTTTAGTTTTATTCTTTAGCATGTGGAAAGCCAGTTTTTTTGGCACCATTTAAAAAACCTATCTTTCTTCCAGTGAACATTTGGCCCCTTTGTCAAAGATACAGTAGCTGAGGTAGTCAAGTATGTTTGTAGTTGTGTCTGCATCTTCTAATCTGTTCCACTGATCCTTAAGTCTTTTTTTTCCCCAGTACCACACTGATTTTATAACAGTAGCTCTGTGATATAATTTCAAGGCAAGGGATCGTGATGTCTCCTGCCTTACCTTTGTTGTCCAAGATTGCCTTTGCTATTCTACGTCTCTTTTGTTTCCAAATGAATTTTAGGAATGTTTTCTCTAGATCTGTAAGGTATACTAATGGCATTTTGATCAATATTATGTTAAATCTGTATAACATTATGGCCATTTTCACTTTATTGGTTCTTCCTGAGTAGTAGTAAGATATATTTTTCCATTTTCTGACATCCTTTTTGATCCCTTTCTTTAGAGTACCATAATTTTCAATGTATAGATATTTTACTTCTTTTGTTAGATTGATTCCTAAGTATTTCTTTTTTTTATTCTATTGTGGATAGCATGCATAGTGATAGACATGGATCTAATTTTAGTCTTTGGCACATGGAAAGCCATTTTTTCCAACACCATTTATTAAAGAGGCCATCCTTGTTCCAGTAAACATGTTTGGCCCCTTTGTCTAAGATAAAGGTGGCTGAGTTTTTGTAGTTGTTTCTGCATCTTCTAATCTGTTCTACTGACCTCAGGTCTGTTTTTCTGCCAGTGCTATGCTGATTTTATCACAGTAGCTCTGTGGTATAATTTCAAGTCAGGGATTGTGATGCCTTCTGCCTTGCTTTTGTTGCCCAGGATTGCCCTTGTTATTCAAGGTCACTCTGTTTCCAAATGAACTTTAGGAGTGTTTTCTCTACATCTGTGAGGTATGCTAAAGGTGTTTTGATTGGGATTGCATTAAATCTGTGTAACAGTTTTGAGGGTATGGACATTTTCACCATGTTGGTTATTCCTGTCTGTGAGCAAGGGATGTCTTTCCATTTTCAGATATCTTCTTCCATCCCTGTTTTTAGAGTGCTGTAATTTTTAGTGTATAGATCTTTCATATACTTTGTAAGATTGATTCCTAAGTGTTTCAGTTTTTGGATGCTATTGTAAAGGGTGTGATTTCCCTAATTTTTCTGTCAGTGAGCTTGTTTGTGTATAGGAGTGCTACTGCTTTTCGACTATTGACTTTGTATCCAACTATGCCACTAAATTTGTTTATTAATTCTAGTAGTCTTTTGGTGGACATTTGGGGGCCTTCTATGTTGGGTATCATGTTATCTATAAACAGTGATAGTTAATTTCTTCCTTTCCAGTCATTATTCTCTTTATTTCTCTCTCTTGTCTAATAGCTCTTTCTAATGTTTCCATAACTATACTGAATAGGAGTGGTGATAGTAGACATCTTTGTCTTGTTCCTAAGTTTAGAATGAAAAGTTTCAGTTTTTGTCCATTTATTGATTTGCATATGTTGAACCATCCCTGCATTCCTGGGATGAATCCCACTTGGTCATGTTGTACAATCTCCTTGATGATTTGCTGCATTCTGTTTGCTAGTATTTTATTGAGGATGTTTGCATCTATGTTCATTAGGAATATTGGCCTGTAGTTCCCTTTTTTGGCTAGGTCTTTGTCTGGTTTTGGTACCAGATTAATACTTGCCTCTAGCAATGAGTTAGGGAGATTTGTTTCTCTTTCAGTTTCATTAAAGAGTTGGAGGGGTATTGGCATTAAACCTTCTCTAAATATCTTACATAATTCAATCATGAATCCATCAGGACCTGGCTTTTCTTTGTTGGTAAGGTTTTTTTTTGTTTGTTTGTTTGTTTTTTGTTACTGGGGATCGAACTTACCACCTTGCACTTGTCAGACAGGAGCTTATGCAGCTGAGCTAAATTCCCAGCCCCTGTTGATAAGTTTTTAATTATGTTTTCAATTTCATTAACTGATATTGGGTTATAAAACATTTTTATATTATCTTGATTCAGTTTTTGTAATTCATATATTTCTAGAAATCTGTCCTTTCTTCTGAATTTTCTATCTTGGGTAAGTAAAGATTTTCAAAGTGGGTACTGATGATATTCTGAATTTATACAACATCTGTAGTGATTTTACCCTTTTCATTCCTTGTTGGGATGAATTTGAGTTTTTTTGTTTCTTTTTTTTTTTTTTATAAAGTTGGTTAGGGGCTTATCAGTCTTGTTTAATTTTTTTCAAAGAACCAACTCTTTTTTTTTGTTTTTTTAGTTTTAATTGTGTTAATTTCTGCCCTTCTTTTCTATGGGCTTTGGACTTGACTTGTTCTTTTTCTAGAAGCATCAGGAGCAGCATTAGGCTGTTTCTTTCTGTTTTCTTGATGTAGGTATTCTCTATTCTGATTTCCCTCTTAGGACTGCTTTCATTGTGTCCCATGGGTTTGTGTAAGTTCTATTTGCATTTTGACTGTAGACATTGTTTAATTTCTTTAATTTTATCTGTGACCCATTGGTTGTTCAGGAGGGTGTTACTTAATTTCCATGTGTTTATGAGGTTTTTGTGGTTTCTATTGTCATTAATTTCCAATTTTATTGCACTATGGCCAGATAATATGCATAGAATAATTTTGATTCTTTTGTATTTATGTAAGTATGTTCTATGGACTAATATATTATTTATTTTAGAGAACATCTCCTGTTCAGCTCAGAATAATGATTCTGATGAATGTATTCTGAAGAATGTATTCTGATGTTGTTTGGTGAAACACTGTAAACATCTCTTAAGTTCATTTGTTCACAGGTTTGATTCATTTCTGTTATTTCTCTGCTGAATTTATGTTTTGTTGACAGGTCTTTTTGTAACAATGGGTTGTTAAGGTCCACCATTATAACCATGTTATTGCTTTTATGTTTTTTCATGTCTATTAATATTTGATTTATATATTTGAGTGCTCCTCTATTTGTTGCATACACATTTATGATAATTTCTTCCTCTTGAATTTTTCCCCTAACATGTATGATGTATGTAATGACCTTCTTTATCTCTCTCTCTCTCTCTCTCTCTCTCTTGACAGGGTCTCACTATGCAGTTCAGGCTGGCCTTGAGCTCACTTTGTTATCCAAATTGGTCTCAAACTCAAAATGATCCTCCTGCCTCAGCCTCCTGAGTGCTGGGATTACAGGTGTGTGCCATCACACCCAGCTCCTTTATGTCTTATAATCATTCTTGTTTGAGTTTCATATTGTGTGAAAACAAGATAGCTACTCCTGCTTTTTTCTGGGTTCCTGTTGCATGGAGTTTTGTTTTCCATCCTTTGACTTTAGTCTATGAATTTCTTTTTGAGTTAAATATGTTTCTTGTACACAGCATATTGCTGGGTCTTGTTTCTTGATCCATTCTGCCATTCTGTTTATTTGATTGGTGAATTGAGGCCATTTACCTTTAGGGTAATATATGATATGTATTGGCTTATCTTTGTCATGTTATTTTCCTACTCTTGGTTCTCTGTTTCCCCCCCACACCTGTTTAATTGCTTGTCCTGGTTGGTGGTTTCTTTCTGTTGTTGTTCTTGGAATTGTGATCATTTTTGTCTCTGTCTAGAATATCTTTCAGTACCTTTTTTAATGTTGTTTTGGTTGTCATGAATTTCTTCAGTTGTTCTTTGTTATGATAGTATCTTATTTCTCCATTAATTTTGAAAGATAGTTTTGCAAGATACATTGGTCTGAGTTGCAAGTTGTTTTCTTTCAAGACTTGAAATACTTTGCTCCAATCTCTTCTTGCCTTGAGTGTTTGTGTTGAGGAGTCTTCTCTGATTCCGATGGATTTTCCCTGATAAGTGATGCTTCTTTACTCTGACAGCTTTTAATATTCTATTTTTGTGCTAAATCTCTGGAATCATGATTATTATGTGTCTGGGTGAAGATTTATTTTGGTTATGGCTAAAAGGGGTTCTATATAACTCATATAAATATTATATTCTTTTTTCATGCTTGGAAAATTTTCTGCTATTGCTTCTGCAAATGGTATTTTTATGGCTTTAGCATTGACTCCTGCTTTTTCACTGATAACCAATTATTCTCGTATTATTTGTATTTGCATTGTCTTGTAGCTATTGAGTTGTTGTCCCCTGATATTTTGTTATCCTCAAGAAGTCTTTCCTTTCATGATCACTAGCCATCCATCATCCTGTCTTTAAGGTTTTAAAGACTGTCTTCAGTTTCAGTCATGCTGTTTTGCCAGCTTTCAATGGAATATTTTATTTCCTATATATCTACTTGAATCTGTTTCATAAATTTTGATCATTCACAATTTCCTTCCTTTTCTTACCATCATCTATATTTTTATCCATCTGTTCTCTAGAAGTGATGAGCATTTCATTAATAAATATTGACATTTCTTTTTTAACCTGATGGATTATTTCTGATCTGATTTCCTCTATAGCCTTGTGAATCTGTTTCTTTACTTCAGTTGCTATCATTTCCAAAATTTCAGCTGTGTGTCTCCCATTTTCTTCTATGTCAGTGACTCTGGACTTGTACTGAGTGGGAAGAGGTCTGAGATTGCATTTTTTTTCTCCATTTTGTCATTTTCTGGGTTCTCACAGTGGCAGGAAATGGAAATGGCTGCCACCTTCTGTAGATTTTTTTTTAGCTTATGCTGTTTTTATGATTTTACATTTATGTGAAAGAGTGGGAAAGATATGAAACAGTAGAAGAGGAAGACAAAGCCTGCCTGTAGAGTATGAGGTAATATTTTGAAACATTTTTATCTCCACAGTAGCAGGGACACAGAGGTGAGATCAAAAAGTCTGTTTCATTTGCGTAACCTCAGGACAAATCATAATGGTGGTGATTTTGTTGTTAGTCCACCCACAGATGAATTATGGACAGGGCTGAAGCTATAGCCCCTTCAGTATACAGCTACCAGATAATACTTATTTGAATTCTAGTTCTTGCCTTGCTCTTACTGCTTCCTCACAACCTCAGGTCTTCGCCTAGCTCCCAAGCTACCTGTCACATAGCTTCCTACTTTTGTATCAGTCTCCTGCCTTCTCCCTTCTTACAGGGGTATATCCTCCTTTGTCCTTAATATATGCTCATTCTTTCCTGATTCCCTTTATCACGTACCCAGGTTTGTTCAACACACAGTTAAGTGACTCCTTTTCAGACTAAATATTGGGTTGAGATCAGGAGTACAGAGAAAAGTTAACAAAAATCCCCAAACCAAGTGCTAGATTAACAATGGGTTCACATCCCAAAATATTCATCCCAAATTGAGATTATCATAAGTTAAAGATGGGTTTATTTCACCTAATCTACCCAATAATGTAGCTTCACAACACAGCATATGGTGAAGCAGCAGCTGTTTGCCATCATGATTGCCTGGCTGGGAACTGCAAGTCACTGCACATTGCTTTTGTACCATGGTAAATGTGAAAAATCATTATGTCTAACTGTTGTAAATCAAGGACTGTCCCCATTCCTAATTTAATTCCACCCATGTTTGTGTGCCTTCAAGGAGAGACATATGGGGTACAATGGCAGCCCAGAAGATTTAACTTAGGTAATGTACATGGTGACATGTTCTCCTCTGTCCTACTCTTCTGTCCTCTAAAGTCAAGCTCATGCCTGCAGTAAGCCTCAGCTCCATCTGAAAGCCTGTTCTGATGAGCCACAGCTTGCACACTTCTTTAGTCTTATAGAACTTACAGTCTCACAAAACTTAAAACTTCCTACCTTGTGTGTACTGTGGTAGGTGTTTTATACTCTTCATCCCCAAATCCTACCACAACCCAGCAGTGACTGTTTTGGGGAGTCTTTCCAGATCTTTATCTCTGTGGTGATTGCTAACTACAAGGACTTTTTCTTTTCTCTTGCACAACTTTCTTCATATGATTAATAATTTTGTGGCTCATTGGGCCACTGGACATCAAGAATCTATTAACTATTATTACAATCATTTCACCTTAATAACTAACACCCTGTGACCCTTTACCACTGAAAAGTTGTCCTGTGAAACAGGACGGCTGTTACATAAGTAGCACAGAAATTAGCATCCCTGATTTACAAGTAAAAATAGTTTTTAAAGAAGTTAAGGAAATTATCTGTTATGCATCATATGACAACAGGTAATGAATGAAACTATGTTTCCCATATCTCTGGTATAATATAGTACTACAGAATTTCTGATGTCAAAACTTTTACCTGGGTCTTGGCAATACTATTTACCCAGAGATCCTTAAAATCATTTTTAAACATCATCGGAAGCAATATTACTTTATAGTGCTTCTTTTCAACAAAGCTGTGTATATTATATAGCAAATGTTTATGACCCTACTTTTCCTGGCATTTATCCTGGTATTTAAGGCCTGCCACTATTTTAGTTATTTCCTCATTGCTGAGACAAAATATTCAACCCCCACAATTTAAAGAGAAAAGTCTATTTTGATTCACGGTTTGTAAAGGTTTCAGTTTGTAGTCAACTGGCTGTCAGGCAGGGCAGCATGGCGGAGGAGAAACAGTCTATGGCATGGCAGGCAGGAAGTAACAGTCATCAAAGGAGGAGGAAGGGTATGTGTCATTAGCCCATGCCCGCAGGGACCCACCTCTTCTCACCAGGTGTCACCTTCCAGCATCAAACCCAATAATGAACCCATCTGTGGACGAGTCCAGGGACACACACCCATGATCCAGTGTCACCTACCCATCTATGAGTGCATGAGACTTTGGAGAGACATCTACATATAAGCCACGATGGCTACTGTTTCCTCTGCTTCTCTACCTGCTGCCCATTATTCCCACCTTTTCACTGCTGTGTTTGAGGAATGATTGAAAAGTACAGTGAATATTTACATATTAGAAAATTGTTAGATTAAAAGACACATTGCCATTAACTCCTCCAGGTATCCCCCTTGCTTTGGACAAACGTATCCCATCATTCTCGCCACTTTCTCCAGCAGTTTTAGAAGTATTCTTTCATAAGTATCTTGAGTTGTATTATCATGGCTGCTACGGTGTCCTGAGTTAATTCAAAAGGTTAATCATTCATGGTCATTATTGGGTGAAGATCCAGGAGTTACATGGGGTCTGGTCCAGTGAATAATGTGGATGACACTTAATGTTTTTAAGAACCTGCTTTTTGTTGGATAGCACTCAGCTACAGCATTCACTGAATTCTTAATTGTACTTTGTAAAGACACTCATGAAAGAGCACTTCCAGAACTGCTTCAGAAGTGGCAAGAGTGATGGGATGAGTGTGTTGGAAGTGAGTGGAAGTCTTCTGAGGGGGATTAGTGGCACTGTGTCTTTTGCTGTAATGTATTTTTAAAAAAAACTTAAACATTCACTGTATTTTTGATCATTGCTTGTATGCACTTTTCCCCTCCTCAGAATGACAGTTGGCATTTCTGTCTCTATGTTCTTCTTTATATTCCATTATGTCTCAAGATCCAACTCACACTAAACTCTATAAAATACCCACTTTCTTGTTTTCTCTCCCTGCCAGCAGTTAACCCATCTCTATAAACTGCCACGTGTATCTCCAAGTGGCCTCTCTTGGGATATGTTTACATACAATTTAATTTCTCTGCCCAAATGCCAGATCTTTGAATCCAGATGTCTTATTTCATTTCTGTAGCTTTCATGAGACTTAGTGGATGCCTTGAACATCAGGTTATCAAGAACATATGTCCATTTATAAGGAATAGAAGAATCCTTATTAAAGAGGGCCATTTAGGTTTGATGAGGACACCCAGCATGAAACTAGAATAGCTGAGAACATGCAAAAATTTCATCACTGCATGCTCTAATCCTTAGACCACTTTTTCATTTAAACAGGACAATTGCGCTCATTATTTTTGTTGCCACATTTCCATTTGCACACTCATGCTGATGGCCTTTGAAGTGAAATCTCTCCAGTGCTACTGCGGTCGTTCATCTATTTGGGAGGGTGTGCCATAGAAAGTAACGAGGCTGGTGGTGAACTGCTGCTCAGCTCATTCTCTGGAGATTTAGAGTCTTTTTGGGCGGCCTGTTTCAACAGCTTGAAAAAACGAAAGAAAGAACCATGTCTGTCTAGACTGACCAGAAAGTAAAAACAAGGGGCACTTTGAAATCCATGAATCTGACCACAACTGAGAGTTGTAGTTAGTCCAAGAAACTGGAAAATCAGTTTCTTGGATTAGACAAATGCTTCCCTTAAGACTCTCAAACTGCTAGCTTTCTTCTTTTATAATTAATAGAAAATTATTACATTGACAGACAAGGGACTTCATATTTGAGCCAATGGTTAAACATGACATTAAAACCAAGGGAAATTATTTAGCCACAAATAGAGTTGTTAATACCAGGATAAAGGCAGACAAATGTGCTAACAATCTTCCCTGCAATTCAGGCTGTGATGAATTTCGATGTGTTTTCAGATGGAAAATATCAGTGCTTTCTTGACTGGGAATTAAGTGGTAGAATGTGAAAATGCTGAACTGGAAGTCAGTAAAACGAACAAACAAGCGAAAAGAAAAAACCTTCCCAAGATTTCATTCTTTTTTTCTGGAGAATTAGAATTAGAAAAGATAGAAATCATTCTCGTTTCAAAGGGCCAGATCTGTGGGGCCGTAGCACTTGGGGTGCAGTTCCTGATTTCTGTCATAGGCAGTCCTGGGATGGGGCAGGGAAGTAGATGATTTCAGGATGCAGCTAACGATCTCTTATGCATTGTGGCATCTTACAATGGAACAAATATTTATTGCCACCTACCGTATGTCTAGCTTGTCTCTAAGTACTTTGAATAGACGCAAACCCTGCTGTTGTGGTATTCCTATTCTAGTGCTGAGAGGCAGACAATAAACACAAAAGGAATTATTTAAAATCAGATAATGACCAGTGCTTTGAAATTTAAAAGGAAATCAGGAGGAAGAGAAAGGAAATGTCATGCTCCAGGACAGAATGGAGTGGAACATATTACTATATTGTTTAGGTTGGAAGAAGAAAGATCTCACTCCTGGAGAAAGATACATGAAGATTTGAATAGTGTCCCGGACAGCAAGCACAGAATCTGTGAGGGGTGAGAGCAAGGGGCAGGAGGATACCCCTGTAGCTGAAGAAGTAGAGGAGGAGATACCCTGGAGGCATTGTTTGTATTGCAGAAGACAAGACTCTCTGAGCACGAGCTCCCTGCAAAAAATGAGAACAAGTGTGTATCTACGCATGGTTTGTGGAATAGCTCTCCGTGCTGAAGCTAGAACTGAAACTGGAGAAGACAAGGAAAGCAGTGAGGGTCTGGGCTTTTCACTTATGCTTTTCTGTCCCATAAATTCATTGAGCTATCTCCAGCCTTCACGGTCTAATTCCAGCGATGAAATACCAATGGGTGCACAGCTGGAACACAGTGGAATTTAGCTTCAAAAACTTGGATTCAAAAACTTTCTATGTCCTTGAACAGCTTTTATAACCTCTTTAAGCTTCAGTGTTTTCATCCACAATAATAAAATGCTCTGTAGATGTGCCCAGTAATTAGAGTGTCTCCATTCTCTAAAGAAGACAACTGTGTTATCAACAGCAAAGCAAAGTGAAGCACAAGAGGTTAAGTAAGTAGCCCAAGATCTCTTTAATAGAACCAAGATGTGAGCCTGGGTGACATGACACCTGGAATCATGCACTTTATTTATCTTGCAGGATGGCGGAATACATTGTATGTAGTTGTACCTGGGTTAAGAGCTCCCATGAGGAAAATACAAAGTAGGCATTCATTTTTTATTAGTTTGTTCATTTTGCTGGCTTCCATTTTAGCATTCTAATTAGTTTTATTAGTGTACATTTTTCACAGAAGATGACAGAGGTGCCAAATCCAGATTATTTAATATAAAAAGATTGTTGATTTTTATGAATTCAAAATCTAGATTTTTTTATTTTGAAGAGAATAACGAGACAAAACAAAATAGAGTCAATCAAAACAAAAGGATCAACATTGTACATGACTTAAAAACAAAATACAAGATCAGTAATGACTGCCACAATGCCTCTTGTTATCTTCAGTAGAATTGCCCACATCATTAGGCATAATAAAATTGAACAAAACACTGCAGAACAAAACCAATAAAAACAAAACATTGGAGACATTACAGGACTTCAAAAGAAGATAATAGTCAAACCAGAATGGGTATCCTAGTGAATCTTATTGTCTTCAAAGTAGTTGCCTATACCCTCAGACTTGATACTATCAAACAAAACAAAATAGAATAAAATCAGTCAAAACAAAACAGAGAAAGCAATACAGGGCTTCAAATCAAGCTAATAGGAAATCGAAAATGATTACCATAGTATTTCCTGCTATCTGTGGAATAGCTGTCCATGACATCAAATCTAACACAAATAGACAAACTGAAACAAAATATAACCAAACTAAACAGAACAATGAAAACAATATGGGTTTCAAATCATGATAATAGATTAGCAATGGCCACTGCCTTCTCTTTTAAGGCAATTCCTCCCCTTTCACTTTCACAGGATGTATTGTACATTTTGGATCCCACTAACTCCTTTAGTTTTTATATTAGGAAGGCAATCCACTGTTCATCTATGTGACTCTGAATTTTTTTACCCCTGAGCATGCTCTCAAGTTGTATCCATTTGCCTACAAGAGCCTCAAAGGTTATCTTTCTTTATATCTGAGAAGTTTTCCATTGTATAAAAGGGTCATGGCTTTCTAACCAATCTGCAGCTGATGGGCAAGCTACCCCCACTTTTTTCTGGTTCCCTGTTACATAGATCATTATTTTCTTGTCTTTGACTTTTAGTCTATAAACCGTCTTTCAAAATCTAGATGTTATCTCAGTTTAGTTGCTTGGGACATGCTAGCTTCGGCTATTGCTTAGTTAAGCTGTAGATTGTTACCACTATGCATCTCTTAGCCCTTCTTTATCTAGCCCTTCTTTCCCAAGCTCCACATGGTCAGCCAGGGCAGCTTCAGTTTCATGTTAGTACAACACTCAGTCCAAAAGAGCAAAGACATTTGTTTTTTGATAGCTAAGATGATTCCATGGTCTAGTTTAAACAAATGAAAAGAGTAATCTACTTCCCTGAAGTAAGGAGTAACCCATTCCAAATTTTCCAGGGCTGTAGTTGCCTATTCTAAAGGAGGAGAGGAGTTAATTTGTTTGGTGGATGAAGTGACCACAGATCCTGGTTTGCCCAGTTTTCATTTACACCCATCCTCCCAGCTTCATTATCAACTGCATCTCTGTCCTGCCTCCAAATTATTCCAATGAATAGTAGTACAAAGAAAATTACTGAGATGTAGTCTCAGAGGTTGTTGCCTCAGATGCAAGATCTTCCCCTAACTCTTAGGAAAGATTTGCTTAACTCAGAGTGGGAGAATGTATCTACTAAAGAATAGAGGAAGTTGGGGACTTCCATGCCAAGGAGTAGGGTAGTGGGTTCAGGATAACTAAAACCAGAGATGTCAGTTACAGTTTCTCTTTCCTTTCCATACAGTTTGATATGATTTTGTAATAAATTGGAGGAGTTTGGGGCATTGGAAAAACATGAGTTTGAGTCTTGGCTCTGTTGTTTCCTTTAGTTTTTAACCTCAGTTGAATCATTTTGTCTTTCTGTGCCCCTACTTTCTCATGTACAGAAGGTAATTATAGCTAACTCTGTGAGTTATGATGAAGATGAAACACACTGATGAATGTATAACATTTATCATAAAGATTGGCATATATGATTCAGTAAATTAACAGCTCTTATGTTACCATGGCACTTAGAAATGAGGCAGTAAGTACCTAGTGACCAGTGACTAGGAGAGGAAACAAATAAACAAACAAAACCCATGAATCACATAGTGAGCATAGACAAGAGTTGCTTTCAATAATGGTGGAACCTAGAGATCAAGAAAGTTGACCTTAACATTTTGAAACTGAATGAAATAATTTGCCATCCAAGCGAAACCTAGAAAACAAACCACTAAGATAATGGCCTTTATAGAACAATTTGGGGAATGAGAGATATTTAAATCTGAAACAAAAATGTTTGCTAAACACTCATCTTGGAGAGTTCAGATATGAATAGTTAATGGATTCTACTCCAAGAAACTTAAACTCTGCTGGCAAAGAAAGCATATTAATATACACAAATGTGTTCTGCTTATAATTACTGTGTAGTAGGTGTGCAAGATCTCCATTGCTGTGACAAGATACCTGAGCATAACAACTTTAAAAAAAGGTGGTGTGCTTTGGTTGTGATTTCATTTCCTGGTCCCTTGACTATATTGCTTTGGGCCTGTGTTACCATAGTATATCATAGTAAGGTCTCATGGCAAAGATCTGTTTACTTCATGGTGGCTGGGAGAAAAGAGAAAGAGGAGCCAGAGTCCTGACATGTCCTTCAAGAGCACATCCCTAATGACCTATCTTCCTTCCACTATGCCAACCTCGTAAAGGTTGCGACAACTCCACTACCACCACCCCAGCCCCATAACACTACAGTCTGGGGACAAAGCCATTCACAATGAACCTTTGGGAACAACCCAGTCCTAAACTGCAGCAGTAAGTAGAGAGTGATAAAGATTTCAATCTTACATGATTTTGGATTGGTTGAAAAACTATTCCAAGAAATGCCCAGTTGAAATTCTCCAAGAGATTAGAAGATGAAATCTCTTCCAATAAAGTTGAACATGAAAGATTTGATAAATTAGAGATCATTAGCATCAGGTATTAAATTGTTGGCTTTTACATGTGGAGAAGATAAGAAAGTAGTAAAAGAGTTGAACACTCCAGATAGTTTTTCGTTGTGCTTTTGTTGCCTCTGCTTAGGATATTTTTGCCTTGACCTTGAAGAGGTGTGATCCCACACTTCCTTGAGTCTTTCTTTCAGATATCACCTGTCACTGAGAACCCCACTGCCCCCTGTGTAAACTTGTGGTGCCCACTATTTCCTACTCTACTTCCTGCTTTGATTTTGTCTTATCACTTGCAACTGCCTAGCTATGTTATTCACTCTTGTTATATAGCTATAGCTCTCTCTACTGTATTACTTACCTGTTTGTCATGTTTATATCTATCTCCATAATAGAGTAGAATGCCAGGTCCATAGGAGCAGGACTTTCTACCTGTTTTGCTCACTGTTTTATTGCCAACATTTGGAATAGCTCCTAGTACCTAGAAGGCACAGATTTTGTGTGAGGGACAGAAATCTCAGCCAAGAGAAGAATCATGAACCAAATAATAGACAGAATATGGGAAATTCTGCACTGGACACAGTTTTCATGCATGTGGACTGGAACATTCATAATATGCATGTGTGTATGTGTGTGCAGGGGTGAACATAGGAGAGGAAATTTAGACGGGAACCTCATGTTGAGATCTAGCCTAAGACTTGACATCTAGGTCAAGAATTTCAGATTTTCACCTGCATATCATGGAAACTATCAAGATTTCCACTGGGAATATAATCTGAGTAGAGCTCTATTTTAAAAGGATTTATCTGACAGTTTTGTTTGAAGCAGGTATAAACACAGGAAGTGCTGGAGTTAAGAACACCATGGTCAGGCTCAATGCCTATGAATGTAAGCTCCACAAGAAACTGTGATGGACTTAATCAGAAAAGGAGGTGGAAAATTAACAGAATAAGGGGAATGTGCATGAGCAGGGTATACAATGAGATATAATCTGAAAGAGTTCAAGCTATTTGTAAAAGTAACGCTAGAGAATGAACTAATCGAATGACCAATATGTGCAGTGATTGCTGTGACAATTGTTTTAACATTAGTGCTCAGACATGACAATTCTTAGAAATGGAAGGTACCACTTTATGCTTAGGGATGATTTATCTGCAAAGAAAAGAGTGTTTCTAACTCACTTCTTATTTCACGCTGTTTCAAACACTAAGATAACATAATAACCATTTTAGTAGCTGGAGAATTTGAGATCTATCTTTTTGGGGGCATATCTACAGTCACTGCTAAAAGTAAGATACCCTTATATTCTCAACCTGTTATTTAAGCTCTCTTTTTCCCTATGCAAACCTCCTACTGAGTAGAACTGCAGATTTGCATGTTTGAAAAATATATTAGAGGAAGTAAAGAATAGGATACGGCATTGTCCAAAACCAAAAGTAAGCATCAAAAGGGATTTAAGTCTAGAAATATAAAGCAAAAGCCCTTTCTCCTTTTCCAAGCATCCAAGAACTGTATTTTCCAGTGCTTTGACTTTATTGCTCTGCGTGTATGTATGTCTACACAAAGAGGGCTGCAGAGGATGGCTGTACTTTCTCTACAGCTCAACTGCTATTCACGTAGAGTCTGATGGTAATGCTGCTTTCTGGAGTTGTGCAATGGGATGGCCTTGCTTACAGAAATGCAGAGAATAAGACCAGCTCTGTTCTGATCTTTCCAATTTTTGTATCCTCCCAGGTTCTGTAAAAACTACTGCTTGCTATTAGAAACTAGTTTTTTCGATCAAGAGATGGAGGGATGGGAGAGGGCAGGAGAGGAATGGGGGATGAAGAAAAGAACTGGGATGTTATATACATGTATCAACTCCACTCAAGGAAGGTAATCATTATGTATTGCAAACATGTACGATAAAAAAGGAAAGAGATGGGTGTTGAGGGGAGGGAGGGGAGGATAAATGGGTGAAAACAGGAATTAAGATGTGCTATGTACTTCCCACAAGAAATATAAACATTATATACTGCACACATGTACTAATAAAGTAAAGTACATAAAAATTAACTGATTTGGGTGATACCGTTATCTAATCCATCAGTGTGAATTGCTTCGCCTTCTTCTGTGGATAAATAGTCCATGATGTTCTGACAAAGCGTGGGAGTAAGAGGCCTGCAAAAGTACAAAGACTTAAAAACAGAGAAGATGGGGCATGAGGGTGAAAGGGGGTGGTTGAAGATTTTTAAAGAGGAAAGATGTATGGAAACACAGATCAGTGGAGCCTTCTTATCATTCCAACATCAAACACTAAAGTTAGCCAGACTCCTGCCTGAAAACCTCTGAAAAAGGCATTGATCTTACTATCTTTATCCTTCCCAGCAAACTGACTCACATCAATCCAATTCACTACAGACTGCACACATATTACATATCAGTGCTGTTACAAATTTCAGAAAAGTGCTAAAAGTTCTATTTTATGGCTTTACTTCTCATTTTGAATATTTTCTTTCATTTCCTCCCATTCGCCAAGCCCTGGGTGACATTCCAGCAGGAAGTAAACTTTCCAAGTACTGTCATGTTAGAGCCTTAGGAGAGAACTGATGTGGCCTAGAGTGTTAACAGGAGCGCTCTGTATGATGAGAGATGTATGTTTTCTTTATGCTGGCCAAATTTTTCTAGACCAGCAAGTGAAGGTTTTTTAAATATTAGCATGTAGTGTGTTTAACAAAGTGCTTACTGAAAATCCCACAAAATATGTCTTTCCTGCATATTTTTAAAGCACACAGGCGCTCACCTTGGTTTGTGTAAGCATTCAGCGGTGCATGTTATACTTTACTTTGGCTGATGTGATGCATATTGGAAGGGTGGCTCTCTTCAGACTCCCAGTAAAGTTGGCAAGCTGTATGCAAAGTCGGTCCAAGGATAGGGTGGCTTGAGTGAGTCCTGTACGAGAGCCTTCATGTCTACTGTGCAAACACATATTTAAATTAACAGTTCAACTCAACACACCCAAACTAGCCCACCAAACTAGCTGAGATCAGGGTTTCATCACCTGTTACTTTAGGCTATTGCCCTAACCTATGTTCTAACCATCCTCAGATTCTAGTCTCGCCCATTCCCTTTCACTCTTCTGCTTGCTTTAATAATCTTAAAATTAGAATTTATCCCCTGTTTTTTTTAAACCTTCATTTGCTCCAGATCATGATGGGGAGCAATCATTTTCTTTGAGAATCAGAGCAACGCCAGAGACATATATCACAATCTGTTTAAAGGAATAATTGGGTAGAAGATGTGTATGGTTTCAAAAGCCATATTTAGCATCAGGGATTTAGATTTCCTTCAAAATTTTAACTCATATTTATGAGATGATTTGTAATTTGCAATTTGTTTTTATTAAAAGTGGTATATGATCTCTAGGAAGAAGTCAAAACTTCTTCAAAGTCCTATGTGCCATATAGAAACTTCTAGAACAGCTTCCTATTTTGATAGTACTACTCTTGGTCATTGATACTACAATATAGTAAGAGGTTTTTGTGGAACTTTTAGTAATGGTTGTAAAGGTAGACCCATAAACCTCATTTTGAGTGGTCTGAGATGTATACACCATTGGGGATGCAAAAATAGAAGGCATCAACAGATCTTGGGAAGAAGTGCTAACGTTTCTGGAGCTGCATAAAAGGCAAGAAAGACAGAGTTGGATTTGAATCCAATCTTGGACATGGAATTCATAGGGCTTAGAGAATCTCTTTTATATCTCCTGAAGACAAGAGAAATGAAGAGGGTCCATGATCCTCTGCCCTGACCCCATATGAGTGATGGCACCATTAGGCAGGATATGGAACCCAGTCCAAGGAGTGGGTCTCAGCACATCAGAGCTCTGCTTTGAACACATCAAGTGCCAGGTGCTTATGAGACATTTAGGTTGGAACATGCCATTGAACATCTGAACCCTAAGAAGGATACCACTGCTGGAGATACTGATTTATGGGTGATTAGTGGAAGACATACAACTAAATATTATATACAATGACTATGTGATATGAGAAAAGATAAGGTCACAGACAGAACTGCAAAGAATGTCTTCAAATGAAATTTTTAAAATTTAAAATAATTTTTTTATTTTAAAGAAAAACATAATTAAAACAATGGCACAAAATTTCAAAATAAGACAGTAGGAGAGTTACAATAGCTAATACATTGTGTAATGTTATTTTCAAAGTACTTGCTCCTATTATAGCCTATAGGCATGAAAAAAATGATCAAACAGTATAGGCATACACCTTTCTTTTCAGTTAGTAATGTAATAATCTGAACTGGTATATATATATACCAGTTTTCCTTCTTTTCTCCTTGCTTCCATCCCAGTTTCTCTTCCTTTTTGAACAGCTTCTTTCTGCTTCACAATATCTATTGTACATTCTGCATTCTATTTACTTTTTCAGATTCTTACACTAGGGAGACAATACAATGTTTACACATGTGAGTCTGATTTATTTCACTTAGTATGGTCTCAAGGTTCACCTGTTTCCCTATAAATGTCACAAGAATAGTACTCCATTGTATAAAAATACCACATCTTTTTTATCCATTCCAGGGTTGATGAACATTTGGGTTGTGTCCAAGATTGAGCCATTTATAAACTGTGCTGCTATAAACATGGGTGCACATGTTTCACTGTGGTATGTTGTTTTCAGTTCTGGGAAAATACCCAGAAGGGGAATAGCTGGGTTGAATGGAATCTCTAATCCTAGATTTTTAAGGAATCTCCATACTGATTTCCATAGTGGTTGCACCAGTCTGTACTCCTACCAACAGTGGGCAACAGCCCATGCAGCATTTGTTATTGGTTGATTTCTTGATGGTAGCATTCTTTCTGGGATGAGATGGAAACTCAGTGCTGTTTTAATTTGCATATCTCAAATGACCCATGATGTTGAACATTTTTCCATGTATTTGCCATTTCTATCACTTCACCTGAAAAGAGCATATTCATCTCAGATGCCCATTTGTGGATTGGGTCTTTGAATTTGGGGGGGGGTGTCTTATTTTTTCAGTTCATTATATGTTCTAGATATTAGTCCTTTGTCTGAGGGACAGTTAGCTAAAAATTTTTTCCCATTCTGTGGACTGCCTTTTCATTCTGTTAGTGATTTCTTTTGATGTGCAAAAGCTTTTTAGTAAAATCTTAGTTGTTGACTCTTTAAAGTGTTTCCTGTGCTGTTTGAGTTTTGTTCATGAAGTCTCTGCAGGTGACTGTGTTTGTAGTTCTGTCTGCATCCTCTAATCTGTTCTACTGGTCCTCAGTTATGGTTTTTGTTTATTTGTTTTCTTTTTTGCTAGTATCATGCTGATTTTATCACAAGTGTTGTAGTATAATTTCAAGTCATGGATTTTGATGCCTTCTGCCTTGCCTTTGTTGCCCAGGATTGCCTTTGTTATTCTTAGTCTCTTCTGTTTCCAGATGAATTTCAGGAATGTTTTCTCCAGTTTTGTGAGCTATATTATGCTATTTTGATTGAGATTGCATTAAATCAGCCTAAAAGTTCTGGGAGTATAGCCATTTTCACTATGTTGGTTCTTTCCTATCTTTGAGCAAGGACATCTTTCTATTTTCTGATGTCCTCTTCAATCTCTTTTTCAAAGTACTGCAATTTTCAATATCTAAATCCTTTACTTCATTAGATTGACTCCCACGTATTTCATTTTTTTGGGAATCTGTTGTGAAGGGTGGGGTTTTTCTAGTTTCTTTCTCAGTGATTCTTTTTGTTTGTGTACAGGAATGCTATTGATTTTTGAGTGTTGACTTTGTATCCAGCCCTGCTACTAATTTGGTTATTAACTCTAGGAGTCTTTTGGTGGAATTTTTGGGGTCATTTATGTAGAGTATCATGTGATCTGTGAATAATGACAATTTAACTTCTTCCTTTTCTATCCTCATTCCTTTTATTTCTCTTGTCTAATTGCTCTGGCTAATAACTCCAGAACTATATTGAATAGGAATCATGATAGTGGACATCCTTGTCTTGTTCCTGATTTTAGATTGCAAGCTTTCAGTTTTTGTTGATTTAGTATCATGTTGGCTGGTGGTTTTTCAAAGATGGCTTTTATTAGATTGAGTTAAAGACCCTCTATTCCAATTTTCTGTAGGGTATTTGTCATGAATGAGTGATGGACTTTATCAAAAGCTTTTTCTGCATCTAATGAGATGATGATGTGACTTTTGTCTTTGGCTCTGTTGTTATGATGTATTACATTTATTGATTTGTGAAGGTTGAACCACCCCTGCATTTTGGGGATGAATTCCACTTGATTATGGTATATAATCTTGATTCACTACACTCTGTTTGCTAGTATCTTATTGACTTTTGAATCTGTATTCATTAGGGATAAAGTAAATCTGAGAGATCAATTCTTTTCTTTTTCTATTTAGAACTTTAAAATATAAGAATATAAGAAAAATCACCATCTGAAATATCCATAAATGGAATTATGTAAGAGTAGTGAAGGCATATTTTAATTGAGAATGCATCTAATCACTACAAAAAACATGCTTCATATCTCTTCATGTCCACTCACTAACAGTGGTACAGTGTCAAGCTTGACGTAGGGTTCCCTCGGTGGGTTTTCTATCCCTCTTATCTCTTGGAGGCTGGATTCTATTGATTTCCTAAATCACAAATTACCTTATTATTCCAACACATGATTTTTAAAATTAGAATGATGGGTTCAGTTCTTCTTAGCAGTCATTATTTTTCTTAGTGTTATATGAAGTAATTGTGCATCTCGCAATCAAGCCTGTTCAATGCAAAGTCCTAAGGGACAGTGATTGCTTTGTGCTTCCCCTGTTGCAGCAGTAGGATGCCCTTTGAGTGCAGGATGGAGTGGCATGGCCTGCGTTACCCTTTGCCTCCATTCCCAATCTGATCCAAGGTAGTAGATGGAGGAACCTCAGCTTTGGTGAAACCCCACTGCAGAGTAGTAAGAGCCAGGAGCTCAGATCTTCTTAGCCCAAGGCTTTGCAGGCCCAGGAGGGCTGAGGAAAGCAAGAGCCCAGTGATCTCATAAAACACAGGACCCCCTCTTCACAGAGAGCCACCCTGAATGCTGAGGGCTCTGTTTGCAAGCTGCAGGCACCAACTGCAATGAGATTTCCTGGGAGGAAACCTGGGGCCCACACCACCGCTAATGGAATTTATTGGAAGGAAGTCTGGTACTTACAGAATCAACAGGAGGTAGAAAGACCAGGCTTTAAAAAAGGACAGGACTGAGGGAACCCCAACACGGGACCTATAAAAGGATCCTGCCATGATGTTGGGCATCACTGCTGCTACTCCCTGTTGCCTCAAATGAACTGAAATCTCCTCTATATTTTGCCTCCCAGAATCTAAAGGCAAACCATGAGTTGGGAGCACTCAGGCTGACTTCCCAGATCCTACCAGTGACACTGAAACCAGGAGTCAGAGAGCAGGAAAATGCCTCTCCCTGGACTTTGGGGAAGCAAAGTAGAGTCAGCATGTCACCAATGCAGAATTACTACAAAGGGAACTTCTCCACAGAAGGAGATTTTGATACTGTATTGCTAAAAAGTGTCACATATTTCATTGTACCTGGATTTCAAATTTGTAAGGCCATCAGAGAACAATGATTAGAGGATGGTAGCATATTAAAATTAGCTACGGTGGCTTTCCTGGACCATGCACTAGTACAGGAAACTAACTCCTCCAGAGTTCAGGCAAGTGGTCAGACCTGGTGCTGCTGAGACATTCAGAAGGTCTTAAAGAAAGAGGACAGTGGTCATAGTTTTTTCCAACCAGTGGGGAATGAATGCTGCAATTGGAGAAAGCAGTATATGGATTCTAAATAAAATAATGTATCTAAAAGATGCCATTGTTTAAAATTAGCCCTTCAGACTGACAAGTAATTAAATTCTAGCGCTTATTTAATTTCTTGTGTGCATCTGGATACAGGAAGCCATACATGGGTGGTAGTACTTTTTCCCCTCCAATCTCAGAGGAAATGTAACTGGAAATAAACTAGGGGCACAACTCATATATCAGTAGTCAGTAGAAGTCTATATAAATCCTTTTATTTAAAGGTTTTTAACTATTTTCAAAATGGTTTCAACAGAAGTAATTCTAATTGCACCAGCAAGGAAACCAGAGTCTTAAAGAAAAATATACTCTCTTTGCTGAGCAAGGCAAACCTATCAGTATGTAGAGAAGCAAACCAGTCTCTTGTGTTTTATTTCCTTAACAAATCCACTGAAACACTTACTTTAAGTATATTTAGAAGACTGATAGACAAAGAATCTTGTGGCCACTAAAAATTAGACCCTACAAGTGGCCTGTAACCACTTTAAAAAGGCAAATACTTTTAAATTTTTCCATTATTTACAGTATCTTATTATGGAAATTTTTACATATTATAAGCACAATAAATATTTTTGTGCCCTTTAAAAAACAGACTGAAAACATTCACTGGAGGAGAATTTTTAAATTTAAGGAATTAGATAAATTATTATTGTCCTGCATATGTCTATGCATAAACTAACACATTTTGTAGCCAAGCTTTTCACAGAGTAATATTTTTCCAATAAGATTTTGGTGACTTTCTGTCACAGGGTTTTTTTATTACTCTTCTAAGAATTAATGCTTAAATTACAAACCTTAACTGCCTGTGAAGATGAGAACTCAGTGCTCTTTGAGGATGACTAATCTAAAGTCATTGGTAAAACCACCTTCAGTTTTGAGAATGAGCTAAGAATGCACAAACGAAGCAGGGTTGAAAGCATGGTTGTTATCTAGACTGAAAATAAATGAATGAATTTAGACTTTGATTCACTGGATCTGCAGAATGAGAAGAAAGAACTGATTGTTATTAGCCTCACTTCCCCCCAGATCTTCACTAAGATACTGCCCCTTATCTGAAGTGTTTGGTCAACTGTCCCCTCAGTGTGGTCTTTCCATATCGCCATTTTAAAATTTGTCCACCGTTTTAAACCTGCTCCTGTATTTTGTTCCCCTCATAGATCTGGCGAGTAAGTGCGCTTATTGTTTTTTTGTGGGTTCTCTTTTCTAACCTGCATAGAAGCACCTTCCTTCCTTGGGGACAGAGACCATGCTGGTCTTCTTGTTCCCCATCCTACTGTTTGGATAGTACCAAGTGCTAATCAGTATTTGTTGACATGTAAGTTAAGCTGTGTTGGAAGATTTTGTCATAAACATTCCCATATTTAAAAAGCAGTTTCAAATCAGTTACTTTATTCAGCAATTCTTCCAACAGCAGTGTATTGTAAAAGTGGATTTCTATCCCATTGAAGTAGTTAAGAAAACAGAGACTGAGAGTTTCTATGAATTGGATAAAACCAAGGGGAAAAGAAGTGATCCTCCCGGGCTGCTGCTCGGATCTCTCACTTTCTGTTGCTTCCATTCAAGTTGTGAATCTTTCTGACCACAGAAATTAATGCTTCACACTAAGCATCCTAGATCACATCTCAGGACAGTTACATTCCAGGTCAAAAATTTGGATGTAGCATATACATACTTGATAAATAATATGATCCATTATGGGCAGCTCTCCAGGTGTGAAGCTAACTTCTTGGCTAAAATCTGTTTCCGCCTGCCCATGGGGAGTAATCTATGTTGGGTCCACATCATGTCCACCCTGAACATGTCCACTCCACAGAGGCCTCCGACCCCACAGATGACCTTTCACTGCTGTCTCCATGGCATTTCCTTCTCAGGTAATGTCCTACTGTGATTAGGGGAACACGTGACATTGTGGTTATAGATCACAGCCCCCAAAACAAGCAGAAGCAGACCTAACGTGGGGCTTGGTATGACTGAAAATTCCTCTTAGGAAAACTGCAGTTTCTTTGTCTATAAAATGGGACTAACAGCTTTGCTAAGTTCTGAAACATGAATTAGATTATCCAAGTGAAACACTCACTATCTTGGATATCATTATATGGCTCCCGTAACCCTGCTACCAGATTGTAAGACCAGGGAAGATGATGTACTTCACTGCTGGTGCAAGTTCCCAGGGCCTCTGTAACCAACAATTATAAGCCAGTAGTTTAAACAACAGTGCTAAAGGCTGCATATCAGACTGTGATGTCCTCAGGCATGGTCCTGCTCTGTGAGAATCTCTTCTGTGCTGTCCCCAAGCTTCTGGCAGTTTGCAGACAATCTTCAGTGCTCCTTGGCTGTTAAAGGCAATGCTACAGTTTCTGCCTTCACCTTCACATGGTGAGGACGTGTGCCTCTGCGTTTTCCGTTTGTAAGTGCCAGTTGTATTGAATTCCGTGCCTCCCTACTCCAGTCTGTCTTCAACTTAACTAATTGTCTAGAATGACCCTATTTCCAATAAGGCTACATTCTAAGGTACTGATTACAACATGGGTGGAATGGGTGGAAGATGGGCACAATTTAACCCATCGCACTGGCCTTATCACCTTTGTATTTGTGGTTTTGGGGAAAAGAAGTGGGGTTTTTTGTTTTCTGTTTTTAAATGAGAAGCAGTGGGTAGCTCCATTCTTTAAACTGTTTCTGCTTTTTTTGTCTTTTTCAATTTTATTTTATTTTATTTTTTGCAAGGAAAAGTCAGCAGCAAATTTATTTTTACATGTGAATTTCACCTTTTAAAAATACTTTTAGTATGTTTGCAGGGCATAATGATCACGTTCATCGTGGGGAGCTGTTACATGTGCACAGCGCATCTTAATTCTTTCTTTCATCCCCTGCCCTTCCCATCCCTTCCTGCCCCTTCCAACTCCTGCTTCCATTCCCATTTACAAAAGCTCCACTTCCATTTTTTTCTTCAATTCTTTTTTTTTCCATCTCTCTTTTACCTCTCCCTCCCTCGTTCCATTTTTATGTTCCTTCCCCACTTGAGAAAGATCCTCCTACCTTCTATTATCTCTCTTTTAATTTGTTCTTTATTTATATTTTGGTTTTTTTCATATGTAGGAGAAACCATATCAGATTTATCTCATTTAAAATACAAGTTAATGTTATGATCTCTAAGTCCATCATTTCCTTACAAATGCCCCAGATTTGTCCTTCGGTGGCAGGTAGTACTTCACTGCACATAAATGCCACATTTTCTTTATTTGCTCGTTTGTGGTGGGCATATAGGCTGTTTCCAGAATTTAGCTGTTTTAAATTGTGCTTCTGTAAACATGGGTATGCATATATCAGTGTCACATGATGACTTTAACTCTTTCAAGAAGATAACTGGAAGGAGAATAGCTGAGTCTAAGGGAATTTCCAGTTTCAGTTTTTGCAGAATCTCTATACTGATTTCCATAATGGTTGTACTAGTTTACATTCTGAACAAAAATGTAAAAGGGTTCCTTTTTCCCCTACAGCCTCACCAATATTTGTTATTATTTGGTTTTTGGATAATAGACATTCTTTCTGGAGTGAGAAGTTAGCTTGGTGTTGTTTTAAGTGCATTTCTCTAGTGGCCAGCAGTATCAAACACTTTTTCATGTATTTGTAAGTTGTGTCTTTTAAACTGTCATGAGAACCAATGAAATTATCTACCTACAGTAAATATAATATTGTATTCAAAAGCTATAAAAATAGTTTTAATTTTGTACAGCATTTTATTAGCAGAGTTGAATTTTCCTGTGATATCTTGGTTGTCTCCTAAATCCCCCATATGGTGGCCAAAGATCTCAAGTGCTCTAGAATAAAAGGGCCTCTGAGAAAGACAAGTGGAGAGAACAGGGCGAATGAGCATCCGTTTTCTAAGGGCAGGAAGGGGACCACAACATCTGGCCATGAGAGCTCAGTGGGTTCATTCGTTAATGCTCATTAAATTCACATTAATTCATGAGATTTCTGAATGTGTAAATGCCATTTGGGGCTGGCTGCTTTCTCCCAGACCGATGGCACTGACTTTGTGGGTCTATTCCTGGTTGTTTACTTGCCAATGGCATTTGACCTGGGGTCAGACCTGTATTTAACCCTTTCCTGTAGGTCAAAAATAAATCAATTCGGTGGAAATTAAATTGGAAATAAGTCATCTGCACAGCAGGTGCTCTCTGCACAAAAAGTGTTCCAGGTGGAAACATTTTGAGATCTGTTCCTGAGCCATCTCTGAAGAAGCGTCAGAGGTCAGGGAGGCAATTCCAAGACATCCCACATGGAAAGGGCCTGGAGGGGAAGGAACAGGTGCCCACTGCATGCCATTTTCACAGCAGCCTGGGGGGACTTTCAAAGAGGCCCCTTTGGGAGATAATTTATTCATACATTCATGAACATTTTTCTCAGGCATTCATTGTAGACTGATTTACTTTAGAAGTTGCCCTAAATGATTGGAACTTTACCCTTTACCCCTACCTCCCACCATCAACCAAAGACTTTGATTTGAAGAAAGAAAATATTGTGTTTTTCTGTTTTTTTCTCTAGAGGATGAGGAAGATGAAGAAATGGTCGAACCCAAGCTTGGCAATGATTCAGAACTGGATAACCAAGACAAAAAGCCAGAAGTGAAGGAAGGTATGATGTAGGAGATAAACTAATTATTTTATTGTTTTGTTTCCTTTTACCATATAAGAGATGATAGAAGTAAATAAATTTATATTCCCAGTAAGGAGAGTTTTTATAACTATTTAGTGCCTTACACCTAGCAACACAATCTCTAAATTTATTTCTTGATTGTTAGCAGCAAATGAAATGAAACCATTAGAAATTCTACTAATCCCAGTAACATTATTACTAAATAGAGATAAAATAAGAAACATTGATTATCATGCTATATAATTCACCTATATTCTTTAGGATAATAATAAATGGAACAGATATTATTTTGCCAACAGATTAGGAAGTTTTCATGTATTTTGCATAGAAATATTGAGAATGATCATCAACCTCAGCTAATATTAAAGGTTTTCCTCCACAACTCTATCTATAATAGGAGAAACAAACTTTTATATATCCCAGTGATAATAGTAGGTAACACTTTTTAAGGGTTTATGTATATACCTGGCTATCTCCTAAGTAGTCTACAAATATTTTCTAGTCCTCAGAACATCTTTTTGAAATATACACTATTATTAACTCTACTTTATAGGCAGAGAACCAAGAAGATAAAGGTTTAAAACTTACCCAAGGGTACATAATTTATAAGCATGAGGCAAGTTTTATGATTGGATATAAAACCTGTACATTTCATAATTATATCTTCATAATATTTCCTTATAAATTTAATTCTTTATTAGTTTGAGACTTCCAGCATGGAGAGAATTTTGAAATTGTCATTGTTAATGAAAAAAATAGAGCATGATACCAGAGAAATGGGTGTAGAGAAACTGGCTCTTCCATGTTTCCAGCTAAGTTTCTCAAGTAGAGATTTACATAACTCTACTGGGACTCTCATTCAATTTATAAATTTTAAAAATGGCTTTGGCAGTGCACAGCATGCCCCAGGAACTTTTGTAGGAATCAGTGGGTACTGATCCTGAATCCTTCCTTCAGTCCCTTGCGCTCTCATGGGAGACGTTTGTGTAGACTGAATATTTGTTACAGATTGCATCCGCTTAAATGTTTGCATAGATATTATATGATGTTAAATGAGACAATTTTTAATTGCTAAGAATTGCCACATATTTAGAATCATTTGAAGTTTTCCTAAGTGTGTATTTAATTTGTTTTGATTTGTTTTTTGCAAATTCAGTTACCTAAAAGCCATTGCAGGGTAGTACAAGCTCTGGAGCCAGACTCCCCAGGATCAAATCTTGGCTGCGCTTCTTATTATCTATGTGATCACTGCTGACAAACCTAGCTTCTTACCTTTTCCTGACCTCAGTTTCCCCATCTGGCAAGAAGTGGTAACACCTACCTCCCAAAGCTTTTTATGAAACTTACAGGGGTTAGTATGGAATGTTATCACAGCTACAGAAAGAGAAAAAAGTAAATTAGGATTTATGAAAATATGTTCTTTTACCCTTTGTAAAATCTGCTTAAAGCATACTGGGTGAGTGGAGCTTGGGTATTTTCTTGGCGTAGCTCCGCGTCACTGTCTCCACCTCCACTACGTGTCTCCAAATGATCTTCCCTGGACAGCAGAGTAACCTCCTCCTCCAGCTTGCAGTGCAAGCACCCGTCAATTTTAACTGTTACTCATACTCCATGGAATTGATTAAAGCTATGTTAAAAGAAAAAAAAAAGAAGTTAGAAAGAACATTACCTGTTACCACTTCACTGTGTGCCTTTTTCTCCATTAATGGCTTTTCTGCAAATTAGCACATAATGGGTTAAAAGCATGTTTATGTTGGCATCCAGCTATCTGGCTTTTATTTATTTTTTTTAAAGGAAGACAGTATTTTTCAGAGTTTTAAAAGAATCTCTAGCAGATATAATCGTGGCGCCATTCACAGGCTGGTGTAGTAGTCAGGGTTGTGTCAGCACTTCCATTATGAACCCTGCATTTCAGGGATTTATTGCTTAGCCATAAAAATTTGCTCTGGGCTGAAACTTGACATACATGGTTTCAACCCAGGGAACACATTTTTGAGAAATCTGTTTGACGCTTTTTAAATTTTTTTTTTCTTGTTGGAATGAAAGGGGGAAAAAATGTGGTGAGGGAGACGTCAGGGGAAATCAATACTCATTAGCTTTGGACAGTTTTGCTCATGTGACATCAAATACATTAAATAGCAAAAAAAATGTAGTTTTGATCTATTAATGTTTTCAATTTTTATCTGGAATGGGTCAGGAAAAATTGCAAAGATGTTTCAGCTTTTAGTTAAAATTTAGGGGATTTCTGTATGTTAGTGGCTCAGTGTCTTCCTATTAAGAAAGTCAAAACAGAACTTTAACTCTTATAAATACAAATTAATTCCTAACCCTCTTAGTAACTCCAAAGGAGTCCTCTGCATTAATTCAGTTTGGCTTCTTTGTGGCTGTTTATGAACTGATTTTACTATCCAACTCCTTTAGAGCTACTGTTCAAATCTAATCTGATGTTTTTTTCCTGACTGTGTGGGTTCATTTATCTTTTAGATAACCTTACAAAAATATTTTAAATATAACTTTTTATGTTGAAATTTAATACTGTATTATTGAAACAAAGCCCAGCATTTCTGAAGTAGGCCTTTTTTAAATAACTTGCCACCTAAAATAAGGTTATTAAAATACTCAGTTTAAATTGTAGACATCATTATGAAGTTTGTCTTTTTACACAGGCAAAAATTCCAAGAACACTAGAAGTCAAAAGATAAAGCACATAGTAAGTAGGGGCAATCAAAGAGAAATTGAAAAATTATAGACTAGATGAATAAGAAAACTCAAGAAAAAACAGCAAATAGGATGGAATCATCTTGAAAGGTAGACAAAAAGTATTTTAATATATAAAATTAACATAAATTAACATTTATACAAGCAAAAGAATTAAATGAACCTCTTAAACCTCACCCTTTCTACCTAAACCCTTTCCCAGATCCTGATAGTCCCTTTTCTACATTCAAATGATCTTTGTTTTTTTCTGTTTTGTTTTTATTTTGCTTTGGATTTGTTTCCATACATGAGAGAAAATAAGAGATATTTGTTTTCTATATCTAGCTTGCTTCATTTACCATGATGTCTTTCAATTCTATCAATTGTCCTGAAAATAACAGAATTTCATTGTCTTTATGGCTGAATAGTATTCCTTTGTACATATAAATCATTTCTTGATGCATTTATCTGCTAATGGCACCTAGGCTGATTGAGAATACTGTGTTAGCTATTGTGAATACTGTCCAAATAAACATGGGTATTTAAGTATTTCTTTTGAATGTTAACTCCACATCCCTTGCATATATACCCAGAATTAGTACAGCTGGATCATACGATAGTTCTACTTTTAGTTTTTTGAGTAGTAAAAGGTACTTTACATGCATGAAGTATTATTAACTGTGTACTACAGAAAGAAATCTGTTGTACTGTGAAACCAAACAATATTGTAATCCAAATACTGTAATCCCTTATTTCCTCCTCCTTGTAGTCCAGAAAATTTATATTTTTAATCCCATTAAAATATTATTGGAATCCCAGAAAGCTAATTCCAAGCTACTACCTCCAATCCAACCAATGGCAAGAATAAAGACACTAAGACATATTCAAAGTTACAGGGAGCCAAGGGGTCTAGGTGAGGATACATGGAACAAAGGCCTTGATCCAAAGCCTCCCCCAGAATTTATTATCTCATAAAGAAGGGAGTGGCTTGAGGAGGAGTGACAGTGAGGACTGCACTAAATAGATGAACAATGGAGCTGAGCTGACCAAGTAGGGAGCAAGCACCTCCTTACTATGCAGGGAGAAGGGTATGCAGAAAGACCAGTTTGCATAACCCAATTAGGGTGGCATTTAAATGATTTAGGAGGTTGTTGCTTCAGTTTTTGATATGAAAACTTTTGTGCTCTGAGAAGTTATAGCCTCTTATCTTGAGGCTCAAACCCAGCTGGCATTCCTGGAGCTATATGGCTCTGCCACCCCACTGTGCTCAACTGTTTAGGGGGAACATGATGCAAGAAAACAGGAAACTGTCAGCCTGCCTCAAGTACTACATATCAGTACCTCAGTTAGCCTTATTTGCATTGCTTGAAGCCAATCAAAAGATGAAAATAGCTTAGCCAGCTCTGTACATATCAGTACATAGAGACAGGGCCCAGTTTAATACACAGGTAATAGTTCTACATTCAAGAAGAGCCATCCACTTGGTCTTTTACAAACCAAACCAACCAAAACTCCACCACTATATTATTTTCTGCTAAACTTATAAGAAAAATAAAGTATTATTGTTTTAGTTACATTTTCATCACTGAGACACAATACCTGATACATCCCAAAGAAGGGCAGATTCAAGTTTGGCCCACAAGTTTAGACGTGTCAGTGCATGGGCTCCAAGGCAGCAACATCATATGGAAGGGTCAGGGTGGAAGACAGCAGCTCAGCTTACAGAAGCAGAGAGCAAGGGGAGGAGTTGAGGAAAGAGAGGAACCCTTCCTGTGTGCACCCAGTGACACTGCCCTTCCAATTGGCCCCTGCCCTCTAACAGCACATTTAGCCCTGACTCTTTGGTGGATCCAATCAGTGGTGAGGATAGTTCCCCAGGATCTAGTCACCTTCCAGACACTCCACTTCTAATCACTGGAGGCTTTTGAGGAACACTTAAAATCTAAACTGTGACAGTGATCCATGCTTTTGTTTTGTTCTGGTATGCCTTTGCTATTAAATCAGTTTGCTATTAAATCACGAATTTGTTCAAAATAATTCATTATGTCTCAAGGGTAGGAAAAAGTTGCAGAAACATGTGTCAGGGAAAATTTGAGGTCCTTCCTGGGAAAAAACAATCCTGATTATATCTATTTAGTTCTGGATTGTACACTTTGTGTATTCCACTAATCAACCTTTTTCAAAGTCTACAGAGGTTTTATTTCTGAACACATCTTTTGGTTGTGGTTCTGAGGTATTTTGTTATATTTTCATTATATTGTAACAACACTTAGCAATTTCAAGATTTTTAAGTAATGGGAGCTTTTTAAATAAAAAATAACCACGACCCTCTTTATTTCATAAGTTGGATATTGTTTATGACTTTTAAAAAGTACTCATCTACACATGCATGTTATTATTTGGTGCCCACAAATCATGTCATTTGATCCCTATTAGACATCAAAGCTTAATATAACATATATCCTTTATTTTGCCTCAATGGCAATTTAATTTCAGGCCAAATATTGTATTGTCAAGCATAATATCTGGAGAGACTATTGCTTCACCTACCTGAACTCAGCCTCTGCAAATGCACTTTGATCAGCCATTTATGTGTCTCTTAGAAAAGAGGTTGTGTGTCTTGAAAGCTTAGATCAAAGTGACAATAAGCTATAGGGAAAGAAAAAAAATTACAGAAAATTACACAGATACTATTTTTTTTATTCAAGGTAATGTACCTGTAAGGGAAGATATGGGTGAAATAGAAGTGGCTCGAAAAGATAAACACAAGACTAGCAAGATTTTTTTCTATCACACACAACAACAACAACAACAAAGTAAAGGGGAAAAGTTCCTACTTTTTTCTTAATTTCAGTTGTGTCTCAGGTCATCCATTAACAAGGTGGAGTAAGTCTTTTTAAATAAGATATCCTCTTGGCCCATAATAGCCTTGTTAAAAGAAGTTGTTTTGTTTTGTTTTGTTTGTTTTTGAGATAGGGTCTCATTATGCAGTTCAGGCTGGCCTTGAGCTCATTTCGTAGCCCAGGCTGGTCAAACTTGCAACAATCCTCCTGTCAAAGCCACCCAAATTCTGGGATTACAGACATGCACCACCACACCCAGTTTAGAAGTTTGTTTATGAATGTTAAAGCAAAATAGATCTGGAATTTTGTAGGATTTTTTGTTGTTGTTTTGCCTTGTTACATTTAGTAGTTTTATTGTATTATTGGGTGAGGTAATCCAAACAAGTTTTGGAAAATAAACTTTTGAATTACTACTTAACTAGTAACTATTGAAAGCTTAACTCTTTATTCAGTATATTTAACCCTTAAACCATACTAAAGTGTAGGTCTCGTTACCCCCATTTTATAGATAAAACTTCTCCTTAGAGAGTTTCTTTTTATGGGTTGAAAAATCAAAGCTAAGCAATGAGTCAGTATCTGACTCCATGTTGGTTTTGCAGAGTTCATGCTATTTATGGCCCCTGCCTATTTCTATAATACCTAGCCAAAGTCTGAGGCTACCTATTGCCAGCCTCACCGGTTCTTAAACTGGTGTCTGGGCAACATTGCCCAGCAGAAGTTGACAGTTTTGGGAGAGTCCCAATATACACCGGGAATTTTAGGACTCTGGAATGCTTGTCAGCAAAGCAGTATTTCTCACTATATTAAGGCATGCTGTAAACCATAGGGTGGTCTGTCTGTGGAGGTCTTTTGCTGTAGTTGATGAATCACATTTTGTCATGGTGTTACTCAGACAGCATTGCTTAAGTTGTGAAGCAACTACATGACAATCATTCTAGTTTCTTGAACAAATATGGATTCTTAAGTTCCTCTAGAACCCCTGCATCATGATTTGACACAGAGAAAGGGAAGTTATGTTATGAAGGGAGAGATGTTATGAACATTAAAAGTTTGAGATCCACTAATGTGACACTCCAGAAGGCCTTCTTTACAGTTCATATTTCTTTGGATGGTGCTTCAAGATACCATTAAACAAATCAAATAACACATCTAGAGAAGATTAGGCTGCAAAGGATCATATCTGAAAGCTTTCTCTGACCACATGGCCAGGTAGAAACTGATCCTGTATATGGAGATGGGCAGAGAAGTGTCTGGGAAACTCTGCCAGTGAGTGATTCTGCCAGGAATGCACCTGCGATTTTAATGTATGACTGCCCTCCTGCAAGTTAAGGTTGAGGCTTCTCTGTGTACTTGAAAGAGCAATCAATCAATCATTCATGGAGTGCTTTCTGCACAGGAGTTGAACTGGGATTCCTCAAGAATCAGCTCAGCTGACAGTTTCTGTCCTTCAGGGCTTTCGGTGTGGGGAGGTTCTTCATCACTCCCTCACGGCTTTATGCAAAAATATGCTTCTGAAAGAAGGTTTATGTAACCAGTTCATGACTCAGAGGTGAACTAACTTTCAGCCTCTGAGATGTACTGCTAACTTACTTCATCTCTCTGTCTCACTTTGCATCTTTACATTTGGATTGATAACATTAATCATACTAAAAAAGAATGACATCAAATTAATTGTAGGGTGTTTTAGAGAAGCATTTCTTTGTTCCATGTTTGTCTACATGTGATCTCAGCCAAAAGGCTGAGGAGTCATGCTCCATGTTTGTTCAAGGGTAGAAGATGTCTTAGATGAAAGCAAGTTTGGAAAGACATGTTTAGGTTTTTTAATGTAACTTTATAATAATGTCAGCTTACCAATTAACCATCCAAAATAAATAAATTTATTCAACAGAAAGAAGAATGGTAATATCTAGGTCATATCATAGATAGTTCCTAGTATTTTTTCACATATGTGGCTTCCTAATAGCATCTAATGTTGTATAGCTTTATAAATTTATGCTATTATGGCCTATTTTAGTTCTTTTTAAAGTTTCAGTTATAAAGAAAATTATATTTATACTTGATTGCTAAAAACACACCAATTTATTTTCATTTGTAGTCATTTTCAACTCCTCAAAATTGTAATTAGGCTATACATGAAATCGTTCTGTGGGAATGTCTGCAGAATCCCTGGTGTGAATTTGAGAACAATTTAGAATCCGTATTAACAAAGTTTTATTTCATGCAGCACATCACTCCTTTGATAAGCCATCTCTTTCAAAAGTTGGAGTTTTCTTGAAAAGCTTTTAATTGACCCTTTTCTTTTTCTTTCTTAACGATTTTTTTTTTTTTACATAAAAAGCTCCTCCCAGGGAACTGACAGAAGAAGAAAAACAGCAGATTCTTCATTCAGAAGAATTCCTCATCTTTTTTGATCGAACAATACGAGTGATCGAAAGAGCGCTGGCTGAAGATTCTGACATCTTTTTTGACTACAGTGGCAGAGAGTTAGAAGAAAAAGATGGGTTAGTATCTTGTGTACTTGTAAAGCTATATAGTATGATAAATTATCTGTTGTGCTTGGGGTTTTTATTGTTGGTGTTGTTAAGAGACAGCTAATGCTATGTTGCCTGAGCTGGTCTGAATTTCTGGCTTCAAATCATCCTCCAGCTCCCAAATGCTGGGAATATAAGCACGCACTACTGTGCCTAGCTTTATCTGTCGATTCTGTTTATGCACTGAATAGGCAAACTGTGCGTTTACCAACTCAGAAAAGGATGACATTCCAGGACTGATCTTGCCTAACAGCTTTTCATATGGGATTTGCTTATAACTTGTGGCTTTCACTTTCCTTGTAATTATCAGGTGCCTGTGTAAAATGTTTTTGAACTTGATAGCTGGAGAACAGTTCAGGTGACAGAGATTGGAGGAGTCACATATATTTTCCTTTGACTCAACAGCCTTTTATAAGTGGCAAATGGTGATATTTCTTGTATCTACTGCATCATCTACTCTTGATGTCTAAGCCAACAGGAAACTGAGGAAAATAAGCATGAGATGTAAGAGAATTTTGCTGATGTGGAAGACAACAAACAGAAAGTTTTTCCTCTTTTAAGTCAAAACAAAAGGAACAAAAGCACCTTTTAGAAGATGAATATGGCAAGGATGTATTAATAGATAAAATAAACAATTAGTTAATAAACGAAAGGGGCCCAAATATCTTTCTTTGTAACTGTAGTACATGTGCTGGGAAACAGTAGGCATCCACCACCATCATGGAATAATAGGAGACACTTTAAAAGCCTTATAAGAAAGAGACAGCTGATTTATTTTAGCTAGTTTTCTTTTGTCCAAGAATAATGTATGAAGGAAAGAACACTTGCCTTTTTCATCAGACCTGATTTTTTTACTATGCCTAAAATTCAGATGCATTCTTAAAGGACAATGTCATATCATTGCTGAGGATGCTCAAAAGAATGAATCAGAGCTCTGAAAACAGTTTCAAAAGAGAAATCTAAAAATGTTCCCAACACTTGGCAGCATCTTTAGACTACTTTGAAAGACAACAATATTTTGAATATATATGTCCTGCAATGTTTGTTTTGTTTTAAAAGCTATTACTTTGGGTTCAGTTGATTTTGTTGCTGCTATTAACTTCTGGGTAGCTGGGTTCCTGGCAAGAGTTAAGTGTGTGTGCTTCTGAGTTTGTAAGGCTTCAGCTGAGGGAGGGTTAGCAGTAAGGAAAACACATAGTAGGTCAACTAACAGAGCACAAAGCAGTAGTATAAAGACAAGTCATCCAGTCTGAACAGAGTTTACAACCCAGCAGAGCAATGCAAATGAACAGAGAAAAGATGAATGTAGGTAAATTCTTGAGTGAGAATTCAAGAAATTTAGATAGTTTTGATGTTGAGTCAGTCACTACAAATCTCCATTACTCAAATTAAGCACACAGTCTTGTAGAGCAATTTTATGACCAGCACAGAGTTCTTCAAAGGTGATGTTAGGGCCAATCAAGTGTCAGCCAAGTAAACACTGGCCAAAATGCCATTGTCCTAGTCCTAAATCTATTTTGGTCCATGACAGGAATGATAAGCAGCTGGAACACGTGGTGAATTCTTCACTGTGTATCCTATTTCATGGTAGAAATTAACACCTACCATTGAGCAAGGAGGCAACCAGTTAAGCCAATCAGAATTCACGTGTTAATAGAATCATGCATATCATTTCTGGCCTAATAACAATGGTATTCATATGCTGTGCTCTTTTGATGGCAGTTAGATTTTTAATAAACAGTGCTTCTGGCTAAAGCAAATTTACTGGAGGAAAATGCTTCATGGTGGGAGCCTGAAACAATTCTGACATTTCTCACCAGCTTAAAACAACATACAGTCAACTCTTCCTAAAGGAGATCCTCTTTAGTTCATTTACTTGTGATCAGAGTTTGTTTCCTAGATTAATAGTTTGGCTTCAGAGAGTATTCTGTGCTATGCCTTTGTCACTTTGCTTTTCCCATGTGAGCAACATAAAGATGAAGCCCCATGTGAAAGCATCACATTTACCTCTGCTGTTTAAACCCTCCTAGGGATGTCCAGGCTGGAGCCAATCTCTCTTTCCACCGCCAGTTTTATGATGAGCATTGGTCTAAGCATCGAGTGGTCACTTGTATGGACTGGTCTCTCCAGGTAAGAATTGCTGCTGGCATGGGACGAACTGGGCTTGTATTTTAATGGCATTTTTTTTTAAAATAAGTGTTTTGTTTTTCCACTTTAGATATGTTTACTAGCCTACAGTTTGCTTCTCTCTACCTACTGGTTTTCTTTCTCATTTTTAGAGGTTTTACTTTTAGTCCTCCATTTGGTTATATGAAAGTGAGTACCTACTGTGTGCTAGATGCCAAACAAAGAATCAAACTACTCTCTTGATAAGACTGTACTCTTTAGAGTTACGACTGATTTCTTGTTTTTCAAATCCTGTGGGTATTTTTAGGCCTTCGTTTACTCAGATATCTCCTTGTTAACCAGGTTAGTTGACTTCCCTGTACTTATAGAAACAACCTCTTTCCATTGAATTATTTCTGCTCAACTCTATAGAGCTTCTCGTTCTCTGACTTTTTGAAGACTTCTCTGGTTATGCTTTCAACTTCTACCCTCTTCCGTCACTGTGAATTCAATCACAGTATGGTTAGCCTGTTTATATTTCTGGCCAGTCTCTCCTCATTTTACTGGAGATTGAATCCAGGGTTCTTGCACTGAGCTGTAGCTCTATACTTTTAAACTCTTTTGTTTTAATTTTGTCTTACTTTATATTTTGGAGATGAGTTCTTGCTAAGTTACCCAGGCCAGGCTCAAGCTTGCGATCTTCCTGCCTCACCATCCCTGAGTGATGGGATTACAGGCACACATCACCACACCAGGCTTTGATCTCCCCCTCCCCAGATCATGGTAGAGACTGACTACTGTCCCTCTCAGGTATTTATCATCTTACACCTATTATTTCCTTTCTAACTATACTTTCTATTACACTCTATGAATATCCTCTTAGATTTTTCTCTCTGAGCATCTAAGCAAACAATCCTTCTAAAGTAAGTATCTAAGCAAGACATTCCCTCAATTAAAACTCCCTTTGCCTCCTAGTTTCTGGGGACAAAGTCTAAATTCCTAATGTGACCTTTATGGTGAAAGCAGACAAATGTACTAAAAGGTGATTTGACCTTCTAATGATCCATTATTAATTCAACCAGTTAACAATAGACCAAGCACTATGCCCAGCACTGAGCATTTAAAGCTGGCAAAGGCAGAGAGCCTAGTTGTGATAAGATCACCTTTTGAACCCAGGTACTCTCCTAAGGCCATGTGCTGAATGCCACATGACAAGACAGTAACTAGAGAAGCAGGAAGGACTAGCATTTATGTGTCACACATTCCTGATCTTTTGTAGTCTATGCTTTTACTGAAAGTAAGAATCATAGCCTAGATTTTAATATGTGCTTCTTTATGTGCTTAACACTGCAACTGTTCTGAAAACCTTCTTATTTAATAGCAATCTTAACAATCAAATGAGGCATCACTATTAACATTTTTATGTTGTTGCTGAAGAAACTGAGACTCAGTGAAGCTGGATAATTTGCTAAAAATCACTCTGATAAGGAGGCAGAGAAGTGGAAATTTGAACCTAAGCCCTGCAGCATTCTGAGATATATGTTCTTAACTGCCTCCAGCAAGAGCTACTTATAAATTTAAGATCATAAAACCTCCTAGTTCTAAATGATATGGGGCAGGGACCAAGTGCTTTAAGAGAGTTCGGTGGAAGTTGGGTTCCCTGGTCAGAAAGGACTTCTCAGAACGCTGGCATTTAGGTAAATGGAGAGGAACAAGGTGTATTCTAGGCCCAGCAGGAAAAGGGATAATGAAAGACTTCCATTCAGTCCTGTTGCAGGAGTGAGGAAGAATATAATCCCCTACAATTGGGCTGCCGTCAGCTACCACGTGGGTGGGACGTCTCTCCTCTTGAGTCCCCTTTTACTTCCAAACAACAAAGCACACAATGTGTGATTATGCAAATACTGAAACAAGCAGGGTTTGCCGACCTCTTTCCGCTGGTGTGTGGGTGGTCCATGAGCATGCTCGCTCTGTGTATGCACGGAAATCAGATCCAAGGCTGAGGAAGCTCTTCGCTTGGTGTGTTCACTTGTTCAAGGTCTAGATTTACAAAGCCATCTTATCTGACACATTCTTCAACAAAGACAGCCATGGCCGGCTTCCAAGGCAGCTAATAATGCTCCCTGGGAGGTAGCACAGTACCTCAGAGGGGCTGCTCCCTGCCTCACCTGAGGGTGTGCTGGACTCTGCCACACGTGGACTTGTTTCCAACAGGGTCCTGCATGGTGTCTGTGTTGCAGCAAGGGAAACTGGAAAGGGCAGAAACTCCACCAAGTGCAGACTACATTTTTTTTTCATTTTTGTATAACCTGCCTATCTCTACTGTGAGTAAAAGTTTAGATTCTAAAAAATGTATTTTATAGAAAGCATAAGAAAAAAGATGACAAAGAAACAGAGAAAAGACTACTGTTGGACAAAAAGTAGGAGCTAAGGGGCAGGGAATGTGAAGAGGGCAATGGCGTGACATAGACATTGGGACCTAATATTTTGTGAAATTAAAGGCGCTAATGGTAAAAAAACTTAATGATGTTTATAATTCCTACATCAGAACTAGGTTTACAAGTGTGGGATGAAGAGACTTAATGAATCTAGATGAAGCCAAGGACACTAGGGAAGACAAGAACAAAAAAAGTAAAAAGAAAAAAAAAATAATACAAGGCAGCAGAGCCTCAGAGTTCACTGTTAGCAGATCTGCCTGGGATCACCCGAGTGGAATAAAGCACAACCAAGGGAAGAAACAGAAACTATAAGGCGCATATGGCTTTGCTTTTTCCTTCTGGGCTTCTTAATCAGTAACACTGTAACTGCAATATGTACAAAATGTCACCCAAAGATTATCACCTAAAAAAAAAATTGAGCACTTGGGAAATTACATCAACTCTGTCACTCAGTGAACACTGCTCAGCACAGTGAGCCAACAATGCTATCCACATACCAAATGACGGACTTCCCAGATATGCACAGAGCAAGATTCATAATCTTGCTCCTACCATGTGTACAGTACTCCCCCTGCACATAAACTGCTCCTTTAATTAACTCTAAAGTCACCAACACAAAAAACTAATTAATCTTTGAAAGCCCAATTGGCTGCTAAATGAAGGAAATTATACAATAGTGGAAGGAGCCCACTGATACTAATTCAAATCTATTAATTTGTGGATTTACAAGTACTTCCTGTCATGCCCTCTGCTTCCTGTTTGTGTTAGAAAATTGCATCCTTGCTAGACTCCCTCCTTCCAGTCTCTAATGGTACCATTATAATATAAGCGCTATCATCAGGTGAATCTTTGTAAAGATTATTTCATATGCTTTCTCTATCATCTTGGGCAAGTTGTCTAATTTCTCTCGGGTAAGATTTTTTATTCAGGCAATGATGATGATGCCCAGCTCACATGCTTATTGGGAAAATTAAATCAGTCAATCGCTCTAAAGGACTGAGAACTTTGAGAGTGTCGTGCATAAGAAGTACGCAGTAAATGTGGCATAGTAGGGTGTATAGGAGTAGCAAGGGTTTTAGTAATTATAGACTGTAACTCCTGACCTAGCCCCAAAAGAAAATGGAAAATTGCTAGCCTGCACTTTTAGGGATGTCTGTGATAATGTCTTTAGACATTTTCAACACTTTCTTCTTTGATACCTCTTCATACATTGTCTTAGTCATATTCTCACTGCCGGGACAAATACCTGTTGCCTACAACATAAAGGAGGAAAGGTTTATTTTAACTCATAATTACAGTCCATGCTGAGCTAGTTTGAACACAGAAATCGCATAGCAGGAGATCATAGTGGAGGATAGCTGCTCAAATCATGGCAGACAGGAAGCAGAGAGTGAAGGGAGGAACCGGAAAGAGATATCCCTTCCAAGTTACGCTCCCCTATTATTTCAGGGCATGTGCCTTTTTTTTTTTTAACCAGACCTCACCTCCTAATAGCAAGTCAACTATAACATCTCCATGATTCATTCACCTTCCAAAAGACTCACCCATGAGTTCATGAGGCTTTCTTTGGTCGGGATGCATAATGATGCAAACCATAACACAGAACCTGATGTGTCTCCTAAATATTTTCTTTTCCTTTCCAAAAATAAAAAAAACAAATCTGGGCATGGTGGTACACACCTGTAATCTTAGCATTTGGGAGGCAGAGGCAGGAGGATTGTGATGAGTTCAAGGCCAGCCTGAACTACATGGGAGAACCTGTCTCAAAAAAACCAAAAAATCTAGCAAACACACAAAAAGAACCCCAAATCTTCACCCCTGGCTAGGTTAGGTTAAAAAGGGAGCTAGAATAGTCAGGGAATCCATGGAAAATATAAACAACCACAACTGAAGAATGGCAGAAATCTGAGCAGCTGGAAAAACCTCACCGGTAGGATACAGTCATTAACCTGATTCCTTTGCCACCCCGTGGGTTCTGTGCCTCCATTCAAAATTTTCCCCATCTAGGTTAGAGAATGTGAGTGACCTAACTTGATCAGGTGTCAGCCCTGTGAGTAGCCCTGAGAGGTTAGACACCTGTGTGTTCAAGTCATTCCAAAGAGAGGGATCCTGCAAACTAGGCAGACCTAGTGTGTTGCCAGGACAAAATACCTAGTCTACACAATTTAAAGGAGGAAAAGTTTGTTTTGGTTCATAGTTCCAGAAGTTTCAGCTCATAGTCAGTTGGCTCCAAGGTAGAAAGATCATGGGAGAGAGCATAGCAGGGAGAAGCTCCTCAACTCCTGACAGCCAGAAAGCAGAGGGACAGCAAAAGTGCCAGAGAGGAAATCTACCCTTTGAAGTCACACCCCAGTACCCTATTCCTCCAACCAAGTTTCAACTCCTAACACATCTCCTCTCTTCTGTACCAGTGACCCACCCAACTGGCAAGATTTAAGTCTCAATTCTTCTCACAAGTCCTTCCCAACTTCTCTCCTTGCCACACCTCACCAGAACAGAGCGGCTGTTTTCCACATCTTCCTCTGCCCACCTGTACTTCCAGAGAGCCTTGAGGATGTATCCCTGTTAGCACATGCTGTTCTGCTCTAAGGGTTGGGTTGTAGCTATTCTTACTTGTGTCTTACCTCCTTCCACTGAAGGCTGAGTTCTCATAGAGAGAGGAAAGTGTGTTTTGTGGCTCTTCTTTTCCCACATTTTACCTGGCAGAGTATTTTATGGACATACAGTACAGGCTGCATTTGACACATACCACAGTGAACAGGAAGGGAAGCACCTTTTGAAGCCCAGCAGAGTTTAAGAATAATCCTTACTTTATCACATTTTAGTAATATAACTTAGAACAAATTACTTATCCCGGGCCCTTGGCTTCTTTATCCATAGAAGTGAGTAAACCATTGCCTACTTTAGAGGTTGTAAGGAGCTAATAGTTCACATATCACCCAGCTCAGTGTCTGGCACATACTAAGCACTTCAAATATGCTGTTTTTTCTTCCCCTTTCTATGAACAATTAGATTTCATTGTCCTTTAAGAACAAACCTGGCATGAGAGCACAGCTGATAATTTTTTGGTAAAATTTCCCTTAAGTTAAATATTGGGTAATCAAGCCCAATAAGTAATTAAATGACTACAATTTTCATAATTGTCCAAAATCATAATTTTAAATGACACTCACTTTTGCATTGGTGACTAAGAAGATACAGCATGCTCAGACAACAAACAGTGGGAAAAGACACACGAGAAGAGAGTTTGGAATCACAAGAGCTTACAAGAGATAAAACTTAAATCACTATTGCTTGGCCTTGTAATACCAGTTATCAAAATTGTGCTGAATGCATTTTACTAGTATTTTACTAAAATACTCCTTGTTTTCTAAAGCAGTTTTAAAGCCAAAGAATTTAAAATATTTTCAAATGGAAAAAAAAAAAAGCTGCAACTGGGTGCCAGTGATGGGACCCAGATGTGAAACTGTGGAATATATTTGCAGATACATCTGGCTGCTCCCTGGCCCTTGTGGAAGTGGCATTGGTATTAATAAGGTTGTCATTTCCCATGTGACACTTAAACTTCGGATGGACAGTCTGGAGACTTCTGTGTTTATTTGGATGTTGGTTTCATTGAATGGGACTTGAATCAAAGACCTTGCTTAACAGGCTGAGATTCATTCACTGAGGAGTGTTTTTGCATAAAGAATGATTACATCCTGTGGTTGCCACACACATATGCATCTCTGTAAGCTTATGCTTCCTCTGTGTCAACCTGTAAGTTTTAACTGTATGGCTTCCTTAATTGAAGCAGTTTAAAGTATGAATAAAGCCAAACAGAAAACTTAGATTTAGTTAGGTTTCATGGGGGGAGTTACTGTCCACATTTATAGGGTAATCTGTTTAAATATAGATAGCGTAGTAAAAATGAGACACGACGTTAAATTATCCAGGAGAAATGATAAGATGGGCAACAATCCTGAGGCCACTAATGAGACTCCCAGGTAGGAATGGCATTTTCAGGAACCGTGTTCTGCTTTATAAATATCTCCTATGAGATTTATTCTGGGTTCACTTAACAACTCTCAGGCCAGAGTTCAGACATGGTGAGTAGGGATTTCCAAGACCCCGCATCACTACAGAGCCCTCCTTGTTTTCTATTGCTTGTGTTTTTTGCATTTAAGCCTTTAATTATTGGTATTGTTGGATAACAAAGGATTAGATATTTTTGCTGAGCACAGTGTTGCTAAAATAAAGAGGAGTTACTAGAGTAAAAAAAAAAAAAACAACATTAAAATTATCTAAACTGATTTTGGAACAAGTTTACCATATACTAGGCATTATTAGTTAGATCAATAAAAACTAGTCCCTAATCTCAAAAAGCTTACTATCTAGTGAAAGATATAGGTGGCAAACACATGCACTTGAATGTGCCTTAGTGGGAAGGCACATAGTACTAAGGGTACTAACAATTAGAGAAGCAGGGTAGGTGGTCAGGGTCGTCTGTGTGACTCGATGCCTACACTGAGTCTTGAAGAATGAGTTCATAATGTGAACAGTGCAGAAGTGGTCTTTCAGTGAGAGTGAATCTGATTCATGGGGACAGAGTCTGCTCCTGTGTTCCTCAAAACCAGCCCAGAGAGGTTGGGTCATAGAGTGTTTGGGGATGGAGGTAGGAGAGCATTGTAAGTGACTTAGTGGGGAAAAAGAAAGGATAGATCGCGAGGGATCTCAGATGACTTGGATTTTCCTGGAAAGTAATGCACCATTAAAATACTTTAAACCAAATTATGTTTTGTAAAGTTGTCTTACAGAAGGAGTGTGGAGAGTAGGACCTGGCAACCCCGGGTCCAGGAAACTAGAAAATAAGTGTATTTACCACTGTAGAAGTTAATTCAGGAGGATCTTACCATAAGAATGAATGCAGATGTGGACTTGAAAGGTATGGAGGAAGAGTGGCACATAGTATACGGTGACAAGAAAGAGGAAAATGTGAAAATGAAAGTGGAACATCTGAGCGGAGCAGCCTTGCACTAACACAGACTGTTGAAAGAGCAATGTGGAAGTTAGTGAGCTTATTTCTCTGCATTACATCTGACATGTTTATGGGAATCCCTGTGTGATCCCATTACAGTCAGTTTCTAGGAACTGTTACTCAAAGAAAGATCAAGCCTAGGGTGATACTTGAAAAGTATCAGCATGTTAAGGTTTTTGAAGTCATTGTGGTCATTGCAGTAGATAAGTCCATCTGCAGAAAATGTGTAGCATTGGAATAAATGTGGCAAAAGGAGAACTTCTAGGCACTAAAAAAAAAAAGGAAAGAATATTAAGAGAGAAAGATGTAATTAAAACTAATATCAGAGAAAAAAGTAGTAATCTAAAGTATTAGATGTCACAAAGAAATAAGCAGTGTTTTAAGTATGCCACGTTTTAACAAGAAAGCTCTATTTGAAGCATGTAACATAGCCTGTGTACATATGAATGAGGTAGTTTTTCTTGTGGGTTCATCATGGCATAATGCACCCTTGTGACCTTTTCCATCTAGTACCCTGAGCTGATGGTTGCTTCTTACAACAACAATGAAGATGCGCCCCATGAACCAGATGGAGTGGCGTTGGTCTGGAACATGAAATTTAAGAAAACCACACCGGAATACGTCTTCCACTGTCAGGTAGGAGTCAGCACTGTAAAAATAACATCTTCTGCTAGACCAAATATAGTTCGTGCTGTACTGCATCTGTCTTATGTTGGGAGGAAGAACTGAGTTTAAAAAAGGAATTGTTGACAATTTTGGAAAATTCCCCCACAGTAACCTAATGTTTTGGGAAAGTGGCAACCCTCTTCAAACAGTTAGGAAGCCTGCTTGGGGACTGTGTGTCATTTTCTTTCTATTTAAAACAGCCTCCACAAGGATGAGTTTCTAAAGACCTCGCACTTATGAAAAAGTTGTGGTGAACCACTTCCTCTGCTTAGCAGCAACACATGCTTGCCCACCCACGTGAACATCCTCAGAGCACTGCCATTTCAAGCTCCCTTCTCTCCCTTAAGTGCAATGGATTTTGCTGATTTTAAGTTTGTAGGTGCCATATTGTTTTACAGATAGTAACACTCTTGGAGCTGGTGTGGGGGAAGAGATTCCACCAACATTTCTTGAATTGCAGAAATGTAGATGCCCTCATTAGTTTGCAAATGTAGTTACTATCATATAGTTTTGGATATTTTACTCATTGTGACTACTGATGTGTGTCTTCTTTTCCATTTGAGACACTATAGGCAGAAATTATGCTATATTTGCACACATTTAGCGTGCTCCATTTAATCTGCCTAAATAACAGCCTTTGCACTGGCCAATGCAATAACCCCTTTATTAATGTTCCTGTCCTATGACTATGCATAGAAAAATGGAGATCAAACATTGCAGCTAAAGTTTTGATTCCTCAAATATTACAATTCGGGGGTACCGATGGGCAGATCACTCAGAATACAAACATGTTTGAAGAGGGAAGATAAACCTATTGATTTAGGAAGCTTTGTGCCATTTTATATCTAAGAGCTTTGTATCTTTTGAAGTAAAATATGTTTAGACTTTCGGATGTTATCAGATATAATGTGGGGAACAGAAGCTGCTGGAATAAAAGTCCTGGCTTTAACGTGATTGAGTAACCTCTAACTCTGACCATGTTTTTCTAATTTGCTATCTTGAAAACAACTTAACATGAAGTTTAGGTCTGCATAGTAAATAACCTTTATTTTTTGAACCTTTGAAATAAGAGTTTATTCTTTTCCTTTTTTTTTTTTTTTTGATTATCAAGTTTGTCAGTCTGATATGCTCTTTCTATAAACATAGAAGCCAAAAAATCCTAATTTTGTTCAGTTTTAAGAGGTTTGTTGAATTGCCAGGAAAATACGACAAGGCTTAGGGGATAAAGAGAAGCACATTTTTTTGAACAGTGCCTTTTGATATAACAGAAAGCATATCTTTCTTTTTGAAAAAGCTAAGCTTTTTAAAGTTTAACTATTTTAACTGACTGCTAGTAGCCTGTGGTGATAACATATAAGATACTTAATATTTGCAACATTATATAAATAATCCAAGAGGAACATGAGAATGCTGAGTGAAGAAGATCTTTGGAATTACGTAGGATTTTTAATTACTCATTTGATACATGACTATAGCTCATGTTGGCATTTATCGAAAAGATTCTCCTTTCTTCTCCTAATATCGTAGGAATCATTCACTAAAGACTTCAACACCAAACATTAGATTTTTTAGTTTCTTCCTTAAATATTCCAATGTATGTATTTTAGAGGGAAATACAGTCCTGACTATAAAAACAAGCACCCAGAAGTACTTTAACTCCACTAACATGGTAGTTATGCCAAAGTGGCCAAAAGATGCTATGTGAAATCTATGTATTCCTGTTTTTCCTACTGTCTAATTTGTCTGGTGACCAGAAGTAGGTTGGAATTCTAAACTCCATCTGGCCTTCTCACAGGGAAAGCTGAGAAAAGTGAACATGCTAGTAAACTTCAAAGGCTTTACACTTTAGGGTTGATCAAGCACCATGTGCAAAACTCCATGAAAACCCTGGGACTTATGTATCAAATAAAAGCTATTCAATTTAATCATACACACATAAGAGGATTTTTAGAGCTATGAATGTGCTACTCAGATACAAATGAGAAATAGTTCATATAAATAATCCTTCAAATTCATGAAGGACACTGTTTGAAATCTCAAAAATCCTAATTGGTGAATACCACTATGCTACCTATTTTCTATTAAATTGATGGTTTTAAAATGATCTAACTGCAGGAACTATTGAGGGCAGAAGGCAGAATCAGCTCTCAGAGGGTGAATTGGGTTTTGCTCTGATTCCTCTTGAGAGGAAAAAAAAGGGAAAAAGTGAGTAGAGCAAAAGTAATTACAGTGAGCTCTTCCACATTCATGGCTTAAACCAAATATTTGCAAAAAAACACATCTATACTGAGCATGTACAGATTTTTTTTCCATGTCTTCATTCCTTAAAGAATAACTGTAGTGCCAAGCATGGTAGCACAAACCTATAATCCTAGCACTCAGGAGGCTGAGACAGGAGGATTGCCATGAGTTTGAGGCCAGCCTGGGCTATATAGTAGTTCAAGGCCAGCCTGGACTACACAGCAAGACCCTGTCTAACAACAACAACAACAACAACAAAAGAACAGTAGTTTACATAGAATTTACATCACATTAGGCATTATAAATAATCTAACAGTGATTTTAAGTATATTTAAAATGTGTGTTGTACACAAACACTGCATTATTTATTTAAGGGGCTTGAGCATTTGCCACATGCATATTTTGTTACATGAAGTGGGCAGCTCTAAAAACAATCCTACAGGGACACCAAGGGACAACTACATGAAGGTTCCTGAGGTATTATGCAGGAACCAATAGCAGGCTTCTGTCAGCTAGAAATGAGGTCTGCTAAATGTATATTGTAGATATATCATGAGAAAGAGGGACAGATTGATATTTGTTTTAAGGAATTGCCCTATGAGATTATGGGGGTTGGTAAGTATAAACCTGCAGGGAAGGCCAGCAGGTTGGTAATGTGAGTATAGCACTGATGACTGAATGGAGCACTGCATGGGCTTCTTGGGTTCAAAATCTTCAAGGTAGTCTAGCAAAGCAAGGTTTCTATGCAGCAGGTTGAACTGATTCTTCTTTGGGAAGTTTTGGTCTTTTCTCTGATGTCTCTTAGTTGGTTACATGGGGTCCACTTCCATTATGTAGGGTGATCCTCTTGAAGTCTATTAATTTAAATATTAATCACAGTAAAAAAAAAATAGCTTCATGCCAGCATCTGGACTGCTTGTAGTGTCTAAACTTTCATAGCCTAGCCAAGCTGACACAGAAATTTCACATCTTGATGTTATATCAGAAAAATTCAGAAAACCAATATTTTTCACAACTCCTAAAATCATTGAAATTCTAGATCACTTTGGGTCCATAAGCAAATACACCCATAGTGATTAACTTGAGAAGGGAAATTGCTAGATTCCAAGGGATGCCAACTTTCCTAACAGAAAAAAACAAAACAAAACATTAATTTGAAGTCATAGGAAATGCTTTTATGACATGAATCTTGATAGATAGGTAATAGATGGATGATAAATGGGATTGATAGATAACATGCACTGAGAATTTTCTTTTTACATTCATTGTCACAAATTCTCTGCATCTCCAGGTAAGAAACTGGCTCAGAGATGTCATGAAACAATGCAGGTACCTGTGACTAGTGCAGCTAGGTTTAAAGTGAACTGTTTTTATTCTTTTTTATTTTCTTGGGTTTTTGAGACAGGGTCTCTCCATGTAGTTCAGGCTGGCCTTGAATTCCCTAGACAGCCCAGACTGGCCTCAAACTCACAGGAATCTTCTTGCCTCAGCCTCCAAAGTGCTGGGATTATATGCATCACCACACCCGCTTTTATTCTGAAACCCATGTCCCTCCTCATTTGGCATTAGTAAGCGCTGCAGCCAGGTAACACCATGCAGGTATGTGGCAAGGGAGGAAGGGGGTAAACAGAGGAGAATTGGAATGAACAGTGTTCTCCACCTTAACTGATCGCTGCAATCACTTGGGCAGCGGTAAGAGAAGCTGACACCTGAGTTACCCCACAGAGATTTTAATTTACTTGATCCAGAGTATAGACAGACAAGCATAGCAGTTAATAGCAAAGGTTGTGCAGCTTGTTTTGGTAACTTCCCATTTATAAGACACTGGTTAAAAATAGTCCTAATATCACTATCTTTCACAGCTTGTAACCCTAAAAGGAAATGCTGAAAGCCTGCAGAATTGAGATGTATGTATGAGAAAAGTGAACATCATCACTGCTAACAATTTCTCTCCTATATCCTTTCTGATTTTTGATAAATTTTATTTATTACAACTCATTTCCTGGATTCTAATTTACTGATCTCTGGTCAGTTGAACACATATTCTTCTGTAAGATTCCAATAATATCAAAATAAGACAAAGACTTTGCTTAATAGGAAAGAGGACCAGATACACAGAGAAGCAAGAGTGCCTGGTGGTTGATTGTACTTTTAAAATTTTGGAATCCTTGCAGTAGCTACCCATTTTTTGCTGAGATCCACTGATTCTTCTTATTTTTCAGACTGTATAACTGCAAACAAATCCAGTGGTCTGAAGAGCATTGTTTCAGACATTAGAAACCAAATGTACAACAGCAAAATGTAGAAATAAAACTCAATCTTCCTTTTACGAAGACTGACAGGCTTTTAGCCTAATCATAAAAAGATTTCAGTCTTTCAGCAAAGGTTCTTTTCTCTCTGTTGGGAGCAGCAAGGCCAAATACCTTTTCCTTTCATGGGCAGTTTCATGTCTTAACTGGATTTTTAGTATAGACTCCAGTCCTGCATTTTCATTTCAATAAAAGCTGTCTATACTTGGAAAATATTGGTGAACTCTGCATAGAAATCAGCCACTCAGCCCCATCACACAGTCCGGCTGTGCACCCGCTGTCTTCTGTAGTGGCTTCACACTCTGTCATTAGATTATGTGCCTGACCACCCTGCATTGCTTACCCTGGTGTGGTCTGTCTCTTTTAAATGGAATGAATAAAATCAGAAATATATATCTTAGAATTGTCTGCATCGAGGTAAGTAAGAAAGCTGTATTTAGAGACAGCGTGGTCAGAGGTTTATGTTTATTTTTATTTTTACTTTTTTTGATTTGTTTTCTTTGTTCTTGACATTCTCTTTTTAAGGATGATCTGACAGTTCTTGAAGCTGATCGTGACCTGAAACCCTCACCAGAATATTGAAATAGGGGTGATATCACCTAACCTTATTTGTGCCAGTGTTTGAAACACTCAGTTTGTGTTCTGTTTTTTGTTTTTTTTCCTCTGTGTGGCTTCAGTTCTCATTAGGATTCTACAAAGATTTAGATGAGATTGCAACTCCTAGCCTCAGCTGCTCCATGCTTGGCTCTGCATGGGGTTCCCGCTAACCTCAAAGAGAGTTCTGCCTGTGAGGAGCTATGGTACCACAGGAGGGAGCGTGGGCTGGTGGTTAGGAGAGGGACAGAAAGTCGGGACTGGCAGCGCGGTTCTGGCTGGCCACACCACTGCCTGACCCTGAGTGAATCCCAGAGGCTTTGTTACTGTGTTTCCTGATCCCTTAAAAGGAAGTCTCCTTCCAATTTCCGATAGAACTGTGAGGTTTATTTCAAAGAACTTAGTATGTATGATAACAGAACTTAGTATGTACGGTAACAGAAGTGTTAGAATCTAACTCAAGGGGGATTGCTTTGTTTCCTTTGGTTTGGTTTGGTTTGGTTTAGTTTTGCTTTTAAATTTACTTATGGCCTAGCTATTTAAAAGGGAAAAAAAAATAGCTCCTACACTTTCCTCTTATGTCTTCTGAGTGGTTATTGGAGGTCAAAAAGGAAAGAAGTAAATGAATAAAAGGTTCTTTGGCAACTAGTGTTTCATATTCCATCTGCATTTGGGGTATTCCAAACAAAAGCACAGAAGAGATGCTGTGTAATTGGCAGAGACAGGCTGCCTAGCTAGGAAGGTGTAAATCAATGTAGGACAAACTCACATGGTTTTTAAATATGATGTTCAATATACCTTAAGATCAGAAAACAGAAAAGCAAACTTCAAAGAGTGTTGTGTAGATTATGATACACATTCCATGTACAAAGTTATGAAAAATTAAAATTACCTGTGACATAAAGGTAAAAATAAACTCCTCCATAAAAGATACAAATTACATGGATCAGACAGAGGAACAGCACACAGCACTGCTATTTTATGCCTTTAGGAAAAGACATAGGAGGTTTAAATGTAGATGAAGCAATGAAAAGCAGGCATTCGGAAACCCTTCTTTCATGCCAATTGAGTATGACTAGTCTGATGATCAAGGCCTGAACTAGATTCTGATTCTTATTAAATCAAGCAGCAGGAACTTCATTTTCTGTTTTGGCCTAGAAAACTGGAAGACAGCAAAACGGCCTTGACAGCTTTCATTCTTTATCTGCCCTCTTTTGAAATCTCCAAAGAGTAATACAATTACAAGCATAATTAGTCACTGAGATACATGCAAGGAAATTAGCTGAATTCATCAGCTGAATTATGGTAAAGGGATAATATCTGAGGTAGTTCCTCATCTGAAACCAGCAATAAAGAAAAGCATGTAACTCGCCATGTGCTAGTGAACAAATGAACTTTAATGCAAGGAGTGCAATGAGAATGCACCTTTGGACAAACTGCTTAAATTATTTTGCCTTGCTATGCCACCTGACACATGGCAAACTAAGGTTTCCTATAGTCACAAGACTCTCTAAGACTCTTCCTCCTCTTCCCATACCTTGTACTCACAACCATACGAGCTAAGCTTTTTCTATCTGGGCTTCAAAGATTTGGCCCCAGGAATCATTGCTGCTGTGCTGGAGAAGTAAACACCATTGTGACCAAGCTCTTTACACAGTCCCTTCTTACGACCCATGCTCAACCTTCGCTGAAGTCAGAGAGAACTCATGGAAAATGGATGTTCTAAGAGCTCTAGGCTGAATACTGGCACGATGGGAGTCTTTCCATTTACCATTTAGGAATATTGTTTGAATAAAAAGAAATAACATAAGTATGTTAGGCATTGGGAAAGTTAAACTGGATTCTCAGCTTGATTGGCTTGGGAGCTGCCTCGGGGGTTAATACAGCAAGTACACTTCTGGGCATATCTGGCTGGGTCATGGAGGTATGACTTTGGGTACTGTATCTGATTCCAAGTCCCTTCCTCTCTGTTACTGTTCAACTACTCTGCTTCCAGCCACCTTGAAGTGAGCATCTTTGCTCTACCATATCCTTCTGCACACCATGATGTTTCTGCTTTGAGTCAGCCAACTAAACCATAAGCCAACTAAACCTCTCCTCCTTTAAATTGTTCATGTCAGGTATTTTGTCCCATCAACAGGAAAAGTTGACTAATACTGTCATCTTGGGCTGTCAAAACAAAATATCATAGATTGAATGGTTTATAAAAAACAGCAATTATTGCTTATATTGCTAGAGGCTGGAAAGTCCAAGGACAAAGTACAGGTACAGTCAGTGTCTCCTTATGGCTCTTTCCAATCTTGCATATGGCTGCCTTCTTGCTGTGTCCTCACATGGTACAAAGAGAGAAAGAGAACAAACTCTTCAGTGTCTCTTCTTATAAGGACTTACAACCTTAATTACTTTCTTCTAGGTTCTATTTTCGAGTACCATTACACTGTTAGGGCTTCAACATAATGAATGCCAAGGGCAAGGGACATAATTTCTTCCATAGTAGTAGGTGAGCCACTTTGCAAAGATAAAAGTACTCTTTACATTTGGTTGTTTAACTATGATAGCATGATAGTCATGTGGTAAACTAAAACCCTAGAATTCTCATTTTTGCTTAGCTCTAGTCCTAAAATATATTTTACCTCACATTCATTTACTCACTCATTCAACAGATGTTTATAAGACACCCACTATGGCCAGGCTGGAGTTGACAAATAGCTGACAGGCCAGTATTTCACTCCCTGGTCAGTTTCTCCCAGTTACATTAGTTACCTGGACCCTATTCACACTGGTCAGATCCTATGCATCCTCTATATGTAGAAATGCCACATTAAGAGCGAAGCCGAGATCATTCCAGAGTTTTCATTTTAGCCATTTAACCATCCCAACTAATAACGAGTTGTTTACTGTCCTGGGAAACAGGTAAATGCATCTTATTTAAAAGTGAGTTATGGGTTCACATATCCTGAGATTTTCAGTTCCACTACTGAGAAACTGTGATATTGGACAAGTCAAAGAGTTGATATAAGACTAAAGTAAATGAATATACAGAAAACATACAGTTACAGGCTTGTAGTAAGTAACCAGTGACTATCAGCTGCAATTATAATCTACTATGCAAGAGTGAACCTTAAGATATATAACAATCTGTATGTAGTATCCAAATAGCATGGATGTGAGTCTTCACTGAACACAGATTTACATCTTCAGTTGCTGAACGGGGAGATTTTGACAGAATGGTTCTCAGGAGAGGGAGCAGACATAGGCAGAGGAGGAGCACTGAACATACACAGAGAAAAGCACCTTACCACGTAGAAAATAAACTTAGTATGTTAGTAGCTGGTAAGATTCTGCTAATATATGTGGCTTAACTGTCACCCTTACTGCTGTGTTTCTACCCGTCTGCTAGGCACATATTCATTGCTTTCTCTTTTTTAAATATTTTTTTTCTGTTTTTGCCTACTCACCTTCAAACACAGGCTGCATAAGGAAAGGCCTGCCACCTGCATAGCTACTCTCAGTTCCATATAGACTAGAGGGCCATTCGGCAGGCTGGAGCACAATGAAGCAAAAATACTGAAGAGTTAGTAGCAGTTTGGCATCTCTATGAAGAGCTGCCCTGTCTGCTGGGATGTAGAATGAGGGCCTCCTCTGCTGGGCATTACTTTCTTTGGCCTATAAGATTGTGCTTTTTCTCTTACATTTTCATATAGGCAGGATCAGGTTTGACAGAATATCATGCAGGCTAAATGAAAAGGGAAGCCTCAGAAGATCAGTGCTCCCCCTCAAAGGTGTTTGTGGCTGAGGGCAGGGATCCTATTAATGAATCAGGGAGAAAGTGGGTGACTGTGGTGTCGCTCAAGGCCATGTTAGAGCAACCAAATTTTGTCAAGTCCACCCATCAGCACCAAGAAGGATGCCTGTGCTTTGACCTGTTGTCTTTATGTTCTAAGGGCAGCATCACCTTTTAGGCTTCAAGCCATCTGTTTCTTAAAAATGTACATCTTTCTCCTTCCATGAGCTAGACCCCAACATTTCTGATTTGTGCATATACACTTACATTGTTTAATATCACTGTCTAAATAGAGCCATTAGCCACATCTTGTTATTAATAAATACAGAGACTCATGTTTCCCCAGTCACATTATCATCTCTATTCATTTCAGTCAGTGTCAGCACAAATTAATTCTTGAAATTACTTGAAAGCACTTACTGTTGAAGAAAATTTGTAGAAATAGAGCCATCAACTTTTCTAAGCTTTATTTTAACAAATAATCTATATTTTCCTCTCCCTATGTTTAAATCCAAATGCTCATTTTTTTCAAAGGGCATGTTCATTTTTTAGCTAAAGAATTAAGTGAGCTGTTATTTTTCTTTCAGGTGAAACATTTGTCTTTTTTATTTTCAACAATAATCTCCTGAAAAATGGGGTTTATGTCTTTTTGCTACAAATTGTTGCTGTAATTGTTTTAGAAATTTTACTTTGTGTATTTTCTGAGGCTGATATATGTTCTGCTCTTTAGTTGTTTAAATAAAGTATTTCCTTTTATACAATAAGGTAATTTGGCAAGGCTTCTATGCTTCTCCAATAACTTTGTCTAGTACTATGTTGAGTTGCTGAAATTAAATTAAGTATGCCTTATACATAACAAAAACCTTTACTTCTTTAAAATAAGTTTATTACAAATATGGTATTCTAAATAACAGAAAAAAAACAGGAAGAAAAATTGTACACAAGTGCTCATATTCATTTAAATGCAATCATATACACATATCCACCATTCTAAAGTCCTAGTCAAAAGTTATATTTCAAAAAAGAGAATTATAGTAATGTTGATGGCTGGCCAAAACCTCAAGCAGTGACAAAATCCACAGAGTGTCCTGAAAGAGATGCCTTTGCAAAACCATGCCTCTCCAGATGGTTTAGATTAGAGATTTTTGAAAACACATGGAAGCATTAGTTTGGTTTAGAATTCATAGTTAATTCAGCAGATAAAATAATGCATATTTGAAACTCTACCCTTTATATCAGAAAAATCATCATATCTTGTGATTGCTCTTAGGAAAGGTTGGTATGTGATGTGTTGATTTTTAAATGATATAATTGAAATAATAAAATTAACCAAGAAGGGGTTAAAAAGGATTAAAATATACGAGTACTGTATAAGTAAAAACTTTCTTCTCTGCTGAATATTTATTCCTTTATTCTGTCATATCCAATCAATTTGTATGGGCTACGACAGCCAATTGTCATTTCCTGAGATATACTACATAAAAAGGTCAGATTACAGAGACGGCATGAAAAAATGGAAAAAAATAATGTCAGAGCAAGATGCCAAGAGAAGCCTAAATGTCCTTAAAGACCAGAAAGTATTGCCCAGATCCTCTCACCTTGCTCAGAATAGCAGACAAGTACTTTATGCACAAGATTTTCCTTGGGCTCATTCAGCTTTTCCTCCTGCACACTTTCTGAGAGAAACATGCTCTTGGTCTACATTTTGGTTCATTATTTTGCCTTATCTATGGTTTTTAATCTTGGCAAGGACTCTGCACTAACATAAACATCTTGCAGTGTGTTCTCTGACACAAGATGTACAACAGCTTCCCCAGGGCCAAAAGACCCCTCACTAAAAGCCTGATTTCCACTGTGCCCCTCCTTATGTCTCAAAGCTGCCATGTCCCACTCTCTGATCCCACAGCAGGACAGCTGGCAGACTACTCTAAGAAAAGAATTTCTGTATGGGAAGAGAATTAATTTAATGATGTATATTATCCTGTATACCATTTGCAGCACAAATAAGTGTTTAACCGATAGGTTAAAATTGCCACTAAAGGAATGTTCGCTCAAAAGTTCAAAGTCTTCCTGAAAGCAAATACAAAGAAAATATGAGACAAAGATTCTACAAAAATCGCCAATAGTTTTGAAAGACTCAGCTCTTAAAAACATGGTTTTTAGTTCCTCCTAAAAATACATTTCTAGCATTTTCCCAGCATAAAATCTAGAATTGTGTTTTTTAATGACTAAAAGCAGCTCCATCAAAGAAATTGTGTTTCTTTGGTGTCAAGAACCACACTCTATCTCTCTGTCTCTCTGTCTTTCTGTCTTTCTGTGTCTCTCATATATATATATATATATATATATATATATATATATATATATGATTGAGGAAACTCTCCTGTATAGAATTTTTATGACTTCATATTTGTTTTTAATTTTGTTTTTAGTTGACACATAATTATACTTGTTTATGTATATGTGTGATGTCCCACTATATATAAACAGTATACAATGATCATATCAGTGTAAATAGCATATTTGTCACCTTATACATTTATCATCTCATTGTGATGAGAGCATTCAAAATTCTCTTTTGTATTTTAAAATGGTCAATACAATATTATTAACCGTAATCTCCCCACTGTGTAGCAGAACATGTTCCCTCCACCTAACATTGTACCTGTTGATAATCCCTCCCTAACCTCCTTCATCCATTTGTCTATTACAAATTTTACAAACACCAGAATATTTTTGAAACAGTGGAATAGGTAACAGGAAATTATTTGAGTTTCTCCCTACTTCCTATTTATGTATCTTCTATATTGCAGTCTTGTGTGTCGGATTTATACAATATTTAATCTTGTGTGTCTGACTTAGTTCACTTAACATTATGTTCTCAAGTTGTATCCATTTACCTACAAATACCTCAAGTTTATCTTTCTTTATGGCAGAGCAGGAAGGACTTCACTGTGTATAAATACCTCATTTTCCTTATTCATTCGGTGACTATTTTGAAGATAGTGATGCACAGTGTATTAATTATTGTTATTCTCTTCTTATTTTGTTATGAATTTTTTTATTTTTTCATAAAATAAATATTTTGAAATTATTTTTAAATTTGGTTTTGTTTTAGCAATGAAGACACAAGCTAGTCTTAACTCCTGAGTAATGATTCTACATTAAACTGTAAACTGTATGGTATTGTTTTATGATCTATGCTCTGTTTTAGTAAGTGGAAATGAGTGATGACTTGGCAGGAGAAAAGGCAGTCAGTCAAGAGAGTTCAGCACTTCCTCAAAAGTACACAGACAAGACCCAACCTACCACCATTAAAATTGTTGGTAAGACTCCCTTGGGAGAAGATATTCATAGGAAGGAACCTCTAGCTATGTTCCCTTCTCGCTGCTGCTGTCACGCTTCTGATAACATCCCCTACCTGTTCAGGGGCATTTCTATGAATATACTTTGTCAAATTTGTGAGGACTTGGCCAGTTTGCAGAATTAAATTTCACCGGATTACCCTTTCTATATATTGCAAGTCACTGAGGTGAAACAAAAAAAACTCCTTTTTTTCAAACATTACAGTGTATTCTTCATTTCAGAAAAGGGCCATCTGAGCCAAGCTCTGTAAAACATCACAAATTTGGCACCATGGAGAAAGGTGGCCAGTTCTCAAATCAGATATGGTTCTCTAAAGGAGATCAAGAGAATGAATGATTTTTTTAAAAGTTAAATGATCACACTCCCCAAACTGCCTTCTATTTAAAGAGGAATTTTCAGTATGTCACTCTAGTGTGACATCTGCTGAAATCAGATATTACACAAAGATTCTATAATAAACTTGAACTTGTGATCAAACATTAGAGGCTGACCTGCTTTAATCAATAATTTGAAATGTTCTGTAGATCACATCTTGTCATCAGTGATTATAAAACTCTTGCAAGACTAAAACATTATTTATTTCCCCCACACTATTCTTTTAGTTAGCAAGTGCTCTTTTTCTTTTATTTCCTTAGACAGTATAAAGAGGAGTCTGTTGTCCTTTGTTACTCTCTAAAAACTCCACAGCTATAGGGCTGAGGATTTAGCTCAACGTTTTAAGCACTTGCCTGGTAAGCACAAGGTTGTGAGTTTGATCCCCAGTACCATAAGCACACACACACACACACACACACACACACAAACAATATTAAGGGCTGGAGATTTAGCTCAGTGTCATAAATGCTTGCCTGGCAAGTAAGAGGTCATGGGTTTGATCCCTGGTACAAAAATAAATAAATAATAAACTTCACAGTTAGTTATACAGTTCTTATGTTCCAAGAACAATGTCAAAACGTATAGGAAAGGGACTTCGTAAGTTTCTCAGACCTGTATTATCCCCAAAATTAAATTTAAAATATTTTTTCAAAACCACAGATTTTGTTGATGTTGCTCATATTATGAACACTTATCCTGCAAGATCCGAGAATATTGGATCTTGCCTATTAGTGAAATAAATTCAAGCCATGAATATATTAATTACTGTTCTCCACCTTAAAACTCTTCTAAAGCAAAGAGTAATGTAAATGAACAAGTAAATGATATAATGCTATTCTACATAGTTCTTAAAATCCTTAGCTAGAGATGTGATAGTTCATATCAATGTTTAGATGCAAAATTCTGAGACAGTGCAGAGCTAGAAAATAGGGCTTTTGGGGAAGAATTAAAATAGAAAAAAAAAACTTTTCATTATTCTATACAGAACACAATTCACCAAAAAAGTAGAATCAGAAGTTTTCATACAACTATCACTAGGCTTTCAGGGCTTGACTCTCAATATGGCACAGTTCTTCATGAAAGTAATGTATTTTAAACATCTTGCAAGATTTTAATGGTAAAAATCGTGATTCAGGTTTATTCTTGCAAAATGTCTTTAAAAATCATGATTTCAGGTTTATTCTTGCAAAATGTTTAAAATATGTTACTTTTGTAAATCCATCATGGGAACAAATGTGCTTCTTTGTCAGCAAGGACACTCACTGACATGCACACACACGTGCACACACACACACAAATTTGGAAGGCAGTAGGGAGACCCCAACCTTAGGCTAGTTGCACACTGACTCAATGAAAAAAAAAACCACTCTAAGCTTCTGTACAGCACTTTTTTAAAAAACAAAAGCAATGCATTTTTTAATTGCCCATTCACATGTATCATGGTAAGGAAGATGATGCCTTCGAACACAGGCAATGCTAGTTTAAAACAAAGTGTGAAACAGATGCTGAGCCCTGTCTTAGCATTTACATATGTGCAAAGCCTCATAGTCTGGAGACTCAATTCTATTCTCTCTGGCTCTGAGCCTAAAGAGACAAGATGCATTTCACTACTTTAGCTAGGCCACTACCATCTGCATTGCAGGGGTGAGGTCAGAAAAAAAAGTGTAGGAAGCCCACTGAGTCTCTCAGATCCATGAACATCCAAGCTACTGTGTTTGTTATTCTACTAGGGAATTCTATGCCCTTCAAGGCTGATCTGACCAGGGTGGGACCATAAGCAGCAGGTATGCCATGAACAACAAACCCATATTCTTAACATATGTTTAATTTGAGCAACTCTTCTCCTTTAAAATACCTCTTGATTCTAAATCCACATCCTGATTTGCCCACTCTTGTTACCATTTGCTGCTGCCTGTTCTGAATTAAACCTTTGAGGTGGTCATTCCCCAGAAAGAAAAAAAGGAAAATGAGAAGAGAGATGCAAAGTTGAGAATGTGAATGAAAGAGAATAGGAGAAAGCAGAGGGAAGGGGTTATTAACTAGTGTCTGCTGTTGGGAGTTGGATTGTATTTGAGCAGAGGAAGAAAGAAGAGGTAGAGGAAGATGAGAAATACAAGCAAAAGGCACTCAAATGTTTCCCACTCATATCCCTGCTGAAGAATGAAAAGTACTTTTTTCAATAGAGCTCAGTTAACAAATTATTTTGATTCTCCATCATACTTCATCTCAAAAAATAAGTATAATCTAAAAAAAAGGTTAAAATTATTAAAACAGTTACCATAGTAGAAAATTAAATGATTTTACTAACTGTCAAAGTCAGTGATTAAACTGAGATAATTTGAATTATATTTCTTATAGTGATCATGTCACTAGGATGTCTAAACATTCCTTGTAAAAGTAGTAATCCCTGATTCTGATTTCTCATCAACAGAAGGCTGATGAAAGGTTAAGAATATTAGCCACCAATTGCTATTATTTGTAAAATCTAAAGAGTTGGCTGGGTTGGTTTGTTTGTTTTGAGGAATTTTTTGTTTAATAAATTCTCCACCTTGGAACAATAAACTTTTAGGAAACTCTAGATTTTTCTTAGGTAAACTTTCTGATCAGAGGACCAGGATATGTAATATATTACTTAAAATATATTTGAAAATGAAAACTTTAGTAATACCTTATGCTAGTGAATTAAAGTAACTAATAAATTTCTCAATATTAAGACAATGAAACTTTATATTGCTTCATATCATCAAATTTATTATCTATCTATTAAACACATGTTTTCTATGCCATACTAGACTGACTTTTTACTGAGGTATTTTTTTTTCTTTTGAGGACAGGGTCTCACTGTGCAGTTCAAGCTGGTCTTGAGCTCACTTTGTATTCCAGGCTGGTCTTGAACATGCAAGACCTCAGCCTCCCAAGTGCTGGGCATTTGACACCATGCCTGGCTATGAAGTCATTATTAACAAGATAAATCCTATTACACTCAATTTAGGACCTCTAGGCTCTTTGAGTTCTGCATTTTTTTACTAAGAGCTCTTTTGAAGGAATATTTTAGTTATGTTAATGGAGAAGGTCATAATGACTGCCTGGGAAACCAAAAGCAGTTTGGAAGGGCTCCAGTGTCCAAGCCCCTCAACATCTTAGGCTCGGCCACCACTCCTTCTAGAGCAGTGTCACTGCTATATGCTGCTTCAGTTGCTGCAAGACCACTTTTGGTGATGATACCTTGTAACCCTGAGCATCTCAGTGACTCCTAGAACTTGCAGACAATTAAGTCAGGGAATAATAGCCCATGAAAAGGATGAAATAATTCTGCCCTCCAACTTTTAGCTGTCTCCTGTCTTTCAAAGTCCATAACAAACAAAGTCTTTGTAAGGTTAGCAATAGCACCCACATGCAGATGGAGCTCTGAAAGGCTTGTGTCACGCCCATCCAACACTGCTTAGGCTTAGATTTATGTTTCAAGTTTGAAATGTGATGGTCTTTACTTCGATAGTGGGCCAGATTATATTTCACGCAGAATAATTCAACAGTTAATTATTGTGCCTAGCACTGTGTTAAGTACTGAGCCTACAACGACAAATACACCATGTTCTTTGCCTTTGGGAGGTCTGATCCCTCTCCACCAGATAAAAAGTAAAAATGAGAGATCTGAGGTAGAATGCACAATATGGAAATGAAATAATTAATTCATGATTACCCTGAAGAGCAGCCGTGTTATCACCTGACTTAAACTCCAGCTTGGGCACAGGGATGGTTAAGTTAGTTGATGGAAAAGGCTGTGGAAGTCCAAGCCTGCTCACATGAGCAGGAGGAGACCTCACATGATGAATACCTACCTCAGACTCCTGTGAATGGTCTGGGGATAGTTGGTGAACCACAGGTATTCCTAAGGCTGGTTTCTATTAGGCATATTAGGCAGGGAAAACTAGAAGCCTCTCTTGTCCTCATCCTTGTTGTGAAATGCAGCCAGTTAAGTCAGTTACTGTTTAGACAGTGAGTGAGTGCACTTTGTTTGGAAGACAGTGTTCTTGGGAGAGAAATGAGCAATGAAAGCCACTGAAAAGCCTTTAGGAGTATAGGCGAATGCAGCCTGAGAGTGGTTCGAGTAATGCAGGAATAAGTGGCAACTCTGTTAACATCATTAAGCTAAATCAAAATCACAAGAAAAGCCTTACCTTTGCATACATCTATTTTTGTTATCCCACAGATAAAATATGTAGCTCAAAATTTGGCACAGTGACTGTCTACACAAGGCTGAATATCTGTAGAAGAAAAATACCTAGGAGAAGTTTGCATTCCCAGATGCTTGACATCATATAGTCAAAACATTTTGAATGTGTTTTTAAAATAGTCTTCCAGATGTGTGACAACTTGGAGCTAACCATAGCCCTTGTCTACTTTTTTGCAAGGGGTTTAGAAAACTGAGATAGTTACTCACATTATATATGAAAGTAGAAATCGTATTGCCTTCCTGGTTTGATTGCCTTGAGGAAAAAGTAGTCTAATTTTCTTTTGACTTACTACCAATTTCCTCAACTTTGCATTTGAGTTGACAAACAAAGGCACAGTAGAACTAATTCATGATACATTGCATTTGCCATAGGAAAGACATTGTTGTCCCAGAGTTCTGCCGTGTTCTGGCTTTTTGAAGTGGCTAGATTATTTAGAGTCTAATTTCACTTTGTGCTTATTTTTTCTACTTTTTGACATTGGATATTACTAATTCCATATATATCAGTTTTCCCAGGATCTCTTCATTTTAAGGCTTTTATTCAAGAATTAAACAAGGAAAATAACTAAAATATAGTAGAGATTTATTTTGACTTGAGCAAAATTTTCCCTTAGCAATTCACATTTTTCAGTGAGAATTATATGCTATATTAAACACAGGGTAGGGTGTTTATATGCACACACAGTAGGTGCTAAATATTCAATGACCCACTAGAGCTGCAAGTAAAATTACTCAGGAGCATTTGTATCTTGTGAGTTTTAAACAATCATTTTCTCTAGACTGAGATAATTTATTTGTACTTAAGTTCCTTAGTGAATAATTTTGTTTACTTTGTTGTTAATATGACATTGTTGCTAAGTCCAAAATAAGAAACTTCTGGGTAGCAAATCTAAAGTCATGTCATGCACCAATTTAGTTGTCAAGAATTATATCTTTCTATGAACACACTTAAGTACAGTGTTCAGTTAATTTCTAACTATTCCTGATTGCTTTTTGGCACAGGTTACATATAATACAGTAGAAAAACTGTCATTGGGTGAACTGGGTAAATAGGTTGTCATCTCTTTCTGAATTCTATAGTTAAGTTAAAGATACACCAGGCAGATATTCTGCATTTTTTTTGATACAGAACTATCCCTCAATGACATAAACTAATAGCCATAGAAAGTGAACTGCTTCAAAACAATTTTGAAAAACACAGAAATGAAATTCTGTCGTTTTAGGTTGCTTGACATTTTATCAGCAATGGTGGGGAGTGAGTCAGATGATAATGGGAGACAGCTTGTTGTTATATTTTTCTAATGTTACAAGGACAAATTTTAACAGTTTTGATAGAAGGCATATGGATTTTGATTGAAGTAATGGTTGGTAGCTGAGAGAGTCATTCAGTTAATGTGACTTAGATTTGAAGAATTTATTTGGAAGGTGACTCAGAGGGTTTAATAATGGTAGAGTTTGGGGATTTTCTGATCTGATTCCAATAAGCTTATGTACCTTCACTCCTTCCTGACAATTTTGTCATCCTCTTTCTTATTAGTTGATCTATTTGAAGGGGTAATTAGAGAAAGGAGTTTAGTATAAGACACAAAGGATATAAAAAAGTGTTTTAAATCTCTAGTCTGGCTAGATCATAAACTGTCTCAATATGACACTAAACAATTCATATAACCTGATAAGGAAAATCTATCACAACAGATAATATTCTAGGTGAAAGGAAGTAGAACAGAACCAGAGTACAGTTTGAGAACCAAAACATAAGGTTGGGGGAACATGAGTGTGAATAAGTGTGGAGGTTGTGCATCTGGAAGGCTCAGAAGTACACGACATACAGGTGACCACAATTATGGTTAGTGATGAGCCACAGCATTAGCTAACACTGTGCATAACTGAATGTGTTTAATTTACTACAAGTCTATCAAATATTTGTTGAATATGTCTACTGTGTTAGGATAATGTCCACCCAAACACATCTCATAACAGAAACCTAAAATGCTACCTCACATGGCAAAAGGAACTTTGCAAGTGAGATCAAGTTAAGGATCTTGGGATGGAGAGACTATGCTGGGTGAGCTGGATGGACCAGCATAATCACAAAGGTCTTTATAAGTAAAGGATGGAGACGAAAGTCACCTTGGGGAAGAAGTGATGAACAAGTTGGCCAGGGTGATGACCTGGGAAAGCCTGGACCAGGCATCCCTGGCTTGGACAATGGAAGATGACCATGAGCTAAGAATGCCTTCTAGAGCGGCTCTAGAGAAATTGATCAGAAGGCACAGAAATTGATTCTTCCCTGGCACTTCCAAAAGGCATGCTGTCCTGTCTAGCTTTCCGTTTTAGTCTTTCTAATCTCCAGAAATGTAAGGTGATAAGTCTGCATTGTTTTAAGCCTACACAGAGTGGTGATTTGTTACTGCAGCAATAGGAAACCAAGACCATCACCTGCTAGTTCTCAGTAACTGTCCTAGGCACAAAGAACAACAGCAGAGACAAAAGAATCCCATTCCCCATTCTTGTGATGTACACAAATCCTGTGTTCTCATTTCATTTCCCCCGTGAATTCAACCCGATAGAATTAACATGATTTCCCATAAGTGTCGATTTTGGTTGCCAGTTTATGGATCTTTCCACTACCTCAGCACCCTGTGGGGAAGAGGAGGAGAAGGGGGTTCCATCTCGCCACTCTCCCACAATCTTTGTGTGTTATTCTAAGTGCCATGCCCTGACCTCTGACCAAAGTGTCAGATAAACAGCTTCCACACCATTCTAACCATTTGTTCTCCCAAAAGATCATCTGTAGAACCCAGTCCTGCTTTGCATTCTGCACAGCTGAAACTACCTTCAGCTATTGACAGTAAGGGGCATGGCCTTTTCTCTAGACAGTGTCTCTTCACTTCAATGAAGAAATATTAGGAAACGCAAGTCACACAGACAAATGGCACAGCTGTAGTGGAGAGAGTTCTTTCTAGAATGAATCTCCTGACCCCCTTTTCAGTCTCTGCCTCTTCTCTCCAGACACCACGGTGCCTAGTTCCAGCTGCTCTTGCAGAATCTGAAACAGGAGAGTGCCTTTCACTAACCTCCTTCCCAGCTCACAGTGTGGATTACAAAGGGAAATTAACATGCGAAGAAACCCTTTGGAAACCAAGGGGACCACTTTCCTTCTCTTGCTATATTATTTGGTTGGTCTCACTGTTGGTGTCATTTTCAAGTATAGGGCTTGATTTAATAGAGACCGCCAACAACTGTGGATCTCATCAAATGCCGCTCTGAGCATATAACTTTCAGTGTGGGGGAGCTATAAGAAATATTCAAGTTTTGGAGTGAACTGATAGGAATAAGGCAAAATTTATTCAAAGGGAGCTGGAAAATGAAGTTTTGGGATCTTTTTTTGCAGGGCTGTTGAGTCACTTTGTAAAGTATTGCAGACAATTCGTTATAATTTATCACACCAATACTCCGAGATTGGATGAGGCTCAAGCTCAACGGAGGTAGATGTGTATTGAATTACCTCTTACTTGAAAGGAGGGTGGTCTTACCAAGGGAGGATGGAGTTCATTAGCAGGCCCAGACGGTTTTCTTAACTCTTCATTATCTGGTTGCATATTATGCCTGGTTCACCAGGATCCCTGGACATCTCCCTTTTTCAATCTCTTGGAGAGGGCACTTAGTGAATGTTACCAGTCACTGGTTTCAAAGATAAAACACTCACTGTCACAACCTATAAATAAAACAGATTATTACAAAAATTTCTCTGATTTGTTAGGTAAAATAGTCTTTTTCAGGGAAATGGAAAAAAATATCGACCTTGTGTATTTTTATTTACAGTTGCAAAATATTCCCCTGCATTATTATAATTGTGTATTTTTATTTAGATTTGAAAAATATTCCCTTGCATTATTATGATTTACTGACATGTATATTGATATGTGATAGCATATATATGCATTCATGGATTTATGATCATATTTCTCCCAACTGACTAGTACTATCTGTGATAAAACTATACTCACAGATTATCTTTACAGCGCCTCCAGGGCTGAGAACTTCAAACTCTATAGAAGTGGCCCTTTAATTTGTGCAGACTAAATCTTATCAGGGATTGGCTTCCCCCTGTGAACTAAGAAAAATGCCTGAAATGCTGTAAATGTAATCATTTAATCTTAAAAAGAATTTTTATTCACACATTTTTCTTTGTCTCTTGGCTCACTATTTTGTTCTTTCTTCTGAAAACTAGCTCATATTGTACTCTGGGGAATTTGATTTCATTTTATCTGTTGGTTTTTCCAAGTATATTAAATGTTGTGTTAAGAGGGGATTTACTTCAGCTTAGAAGTAAACCCCTAGTACAGATTTCCTTCCCTCTCCACACACAAGTCACTCTCAGACTTTGGCTGTCTTGTGAAACATCAAAGACTCCTCAATGGAAAAGGTGATGGTAGAAATTGGAGGCTCTGTAGGTTTGAGGATTGGGTAACAATCACAAAAATCAGTTTACTCTTGTCTCTTGCATAGATCTTGTAGCAAGCACTTAAACCCAATTATTTTCTAGCCCCCGTCTCCAGACTTCAAAGTAGCAGTTTATCAATAGAACAACAGAGCTAGACACAGATCTTTCAGGTCATCTGGTTCATCTCCTTGCCTTAGGCATTAGCATATCTAAGTAATTCCAGGCAGAAAAAGAGACTCTTCTAAAACTACTCTGCCGCAGTGCTTTGCTGTATGTAAAACTTTACGTGTTACTTGCTTCCCCAAAAAGTACATAGCTTGAAAGTGAGGAAGGACCCAAATTTGCTGAATTCTTTTATTTTCTTGCTAAATTTAGAATGATCTAACTGAACTCATGGACTGTCATAGCTGGCAAAGCTAACACAGTAGCTCAGACTAACCATATGAAGAGCCTGTGAGTAGTGGAACACTGGTTTTCATTTTCCTTCCCTTTTTAAGATGGTTGCCCCATAATTTCTGACCTAAGTGGCTTGGTAATGATCTAATGTGGGATATTCCATGATTCTTTGGGTGGAATCTTCCCAAGATTGATGATTTTACCAGTAGGGGGTTGTTGCATGACATATGGGAACTACATTTTCTTCTTCCTTGTCATCCTCTGCAAACCCAAAACCTGAATCCTAAAAATCCAGAAAGAAATTGCTCAAAGCCAGACACAGGTCTGTAACAGTTGTTTTTCAACATTCTTGCCAAATCTGATTATCCTATTCATCATTGTGTTTATAAAAAAGAATTCCTGATTCCTGAATGTTTGTCTTAGCCAAGGCACTCGCCACCTTTTTTCACATAGTTGAGGAAGTCACTAAAATGACTTTAAGACCAAGGTTGAGGAGGTGGTACCATATTTCCAAAGGCTGTGTTTGCCCCTTTCACATGGACTAGTATTTATTCAATGAAAATAAATTTAATTTGTGGCTACACTTCAAGGAAGATGGTTTGATGGTAAAAGCGGAGCGGCCCCAGCCCTGGGTTTAGAGAAGTCGTGTGGCTGAATCCCTTAGCAGTGCTTTCATGTGGCTGCGTGAGCCATTCTCAAAAACCCCAAGTGTTTTTGAAGATATTAAACTGGAGACGTTCAAAATTTTCCCCTCCCTTTCTGCTATTAATCCTTCATGTTTTAACAAGCACAGCAGTTAACGCTTCCTACAATCTTTCTTGTCAATTGGAGCTCTTTTCTTTGGCAAATGAAGTAATCTATTCTCTCCGGTTCATATCCACACAAATCAAAGCAGGCAGATGTCAATACGTGAATATCCAAATGTGAATATCAACTTCCTTTTTGTAAATTAAGCAGAATTTAGTCATTTGTTTCTAAGAAAGCTGTTGATTTTTCTCATACAAAAACAATTCATAAATTCATCTCTTCCTTTGCTTTTTGTCCCTGGAAAGCAAAAGTTAGCATTCAACTTGCACCACAGGTCTTTTCCAACCTGGGCATGGCAACTTGGATTTCATATTTCCTACAAGGGAAAATAAAGCTTAGTAAATGGTTGGAAGTCCATACTCAAAATAGATCTCTGACCTAAGAGTATTTCAGTGAGCAGTATGGCCAGATAGGATGCCACATCCTCACCTGGGTTCTATAAAGCATTTTAGTAACAGATTCATAAAAATTGTGGATATGGACAGACAAATATCAAAACACTGCTTTCACCAACTGAGCTCAATACTTCAAACTCTTGCATCTTTTTCTTGTCCTGGTTTAGTTCAAAAAATTTTGTAAAATCTAAAAGATCTGCTGGGTCCTAAGACATAGGGGGAAAAGCAAACCCAAATTTGGGGCATTCTATAAAGTACTCCTGAAACAGTTAAGAATGTAAGAACAAAGGAAGTCTAAAAAACTGTAACAAACAGGCGGGAGAGATAGATCTAAGGAGACAAGATGGCCATGTGTGAGGTGGGCTGCGGATGGGCTCCTAGGACAGGAAGAAGAGGCTCGGTAAAAGCTATGGCAGGACTTTAGTTAGTAATAATGTATCAGCACTGGTTGTTTAGTTGTAACAAATTTACGATACTACTTTAACAACAGAAACAATGTTAACAACAGGGAAAACATGGTGTACAGTGAATGAGATCTATTCTATCTAACAGACTTTTCTTTTACAGACTAAGAAATAGAGATTCACAAGCTGCTCCGAAGAGCAGTGCAGGCTGAGTTGCATCTAGCTGGACCCTGAGCAGCAGCTGGGTTTACGGTGTGCTGTGTGGTTGACAGGCTGGGCTGAGGCAGTTAATTTCTAAGAATGATGCTGCATTTTGAAGAACTTGCTAACCAAGATTCTCCACTTTACTGTTGTGTAGTTTTAGGAGAGAGAGAGAGAGAGAGAGAGAGAGAGAGAGAGAGAGAGAGAGAGAGGGAGAACTCATTCTTACCTTGAAGTTTTGGTATTCTTCTGGAATTTTAGTCTCTATAAAGCCCTCTCTGGTATACGGGTAAGGACAGAATTCCCCTCAAAATTTGCATTTATGTTTGTTTTTGAACTTAAAAAAACACTACAGGTCATTTTTTCTTAATTTCTAAAATGTTACAATTTGTCCCAAAATGATTTTCCCAAAGAGCATATTGTTAGAAAATGCAGGCATGCATATTAGTTCATATTTTGTGAGTCCAGAAAAATATTCTCCAGGCTCTGTATCTATATCTGTAAACAAGAAAAGTTTACAGGGACACTAAAGTACACAGGTATATTATTTCTTCTTCACAACAGTCAATAACAACTCATATAATTATTTGGGGTAAAAGACACACTCATTTAAAAGAATTTGTTGGATTATAATAGCATTTTTGGTCTGGTTGCATAGTGACAAGACAAAAACAAAGCATTTTCCCCCCAAACAGTGATGATAAACACAGACCTTATCAGGAGTGACCCTCTTGGTGTCCCAGCTGCTAGCTGTTCAGTGCACTCATGAAATGATTAATTGTTCTCAATCAGTTCCCAGCAGGAAGACCCACCCCATGGTAAATATCTCTACAATCGGTACTAATTAACTCTGTTGTCACCTGTCACAGCTGATAGGCCAGGACCTGAGTGAGGGAAGGGATGTCTGTACCAACAGCAGAGACAGCTGGTGAGGGGTCAGAGCCTCCCTGGCAAGGATACTGCAGTAAGCAGAGAACCGCAGTCCTGTCTGCCTGTGAGGATGCAGGAGATGAGGTAGGCAGAGTATGCTCAGGAGGGGGCGTTTTCTCAAAGAGAAAATGCACCTGCATTCAGCTAATGTAAGTTTTCACAGACTGATTTTGAAGCCAGCCAATCTGGGCTTCAAATCTGGGCTTGGCCATTTTCTATTCATTTGACCTTAAACTGGTTACCTTTATTCTGAATGTGGGTCTCCTAATTTGAAAAAAATAAAATGGAAGCAAAATTACCTACCTAATAGGATTGATATGCACAGGCTTAAAACTTAGTATGCACTCAAAAAACTTTGACATGCTCCTCACAACTACATAGCCCTATAAACTAGAGTGACAGGATGTCATTCGCCATTCTAACAATAAACAAGAAAGCTCCAAGATATCCAGTGTCCTCATAGACAGTGATGCTGGAGGGAAATTGAGACCAAGCCTTTCCTAAGAGTCTAATCATTTCAATAAAGAGGATAAGCAAGGAGACACACACACACACACATTCACACTCACACACACACACACATTCACACTCACACACACACACACATTCACACTCACACACACACAAATAGCAAATAACTATCAAAGAAATGTACATAACCACATTCTAGCAGAAAAATGTAGATTTCCCAGTTGGGCCCATGGTGCAAATGGAATGGGAGTCCACAAAAGGAGCGTCACAGGCATGTCCCTGTGCTATGCACAGGAAAACTCAGTCCACCATGATACTGGGTTATATTCTACCAGATAATTGTTTTGCCATTAAATTTTTCACATTTCTCCAAAATGGGAAGCACCTAGGTTTTGGTTAAACACAGAGCCCACCAGTCCTCTTTCCTGAAAGTTCTGATTCGGTAGATACAAACTGGGACCCAGGAATCCATGTTTGTTTCATGTAATTAGCAAGTAAATTTGTGGTGTAAAACATGATGTTTTACTATGACAAAGATGACCTGTGTGCTACCTCACGTACTTTTGGTGTGTGGTGATAACATTTAAAATATATCTTTCTAGCAGTTTTCAAATACATAGTGTGTTGTCAACTGTAGTCACCGTGGTATAGAACAGGCCTCTTACACTTCTTCCCTCTGTCTAGCTGAAGTTTCATGGCCTTTGACATTTTGCCTGCTATTATCGCTTTTGGGTAAGATCAAGTGAAATTTTGCCTACTATCTCCTGAATTCCTCCACCCTCTGAAAAATGACCTGTGTTTTTAAGGAATTTTCCATGTATTTATATTCATATAAGTATGAGAAACATTAACTTAAAATAATGCTCTTCACACTTGTCTGTACAAGGGCCTTAGAAAATACCGATGCCTGATTCCTACCACCAGAAATTCTAATTGTTATGGAAAGTGACCTGAGTATTGGGGATTTTTTAAAAAGTTTTTTACTTGATGCTAAGGCACAGACAACTTTAGAGTGATCCTAATTTAGGAAATAGCCTGAAAACTACCTATAAAATATAATAATCTGATGTAAAGTAATTTCACAGATTAGTAGCTTCCAAACTTAACTCAAGATCTGAAAGCGTTAAGAATAACAACTCGAAAGAGTTAAACCACATAACAAATAATTTAATAACAGGTTTAAAAGACAGTTTTCCCTCCCATCCAAGTACTTATCAGGCCCAACCCTGCTTAGCTTTGGAGATCAGATGAGATCAGGCATGTTTGGGGTGGTGAGGCCGTACACAAAAGACAGTTTTCCAACCTAGATCATCGGGACAGGACTAAGAGGTGCTGCTGGGCTTAGGAAAAATAACTTATTGCAAAATTAGTTCTCTGTATATTCATTGTAGAGATATTTCTTCAAATTAGGAATCAAATCATTCCTAACTTTACCTGGGGACATTACACTTATTGAAGTCTTTAAACTGTCCTACCTAACTCAAACAGTCCAAAATCCCCAGGGAAAAAAGCAACAAAAATGTTGTGCAGACAAGGCAAGAACTACCATGAATTAAAATCCAAGGCTTAGAGACCTCACACACATTAGGATAACTACTGACAAGTAAGGGGGGAAAAACCAGGAAATATAAAGCATTGGCAAAGATACAGTGAAAGATACACAGTGCTGTGGAGCATAAGATGGTAGAGGCATTATAAAAAATACTATAATGATTCTTCAAAGAATTAAAATAGAATTATCAATGTGACCTGGCAATACTTAAGGATATATACCCCAAGCAGTTAAAAGCAGAATCTCAAAGAGGTATTTGTACATACATGTTCTCAGCAGCATAATGTACAATAGCCAACAATGAAAGCAACCCAAATGTGCCTGGATGAATCAGGAATTGATAAATATAACAGAAGCACTATTCAGCCTTACAAGGAAACAAATTCCACACACACTGCAACAGAGATAAGCTACTTGACCAGTAAGATACATGATACAAGCAAGACACAAAAGGACAAATGGGGAATGATTTTTGATTTCACTGACAAGGGTACCTAGAGTTGTCAAATTCAAAGAGACAGAAAATGGAATGGTGGTCACCAAGGAGTGAAGAGAAGTGGAGGAAATGAAGTGTTAGTGTTGCAGACAGAGTTTGAGTAGGGGAAGATGAAAATTTCTAGCAACCGATGGTGATGATGCGAATACCCTGAATATACTGGATGACACTGTATACTTAGACATGGTTAATATGGTAATTGGGTGAGGGACTTGAGACAGAGTCACACTAAGGGATCAGGCTGGCCTCAAACTCATGGTGATCCTTCTGCCTCAGCCTCCTGAATGCTAAGACTACAGATGTGCACCACCATGCATGGCTAGTAATTTTTAGATTGTATTTCTCCAAACAATTTTAAATAAATAAATCATTCCAAAGTGTGCCAAAACCAAGCAAATAAACAAAAGCAGAATAAGATTTAGAGGATTCATATGGCTAATTGATATCAGAGTGGACAGTAAAGTTCTTGGGACTCACAGTTTACTAATCTTCCTTGCCTACCTCAGTACCCTGCAGGGAGTAGAAATTGAAGATAATGCTGAGAAAGAAGCAAAGGGCAATGACAGATTGTTGAGAAGACTGTGATCAAAGTAGTCCAGACATTTGTCCTGAAGATAAGAAGTTCATTAAGACCCATGAACTCAGAACCCTGCTGCACACTAAGTTTTTTAAAAAGTTGATGTATATTTACATTCCGTCAGTTTACCCTTTAAAGCCTACCATACTGTGAATTTTCGGGAGTATTCACAAAGCCGTGTGATTAAGACTTATCCTTGGATGACTCATCTCACTTCGCACAATGTTTTTAAGCCTCACTGGTGTTAGCATCAGTGCTTCACTCCTTTTGGCTGCTGAACATCCACAAGGGTTTCTCCCTTTTGCGTATCCTCCCCCCATCGATGGACATCTGAGTTGTTTCTCCTTTTGGCTTATGATGAATAATGATTTTGTGTACAACTATCCTAGGTATATACATGAGAGTGGAACTGCTGGATTTTACAATAACTCTATTTTTAATTCTTTGAGGATCTGACAGACCAAAGTGGCTGTACCATTCTATTAGCATTGGAATGAGCATTCTAATTTCTCCACATCCTCACTGACACGTGTTATTTCCCTTTTAGAAAAAAATTATAGCCATCTTTGTGTGGGTGAAGTGGTGACTCCATAGTGAAAGGCATGAAGGTTCCCAGGGATTCTGAGAGGTCACCAGTATGGTTGGTTTCTAATCTTTCGAAAATCTAATTAACATCATCAGCTCCTTTTTATTTTTTTAATATGAAATGAATAAAGCAGTAATAGGCAAGTCAGTCTTTCATCCCAGACATCCCCAAAGTAGTGGGCCGATAACTTGAGGCAGAGAATCATTTCTTTAAGAGACTGAAAGAATGGAGTATATGTCCCCAGATGTAGACTTGAAGAGAAGAAGGGAAAATGCTGCAGGGGAAAAATACTTTCCCTTTATCTATGGTTAAGTGCCCAACTCAGGACTCATGTTGGCTTTACTGTCCACACTGTCAGATGCCTGGTGCTACTTGAAGACCTATAACAAGAGAGTTTTCAACAATAATATTTCCCAATTGCATGTATTTCTATTTAAAAAAAGAAGTATCTTTGTGGGTTTCTCAGGTACTTGCAGAAATATACACTAGCTCATTAGTAGCCATCAGGATCTGATCTGTCTGCCTCACAGCCCTCTGACAGCTAAGCATTTGCTTTTAGGCAAATAAAATGTCAGCCGCCATTAAACAGCATATGGCAACAATATGGCCATGCCCTCCCTAGAGACCAACCTCTCCTCAGAAGGGATGGTACTTGAAATAGGAGATGCTTTGAATGCAGAAGCCCTGTCCCTCCCACCTAGGCACGATGGCTGAGCAGTGGGCAGAGCGCCACACACAGAAGGACATGGCAACTAGATCAAATGTGAACTCAGGGGTGACTTCCCAGCCAGCAGTGACCAAAGGCTTTTCACCAGGGCATTCTGGCCTGTAGTTAAGAGAAGTATGATTCCTAAGCTGGCCTGGATTAGCTCTGCAAAATAGAAAACAGCCTTCACAGCCACTTAAAGCGGGGTTTGGGCTGACTTTGAATGCATACAGTGGTGTGCAGTGATTGAAGGGAGACATCCGATGTAGAGTCCCCACCCTTCTTGTCTCTCTGGATTTCCCTCCATAATGGTACAAAAGAAGCTAACTTCCCTTGAAACATATGATGAGGATGTGGGAGCTTTCAGCTCATGTGCAAAGAGACATGTAACAACATGCAGGAGGAGGGCCTGCTTTGCAGGGACGGTCAGTCACCAAGGCTAAGAAATACCATTTCCTCAATATAGCTTGGTGTTCAAGACACACTCTCAAAATATTACTCTTCCTGATTTGGGAAAAACTGTATTATGCAATTGATTTAGAAATACTGCTTCCTCACATGAGGTGCCTCTGTGTTTATGTGTGTTGGCATGCAATCAGGCTTCTCAGTTTTTTAGCAAGCATTTAACACAGAGCCTCATCATATTTCTAGGTTTTTGATTTAAACTAAAACATGACCACATCACTGAAATCACTAGTTCTGTAAAAAACAGAGTTCAATTGTAGTGTTAAAAATGCTTACTTTGATGAAGCAGTTGACATTGTTCAAAAATTCTGTCACTTTATAATTATTTTCTACTCACACAGACTACTTGATTAAAATTCTTAATGGCCATGCATTATATCTTAATGAATAAAATAAAATAGGTGAAAAAGTTACAGAAATGTCTGTACATACACACTTTTCTATAGAGCCCAGAATGATGACACAAAGGAACTTCTGGTTTCCAATTAATTTTGTTTAGGCATTTTCCAAGGTCTCGCTGAGGAACGTTCATGAAGATGCCCCAGAAGAAGGGCTTCCTTTGTCTGGGTTAACAGAGCACTGTTCCCAAGAATCGAACGAGTCTAAACATTTGGATGGAAAATAAGAAATTAAGGTCAATCGTCAAAATGTTTGTCACTATTACACCAAAAATCAAGATACTTAAAAATATCCCAAGAAATGACTGAGTTCTAAACTTTAAGTCTAAGTAATTCATTATTTCCATATGCATGAGAAGGTCAAGTGTGTCATTCTCTGGAGATCTGTGTTGAATTTCTACTTGTATATCTATATAAATATTCTACATGCATACTTATATATAGTATATTTATATAATATACATTTAGATATATTCATACACAGTATATATAATTAATGTGCTGAGCTTAAAATATAAATGAAATTAATGAACGTAAGTATATTTCATATTCCAATTATAAAATGAAAATGAGTAGTCTTACTCTTTTTCCTCATGAAAATATAAAAAATGGTTTTCAGGAAAACAAAGAAGATTCTGGTGGCAGAACCTGGTGCCCAAAGTGATTTTACTCTTGTTAGGTATTAACTTGACAGTTTGTCAAATTTAAATGGAATTCTGAATTTTAAATTGGGGGCTTTAATAAAGTTTGAAAAATTTTTAAATGGTTTAGTAGTTCTTTGTGATGTTTGATAAATGAATGAAAATGGAACAAATGAAGGAATGAACAAGCAGGTATTAGCATTCTTACCTTGAAGAGTTAACTTCTAATTGACAACCAACTGTGAGTTCCAGTTTCATAGAAATACCTGGTCTGTTTTCTCCACGTTAGCCTCTCAACAAACCGGGAAAGATTTGGTGGAGTATTTGCTGAGATTTAACTGAAACACGGAAGCAATTAAGTGGTTGAATTCTGGATTTTTCCAGTTGAATGACATTCCTTTATCCATATTGATTTGAGCTTTGGTAAATTCAATTGTTGATTCCACCTGGATAATTTTAAGCCTTTCTGAAGATTTAAAAAAATATTTCCAACATTGCTCAAGCTACATAAGAATTTCATCATTGAGACTAAGAATCATTTCTGTGGGATGTGTAAAACAAGAAGCTGACCAGCATTATTTTCTTCTTTAATTCACTGTTATTATTGAAAGTTATTCTTGAACTTTATGAAAACCAGATTGGGGCATGGGCATGTTCTCCATCGAATCATGTTCAAGGAATTGGAACTGAAAATCATTCAAACTAGGAAAACATGACACTGAAAAATAGTCTGCATTCTTTACAGAGTATCCAGACTGTTTCTGAGTAAAAAACCTTAGGGTGATAGTAGATCTGTTTGGGGCTTTTGGGTTGGGTGTTTGTTTCATTTTGTTTTGTTTCAAGAAAGAGACATTTAGCTTGCCAGTCTGAAAGAAAATTCATAATTTTTTCTTTAATCTTTTTTTTTTTTGCTTATGGGTTACAACCTTTGACTTTCATACTTGCTTGATCAGAAAGTCATGATTTCTCACCATTTTTCAGGAAAAAATTTCCAAAGAGTACCATTTAAGACCTTCTCTTGTCTACTTCAGGATTCCTCATCAGTCCGATTTCCCAACCGCCTTCTCCAGGCGAGCTGTTTCCCAAACGGCTCACACTGTGGGTCATTTGCCAGTTTCTGTCCTGTTGCTTCCAAACCTTCCTTCTTGCTACCTCATCTCTCAGAAATGCCTGATTCTTATGCTTCCTGCTTACTGAATGTTCACATGACTTCAAGATATAATGCATCCTCTTCTAGGAAGTCCTCCTCTCCCTCCCTTCCCCCATTTGCCACACTCACACAGGGACACACACAGGCTCCTGTGATTTAGTTGGTCATGTGTTATGTTCAGAACTGCTACTTTGGTGTCAAGCTATGTCCTGCACAAGGATGATGACCCCAAGGGACAAGCAGAGATGGAAATCCATTTCCCCTCCACACGCCAAGACCTGCTTATGCCCACATGACTCTGTCCATGCTGAGTGGCATCATTTTCTTTTTTACTCAAAGCAACATGCAGAGTAGTAGCGGCTCCACTCATCTGAATGTGTTCTTTCTGAGTTCTCATCACCAGAGCGTGAGTTTGTTAAGGGCATTCACTACCTTTTGCTTCCCACTTGTTTTTATATAATGCCTTTCTTACCCATAGTATGTTCTCTGTGATTGTTTACCAATGAATTTAACTGAAGAAATTAAATGTGTTTTTTAAAAACAAGTCAACTTATAAATCGGAATACGGAAGGTACTTCAGAAATCAAATGACTAAGCAGATGAGAGACCATAGCTTGTGTAGTTGTAAGTACATGAGCTAAGTGATTTCATACAAAATGTAGCACCCAGTAGTTGTTTGTGGAATTTCAGAAACCACATTTGTGATGCAATGACAGAGCATGCAGAGTTGGACTGAAACCCATTTCAGGCTGTTGGTTAAAATAGGCAAAGGATAACATTAAGAATTATTTGAAGTGGACAGGATAAATGTCAGGGAGAATACCCATAGGAATGAGGGTATTTGGGGAGGACTCAACTGGATCAGTCTGAGGTCAGTATACTTCCTAGAAGTCTACATGAGGTCAAAGAAAATAACTTTAAAGCTTCCTATCTTAACTTACTTGCATTAAAATGACTCTGCATTTACCTACACTGCACAAAGTATAACTTGATGTGGTCATACTCGCAAAGGAAGGAATTGCTTTGTAAAGACTTCAGTGGAGAATTAATTTTATTTGAGAAATGAGAAATGCCCATAAAGCAAGTTCTACAGACCACAAATCAATGATGTACTTAAGATAGGTTTTATGCCTATTTGATGACATGGCCAAGATTTCATATTTCAGATTTCAAGGGGTAAACCATTGGCCGACCTCTCAAGAAAAAGTCCTGGGTCTGTGTGCAAAATTGCCCAGTAACTATGCATCTCACAATCCCAGCTTTCAATTGCTTTACGTTTTCCAAGATGTATTGAGTTTATGTGATAAACCATTTTTTCTTTGGGAAGAAATGAGACAATGGCCTATTCTACAGCCATTTCATGGAATATCTTTCTCTCTTTTTCCCTCACAGTCCTCTGTTATGTCTGTCTGCTTTGCCCGTTTTCATCCTAATTTGGTGGTTGGTGGAACATACTCGGGCCAGATAGTCCTGTGGGACAATCGCAGTCATCGAAGGACACCTGTGCAGAGGACACCCTTGTCAGCTGCTGCACACACAGTAAGTCAAACTACTGTCACACCCTTTTCAGCTACCCAAACTCTGGAAAGGAAGTAGCTCAACTCTCAAAAGTGTGGACATTAACAGCCATGCAAAGTAAGACATATCTAGTTTACAGTGGTGGTGTGCCAACTGGCTGAAATAGAGCTCAGTGAAAAGTAAGTACAGGAAGCATTGAATTTATTTTTTTTTTAATTTTTTTTTTATTTTGAAGGTAGTAAAATCCAACAAAACAAGACAGAACAAAGCCAATAAAAACAATGCAGCAGAACTGGTACAGAACTTCCAAGCAGGATACTGGGAAAACAATAATAGCTACTATATCATAGCTTGTTATCTTCATGAGTTGTCCATTCTCTCAGGTAAAGCAAAATCAAACCAAAAACAAAACACAATAAAATCAATCAAAACAGAATATTGAATAAAGCAAAACAATCAGAACAAAGCAAAACAGTGAAAACAATATTGGACTTCAAAAACAAGGCAGAAGGAAATCCCCCATATTTGCTATATTGTACACTGTCATCCTCCCAAGAGATGCTCAGACCTCTGGCCCCAGGACAGCATAATCAACAAAACAATACAAGCATTTAGTTGCTTTATGTGCCTTAGTTGCTATCAACTCAGGCTGTCTTTGGAACCATCTGGTTGTTTGCAGGGGTTGGGGGTAATCAGGGGGGGTCTTGAATGGTGTTTGGCTCACAGGAAGCGCTGACTTTTCTCTTCCTGGAACCCACGTGACTTGTGCGGCTTACCAGAAAGGTTGGCTAGTTAGTTGGCTTCTTGTTGGGTCCTCCCAACATGGCCAATTCTCAGGAGGTGCTGACTTTTCTCTTCCTGGAACCTGCATGGCTCACAGGAGGTGCTCTCTGACTTTTCTCTCCCTGGAACATGGGCGGCTTGCACAGCTTACCAGGAAGGCTGGCTAATTGATTTCTTGGTTGGGCCCCCAAGTTCCAGCATGGCCGATTGTCAGGAGACACTAAATTTTTCTCTCAGGAAGCACTGACTTCAGAGGAGGCTCTTATTCTGCAAGTTCTAACATGTAGAAAAGGCCCCAAAGGAGGAAGGTTAAAACTGCAAAATGATACAGAGAGACACTTTGGAAGAGGGATCTCCACAAACATTTGCCTGAAGAAATCACTCCCATCTATATTATAAAGTGAATCAAATATTTTCAAATAGACCATGCAGAGTAAACACTTCATGTCTCAGGATGTCAAGTGAGACATGCCAACAAGCCATTTCAATTTATGATTTGAGAAGGTATCCGTCTTTAAATTCAGGCATGTGTGGTGGAAGTCTCAACACAAAGTCTACAGTGACAGTATAATCCCCAGGGTTAAAAGTCAACATCTCAAAACCATTACCCATAATTTAGTAGAAGAGGTTCACTATAGTGTTCATAAGACAACTGCACTGTCATTTCCTTTAAAAGAATGACAGGTGTGTGTGTAGCCATTGTTTGGAAGAATGAAAAGACAGGCATGTCTCCATCAATCCCTACTACCTTGATGTTCAGGGTAGATAATGTTCTTTCTCTGAAATGCCCAAATTATGCCCAGGAATAAGGCTTTGCTATTGTTCTCAATTTCCTTAATGTGGTTGCTTCATTTTTTTTTTCATCTCCTGGCCTCAAAGCCATTCTGCCTTGAAAAAAATCTGCTAACTGTTTTAGCTGAGAGTATGAGGGGGAAAATTCTTCCGCTCTCCTAAATTTGATGGTAGGAAATGATAAATACCAAGTCTGTCCTAATTTTGAGTGACTGGGTCAAAGACACATGCTGGTGAAACTAATTCTTGAGAATCTTGAGAAATTGCTCTTACCTCCTTCACATTTTTCCAAACTAATAGCAGAAAATAGTGGCCCAGGAGAAGAAGGCTCAGTGCAGGTGTTTTCTCTAGTAGTGTGAAGCAAGTTTCTTGGCTCTATGTACATGTCTGGTACATTCGTGAAGATACCTTCTGAAATTTCAAAAATTATAAATGCAAATGTTAGAACACTTAGCAAAAAGATTTTAGGAGAAATCCAAATTTGGGAGCTCTTTCAAAAAGTTAACCACCCCCCACCCCCAAGAAACTTAGAATGTGATCATTACAACAAAAATACAATTATTATCAAAATGATGACATTATTTCTGTTAGGAAACAAAACAACAGTCTTTTTTTCTTGCTGCATTTTGTCTAATGCATAGCTAGAAGTGAACAGTTAATTTTGTGTTCATCTTTCAACTTCCACAATTGCCTCGCTGATTGGTGCCAGGATCAAAAAGAAAAAGAGGCCCACCGCAGATTACCCACTAATTTCCTTTCACACCCACCACACATATGTATTTGGGACAACAGGAAATCATAATTAAAACAACATCCTTCTGCCACACAGTAAGTTTATTCCTAAAATAAATAAAAACAATCTGGCCTCTATACTGGAAAAATGAGCTATACTGTCGGCTTTTTTTCTTTTCCATTAAGTGGAGTTTGTGTGTGTGTGTGTACAGGTCCTTGATTAGGCATATCCCAGTATCTGCTTCTCTGCATATGCAGGTTTCTTTATGGCTCTCTTTTTTGTTTCTTATATGCATTTTATTACTCATGAAAGGACAGCCCCAAAGTAGTGATTAAAACCTGGTAGGGGATACATTACACCTTCCTGTTCTGGGCCTTGGCTTTATGTATTTTCCAAACTTGGCTTCCCTCCCTATTACACCTTTGGGAGTCTTGATCCTTGAGAGTTCGGTTATTTGTGTTGGAGCTTGATGATTCACAGAGAAGCACCATTGGACTCTTTGTGAAAAAGCAAGTGGATTTCAGACTCCCAACAATGTTTGTCCCATGCATTCCACTCATGGGAGAAGGAAAGTTGAATTCAGTGCAGTGGCTTCTGGAATAACACTGACCAAATCAAAACCATGCAGCTTCTTGAATATTCATTCTATATCACTCTTCACTTTTACCAAATCTGCTATTTTTAGGTGAGGATCTGTTACATCTATTCTCTCAATTGATATCCACACAGAGCTTGGCATATTGGCTTGAGTTTGATTTTATGCTGCTTTAGGATCTTCAACATCAAAGACTTGGAGAAGGATAATACCAATAGTTCTACAATCAGTCCTTTTGATATGTAGAGATATAATCAGGATAATATTTTATCATCACATCTCTTCTGTGCTTAACACTGTACAGATTCACTTAGGCTCATTCATTCAAAAGTGTGTCTAGGATTGTGACATTAAAAGACGTAGGGACTTACAGTAGTTAATTGCCTATCAACATGGGTGAGAGAGGTGAAGTAATTGTCAGAACAACAGCTGTAATCTTAGGATTCACTGAAACAGTCATATTGTGTATCAGATAAGAAGTGATAATCCAACACTAACTAGATTTTTGTATCCTGTGTTCAAAATATATGTAAACAGTTCTATTTTATACTCAGAACTTTACCGTAAGAGGAATTCAAATTTTTAGTAAGTTTATTCATAGGCTGGGAATGTAGCTTAGTGGTGGAGTGATTGCCTAGCATGTACAAAGCTTCAAGTTCAGTCTCAAATACACACACACACACACACACACACACACAATAGTACATTCAAAAGAATGACTAGGACAGGGATGGTTTTGCAAACCAGGTGTCCAAGGAACCTGACAGCTGGTAATGGTAAGTCAAAGTAAGGCAAGATTTAATGGCTTGGGACCCGGGATATAAAACCACAATCTATAGAGGGCATCCCAGTGCACACCTGTAACCTCATCTAATCAAGGGGCCTCGACAGGAGGTTTACTAGTCTGAGGACAGCCCAGGCAACTTAGTAACTTAGTAAGACCCTTTCTAAAAATAAAAATAATAAGGTCTGGGGATGTAGCTCAGTAGAGTACTTGCCTAACATGCATGAGGACTTGAGTTCAATCCCCAGTGCCAGAAAAAGATTTAAATAGCAGGAATCTTACAGATTTCATCTATATGATCCCAGAGGGTACTGTATTAAAAATATTTCCATGAACTTTTAAAAATCTACTAGTGGAAGGAATAACTATCCAAGACTTAGCACTAACACTAGATACTCTTTTAGAACGGTGTTTGGACCACTTCTTGGATAAAGCAGATGAGTACCTCCACTTGCTGATTATGATTACTCCTTCTGACCAGGAGTTTATCTGATAATCACAGTCTGGGAACCACCCTTTATATAATACTGGCTTTCCAGTATTAAAGATTGTTTCATTGTACTTGTGGCTAGGTATTATGGACAGTAACTCATCAGGAATAAAACAGACTGTTAGCTATTTATACAGAGAAGCATCAAGTAAGTTGTGGTTTGGCCACTCATGACTCAGCTGCTTAAAATCTAACCCAAATTGCTGCTAGCTTCTGCTTCTGCTAACCTCCCATTTAGTGTTTAATGTGCAACTGCAAATGGTTTTAGCCTACCCTGTAGAATTCTGCAGAATGGGATAACCTACTAGAGTTATCCCAGAAGGCTGGATTCAGCAGCTTACTATGGTTTCCAGGACATATAAATGACCTTTCTCAAGACTCTGGCCAAATTTAAGTGGCCATACTACTTCAGATGGTATTTTGAAAAATAAATCTATCATTATCCTATATTTTGCAACAACATAGCAGAACCTAATTTTATCTCACTAAGCACATTGTGCCGGTAATTTCACCACCAATATCTTCTTGTCAATTAAAAAGCCAGGTAAACATTAACCACTTTTCAAAAACTGTTACCAAATGTTTGGGACCATGACTATAATGTATTAAACTCCAGATTCAGAGACACATGTTTCTTCCAGCAGTCACTGGCTCTACTCTTTGGAAGACTGTTTTTTTGCATCACTCATGTAGAACATAGAAGTTAAACTGTGTGGTGGGGATTTAAGTAATCCAGGTTCACCTCTCTGGGTTCCTTCTCCCCCATCCATCCTCATTTGCCTTCCTTCGATTTTGTTGCTTTGCATTTACCTGAACAAAGTGAGGCTCTGTAAGCATTTCTACTACTATGTGTTGCCACCAGAGAGTTGAGAAAAAAATCAGGCTCAAATCAAAAGTGGCAAATGAACCAAGGCTTGTATTCTAGTAGGAATGGATCTCTTTAGATCTTGTTTTAAAGTCATGTTTTTGACACCAGACATGATTATGTCCTGTTGGAGCTGCACCTGATCCTCCCTATTGATGCTTTTGCAGCACCCTGTGTACTGTGTCAATGTTGTTGGGACCCAGAATGCTCATAACCTCATCACTGTCTCCACTGATGGGAAAATGTGCTCCTGGAGCCTGGACATGCTGTCAACTCCACAGGTGGGTATGTTCTTCCTCACACAGAAGGCGCGCTGCTGAAAAGAGATACTTACTGGGGAGCGTAATTTATCAAACCCTAACCCTCACATCCTATAGAAGATTAAATCAATGGATGCCTTGAAAGAGTGAGGTCTGGTTTCAGCAGTCTCCTCTTGACGCCAAAACCCATTTCCTATACGGCACATCATTTAAATATTGTAATACATGAATCCTTAGGTCAGTTTCAAGTGATAATGAAATAATTCATTTTAAAGCACAGTGATTAAAGAAGTTGCCTGTGGTAGGAATTGTATTGTAGACCAAACACAGATGAGTATGGAGCTCAACAAAGCAATCCCTCCTGCATTCTTGCCTTGAAAGAAAGGTATCCTAACAAAACAGAAATCTAAGTCTTTGCTTGTAGCTATAATGTAGACAACCGCTGTGTGCATAAAGAATTTGTTAAAACATCCATTTTCTTCTCTGGAATGTTTGCTAGTCTGGCTCTTCCCATTCTTTGCTCAACAAATTAAAAGTCAAAAATGAAAAAGTTCCAATATTTCCAAAGTACTGATTGCACTAATGGAAACCAATCAAAGGAGCTGAAGGAGAGGTGAAACAGCTTTTAGATTATGTGTATGTATCCATACAGACTCAGGCCCACAGTGGTGGCCTGCTTAAACACACACACACACACACACACACACACACACACACACACTGTTTTCACACTTTTTTCTTTGTGTGAAAGAAAGTACTTCTCTATTCTTCAACTACAAACCAAGAAGAGTTCATTGACAAAAATATGAGAAAGCATCCAAAGGCTTATGAAACACATCCAATATGATAATTCTCAACTTTAACATTCCTGTTTCATTTCCTGGAATAACAACTCTAGCATGTCTCTCACTGTGTTTAAGACGATATTATAATTGCAAAATATGTAAGAAACTGTGGAAGTTGCAAAGAACCTCTTTTAAATTTTTGTAATATGTAGAGGTAGAGAATATTAAAGCTAATTAAATTATTTATATAATTATTGTGGGGAAAAAAAAGGAGAGTGTTAAACTGTTTACAATGTAAGTTCCTCTGTTTTTGCTGATTTTTACCATTATTCAGATCTGGAAGTTGTGGGCATTTTATGGTTTTGTCTTAAAATTTTCATGAATGTCTTGTTTGCTTTTAAAAGCATGAAGATCACAAACACATATAAGAGCAGACCTTCTATGGAAGAATTTTTAACTACCCATTTTGCTGATTAAACATGCATTTGTTTAGGTGAAAACCAGTGGTACAGGTTCCAAGATCATTTTTATTAATGTTAGGATGCCCACAGAGGCCGGTCTCTGCACAGAGAGAGTTTGCAGCATGGCCCCTGTGGTTGGCCTGGAGGAGCGGAGGAGCCCCACAGCTGACGCGGCCCTCATGCCGCTGCCCAGTGGAAGTCCTGTTGGAGCAGCTCCAACTGACTTTAGAGATGGGGCAGACCACTGATGAGCCACTTTTCTGTCTTACATCATCACAGCCCTGCCTCCTTTACCCTGGACACCAACGTGCTTGCTGGTGTGAATCTTACACTGAACCTAAAAATAACCACATCGTTTGTGCGGTCCATCTGATGGCCTATGTTTCCTGATTATGGACCCTCTTGGCTTAAATAGCCTGATTTGCATAGGAATGACTCAACTTTCAAGCAACTGCAATGATATGACACCCCAGGATGGTTTTACAAGATTATTTCAGATACACAAAATAGACTGCTTGATGTAAATAGCCAGAAATACTCGTTCTCATCAAATTTAACTCATCAGTATGTCATTTAAGTATTCTCCAGTTTCTAATTTTAAAAATTATTTTATACAAAACAAAGGACTCTCACTTATTATTTTAAGCAGTTAAACCTCATTCTTTGCTAGCTAATAGCCCATATACCTACCACATGCAGGCTATCCTTCGTGAAATCTAGTTCCTAGAGTTCAAATCTAGTTTTTATGACGTGAATGACAATTTTCTGGTTTAGTCTATGGAGGACCCACAGTCCTGCCTTGACAAATGTACTTAGTACGTCTGATATTAATACACGTGTATTCTCACGAACAATTGATTTTGAAAATGTTTGTAAATACGAGGGTATTGTGTGTTTTATTAAAGCCTGGGGCTGACAAGTGTAATCATTACAGTATTATCTTTAGTTTCTGCACCATTAGTTTCCAAACTCTCACCTGTCATCTCTGCCTGACTTAGGAAGCAGCAGCACATGCTGATGAAATCCAGCCAGGCTGAAACCAGAGATACACAGCAGCATAAATGTCAGGAGCAGCAAAGCATGGTTTCTGGCACAGCCAGGGTCTTTTGTAACGCTGTGTGAAAAGCAAACAGACGATTTAGCCAAATGATTTTTCCATGCTATCTTTGGCACGGAGAGGAGTTGACAGATGGAAATGTAACCACACCGTGTTTTGCTAGGAGAGCATGGAGCTGGTGTACAATAAGTCCAAGTCCGTTGCTGTTACCGGAATGGCCTTCCCGACGGGAGATGTCAATAACTTCGTGGTGGGCAGTGAGGAGGGTACAGTCTACACAGCCTGTCGTCATGGAAGGTGATTTTCTGTTTTCTTACTGATGACATGGTCCTCATTTCCAAAAGTCTGTTGTCACATTCTAGAGGATAAGCACCTTGCATTATAAGGAAGGTATTTATGGACAAAATGCAAAGCACACCTTCAAGGCTTTATTAACTTAAAGCACATATGGGCTCTGGTCCTTAGCCATTTCTAAGTCCTTGGTGGTCAAACTGCCTTGGGAGAAAATATCCACACTTCTTAGTCGGAGCTATTGCACTAGCTGCCGTTTCTCAGCTTCATCTGCTGTACATACCTTCAAGTGCCAGCCATGTGCCTGCCGGGGACCACCATCCAGGAACATAGCCTGACTCCCCATGTCTCTGTGAGCCTGCACCTTTGGTTTCATCCATTTGGTCTCCTATTCCTCTCTTCTTTGCTTGACTAATTCCTCTTTGTTAAAGAGCCAGCACAGAGATCATCCCACACTGAATCTTTTCTGACTCTCTTGGGCAAAGAAAACCACTCCCTTCTTTAGGTTCTGCAAGTATTTTATCCCTTTTGTTCACTCATTCTTTCTAGGAATATTGGTTGGAATCTTCCCTGTGTCAGACACCATCATAAGAATACAGAAAGGTACAGAACTAATATAGAGTCTATGTTCTTGTTAAAGGTAAAAGACTAATAACCAAGTAAAAATATAGTTTAAGGTGATAAGTGATAGAGAAAATTAAAGTAGAATAAATAGAATAGGGATATTGGGTGTCGGGTTTACTATTTCATATGTTCTTCTGTTTCTATCATAACATTAGTCACATTTCAATTATTCATTTATCTACCATTTTTCCCTTGCTAAACTACTTACTTTTCATCTTTAATCCCCCCCAGTATCTGGCAATAGTACATAAAGACCTAAAAATCTATATAATATAGGGAAAAAATAAATCATAAAATCTAAACAATACAAATAAAGTTCCTTGATACCCCTCCTCATAGTCTGAGTAGCCAGAACAGTAAGAGATGCACAGATCACCATGCAGTTTCCAGGTGGCAAGACCTTTCCCTTATTGAGAAGTTGACAGGTGCCTCTAGATAACAGAACTGTCAAAATAATGTGGATTTGGACTAGACTCTAAAGTTACATACAAAACCCCACCAGTGGCCTCAACATCTTTTTAAAGGATCACTGTGTTCACACAGATGCTTAATTTCTCTTTCTTTTGTAGTTCTTATTCAATTCATTTTTTCATCTCTTATATTCATTCCAGGCTATTTAGATTTAATAGGGAATGACAAATAGTTCCATGTTGATACTTCTATGTTTTTGTAATTTGAGAAGTCACAAACATCCATGGTTCAACTACATGATATTTTCCATTCAAGTAATATCAGCTGTGATGTTTCTACTGTTGTGTTTGTTTCTAAACAAGCAGTCTTTATTCTGCACACATGATTTAATGATAACTGAAGAAGATGAGGCTCACAGTTCTATGTTCAATATGCCTACAACATAAAAATTGGCCAAATAAAACACTAAAGTTTTTTTATTAAAGCATAAAAATATCTGATAAATTATTCATTCATGCAAACACCGGAGGCACATTTCCTAGGAGCAGAGTGCATTGCTAGGTGCAATGAGACATACAGGTGTTATTTAAACCAGGTTCCTGTCTTCAAGACACTGATGACAGTGGGAAACAAAAATGCACAAATATCTGTAGCACAAGCAGGGTGTTATCTGTGCATATGAGATGCAGAGAGCATGGAGAGACAAACTGGGGGTCACAGCTCGTTCTAGACGTGTAAGGGTCAGCAGAGCAGAAGTTCCATGCACTTAATCCAGGTTATTACCTGGGACCTTACTTATCTGTGAAAGTTATAAAACATGTTCATTGATTTTTAAAAAATTCCTCTAATGTAAATAACCTTTTACATTATGTATATTTTTATTCTGTCGCAACTGTTCTTCTCAATGACAGCCAGAATACTTTGTTGGTCTATGGCACACACCAAAAATATCTTTATAACAAACTTGATTTACTCTTCACCTGAGCCCATCCATCTGAAATGTAAACTATAGATCTTAGAAAATTCATAAAGTAGTAGGCATTGGTTATGTAGTAACTTTAAATGGGTCATTGAGGGATGCAGGGGAGAGGCGGGGATTTCTATTTTTCACCCAACCTAGAGAAGGTGCAAATCCACTTCCATAAATTAAACAAGGGCCTCATTTTGCACCTTATAAACTCTTTCAGGATGCTGTTAAGAGCAAGTGAGTCTCACCAGGGGCCACTTCAAAGATCAGTTCCTCGTGTTCATTAGAACAAATCTAAATGATCACATGTGGAACTGTTATTAGCAGTTTCTCTGGGCATAATTTTTGAGTGCCTGTTATATGGAACGCACATCCCAGCACTCTGCTTGTGATTCCAAATTTTACTCAGTGCATTGACATTTATTGGTGCTCCAGGGGACCACATGTAACTGAACCCATTTTTGCTCTTAGTGATGTAATACTGAGATTTTACAATCCCTACATATTTGACATATTTATAACTTCTTGTACATGAATTTTTAAAAATGCAGTATTTGGAGTATATTTTTTCTGATTTTGCTAATTGTGTATAGCTGTATACAGACCATTATGTGATAACAGAGGGCTGGAAATGATCACAGTTTGGTAAAATAAGGGAAATATATCTGAGGGTAACTTTTAAAATGTGTATCACTGTTTCTCTAATGTGCTTGTGCTTTTAAAAGCATAATTGTTTGTTTTTAAAATCATAATTTTGCCTCTTTTTCTTTGCTATTTCACTCAACAAATATTTATTGAACACTTGCTGTATATTAGACATTTGGCAACAAGAAAGACAAGATACCTTCCATTATAGAATTTACAAAATGTATTTGTAAATCTCTTTTCTGTTCTTACTGGTGTGAAAACATGATTCTCACCATATTATATTTGAGATAATATCTATTAATTTGTGTTAACAAAGATTTTTACAAGTTCCTACCTTTTTAGATATGGAAAATGTCAATTTAATGTAAGAAATTTCCTTTAAATAACAAATGATTATTCCTTTACAATGGGTAGTCGTTTATAGCCAAGAGGGCTCCCCAAAAGAAGATAAAATGAAATATATACAAAGCCATTTTTTAAAAAAACAATAGTGTCATTATAAATATAAAGGCTTCTGAGATCTGCGTATAGTTGTTTTCATCAAATTAGCTGCATGACTGTTAGGATGTGAGAAACTCCTGAAAGGGGTTAAGTGATAAAGTTTGTTGTTGAGTTCTGAAGATTAAAAAGATTATCCTCCCCTCTACAGTTTTTTTAGTCTCCTAAAGTGGTGCCACATGCTTTCAGACAATTTCTTTCTCTCGAAATAACTGACAATGACTTCATCTTTAGTAGTATACAGTTATTGTTCTAAAAATCTCTGAAAACGTAATCCTGCAGAGATGAAATTTTTAAATCATAATGCATTGTAAAAGCCACTAAAATCCTGCTCCTATGTGTTCTTCATGCAGCAAAGCAGGTATTGGTGAGGTCTTTGAAGGCCACCAAGGGCCAGTGACGGGAATTAACTGCCACATGGCTGTGGGTCCCATTGACTTTTCTCACCTGTTTGTCACCTCCTCATTTGACTGGACTGTCAAACTGTGGACCACAAAGGTAAGAAAATCCTAATCCAAATTCTGAGTACAGTATAGAGGGATAGGGTGGTTCTTTGTCCCCTGGGGGAGTTATAAGGAGCAGTTGTGCTTGAAGGCTCTTCCATGGGACCTGGCATTGGGGATTTATATAACCTGTTGCTGAGCTCCATCTGCTCAGGCACTAGCTAAGACTTACTTTGTCAGTCTAGCTTATTTATTTTTAAATATTAATTAATACTCAAAAACAGTCTGATAGTTAGCAAAACTCTAATGATTTGGACGATAAAGAAGCCCCTTTTCACTACTTGCATTAGTCTAGTGTTAGTCTAGTGTTTATAGATTAGTCTGCAAATCTCAAGCTTTGTAGAATTTACTTACATGTGTACCTACAGAAAATTAAGCTTTGGGACTGAAGTTTTTGTTTTGTCTGGGGTTCTTTTGCTGTTGTTGTTGTTGTTTGCTTTTTTGCTTGTTGGTTGGTACCAGGAATTGGACTCAGGACCCTGTGCTTACCAGGCAAGTGCTGTGCCACTGAGCAATCCCTGTTTCTGTGAATCTATGCTAAAGACATGTTAACCAAAATAAGAAAAGGGTGCGTGCAAAAGGTTAATCACTGAAAAGTTACTTGAATAGTAAAAATAACCTAAAAGTCTCCATCAATAGAACATTGTGTGAATCAAAGTAGGACAAAAGGATTTTCCCATACTATTATGGAATTGTCTCTAGAATATATTTTAAGTTAGAAAAAGCTAGGTAGAAAGAAGCACAATTAATATTTTGTCATTGTTTAGAATTATGTTCATATAGTTTTAAAAACAAAATGGATAAACTACACATGCAGATTACTTAAAAGGGAGGCAAGAAGCTGGAAGAAGCAGAGACAAGAGCCAGGTGTCTTTGAATATATCTTGTTTTCATTTGAACAACATAAAATAAAATTTAAAATTAGTTCTTAAAAACATTTAGAGTAACACAAAATGAATCACCCTTACTATGGTTAAAACTGGTGGCAAAACTTTACAGTAAGAAATGGTTTAAAGTGACTCCTAAAGAAGTATATATCTAGGACTAAAAAAAAAAAAAACAGTCAAAAAATCTTTCAAGATACTTCTAGTACTCATTGCTAGAAGTCTGACTGCTTGCATTGCAAAATAAATTAAAGCACAATGTTAGTGTCATTGAGAACTGAAATCATCAACTTGACTGAAAGGAGACACCAATTCATGAAGTTAAGTAACAGTTCTACAGTAATCCTGAATTTGAGTTCGAAGTAGCAGTAAGAATTCATGTGTGTAATGCCTTCAAATCCAAAAGACAAAACTGTTCTCTATCACACTTGCCAAAAAAAAAAAAAGATCTAGAAACAATGACCAATACAATAGTAGTGATACTATGAACCTCAGAGGATTCCACTAACTAAAGAGAAATCCCTGAAGAAATCCCTGAGCTTAAGTCTAGAGCAGGAACTGTATAAAGTTTTTTACCTAGTATAATATTTTTCATAACAGAAGCTACCAAATACTAGAGTTTTTGGTCAAAGGATTTGGAAGCCAAATCAAGTAAGATCTTGTTTGCCAAACATCAAAGAGGTAGTAGCTTCATGAGTTCATTATGATACTGAAAGGAATACTTCATTAATTAACTTTCCAAAATACTGGGCAAACCAGCTCATTATTTTGAAAATCATCAAGTAAAAGAAAGAATCTTTTCTTTTCTGACTTTTCTTAGGATTACTAAGTAGTTCACAAGAATAAGTGTTTCTTTATGAAACTAGTCTAATTAACACAGGAAAAAAATATGATAAAATTTGACTATCACCATCATGCAACCCCTAATGGTTTACACAAAGATCATGCTTGTCTTAGTTACTTTTCTTGTTGCTGAGACAAAATACCTAGGCCCAAAGTTAAAGGAGGAAAGATATATTTAGCATACAGTTTGCAGAGGTTTCAGTTAACAGCTGGCAGGTTCCGAGGCAGGGTGGCATGGCAGACCGGCATCAGAGAAGAGAAACAGTTCATGGCAGGCAGAAGGTGGCAAAGCAAGGAAGGCACAAGCTGCTAGTAACTTACTCGCAAGCAGCAAGCCTCTTTCAATCTTTTATATTGTATCCACACTACCTGCCCTTAGGTCCGATAGCACTCATACCTTTACCCCTAGCTCCCTAAATGCTGGCAGTGCACCATGGGTCTATCACACACGCTAGATCCAGCTACCCCTGAAAAAGCCCCACCTGAGATTTTGTGGGAAGAACTAAACATAAGCCTTAACAATGGTTGACACTGCTCTAAAAAGATAACCAACCTGCGTAATTATGGAAATAGACCTTTAATGTAGACTTGTCCACCATATCACATCTGACTCTTGTCAGTCCTCTAGATCTCTGAATTTGAAGCCAATAGGAGACACAGCTGGCAAATGCTAAGGAACACCACAGGTGTGCAATCGATCAAATCCAGACTAAGGGAAAACCTAGGACAACGGTTTTCACTTCTTTTACAAAACTGAAAAAAATAATAATAAAATGGAAGTAGAAACTGTATAGCAAAGCAAAACAGAACAAAACAAAACTTGAGACATTTCAACCAGTCTGAAAATATGGGTCTTGTGTACATCTTGATTCAGCCAATTTAGATCAACGAATTTTAAAAATTTAGGCGACTGCAAAGAAATGTAAATACTGGCTGCACATTTGATGATATTTGTGAGTTACTATTTTTAGGTATGATAATGATACCATCATCATTTTAAGTGGTTTTACTTTTTAGACATGCATATTGAAATATTTACAGAAAATACTCTGATGCTAGGAATTTGCTCAAAACAAGCTGCTTAGAAAGAGGAAAACTTGAATAAAGATGAATAAGATTAGCCATGTATTGATAATTACTGAAGCTAGATGACTGGTACTATTCTATTTCTGAATATATTTGAAATATTCTGTAATAAAAACTAAAACCAGAACAGAACCAGGTAAAAGAATAAATAAATAAACAAACAGAAAAGGAGCAGCAGAGATAGATGCTTCAGAGAGGCAACATCAGGGCTGAAATAGGACCATTGTATTTATCAACTCAGAAGCTCCTGGTGTCCAGGGCACCTACAGTGTCTATGGTATGTGCTAAGGATGTGACATAAATTATAAGGGATCAAGGAATGAGTGGAAATTAAGGAAGCACTAAAGAGAAATAAAAATGTTTTCCATTTTCTTAAGGTTGTAGAGGTTCTTGAGGATGTTGCTGTTTTGAAGAACCAGTAAAGAAGGAGAGTAGAAAATCTCTAAGTGTAGGGTAGAAAAGGCAGGGTTATGTTAGCATAAATGGGATCCATTATACAGCCTGGGGCAGTGAATTTTAAAGAACAGCAATGACATCTCTTTTGCCTTAAGGATGAGCAAAAAATCAGGGGTCAAGTATGTATGGGTGTATGGGTTTAGTTAAGCTGTCTAATGAGGACGATTTTCTCAGTGAAGTAGATGATTAAATATTCTGCTGAGTGGAAAGTGAAAGTACCAAAGGTAGAAAATTTCAGTTGGTTCAAAAGAGAATAGGAAGAGTTCATTATGGAAACAAAAATGAACTCTGGATGGTATGATGGACTCGATTGTGTTCAGAGAAAAGAGAAGTTTAGGGACATTAGTCTTCAGAGCTAATTTCCTCCAAGAGGTCAGTCATACAAATACAAGCAGGGATGAGGGGGACAGTTAGGTGAATCTCAGACTGGAACCTTACCAAAGTGTGATGGAAGAGAAATAAAACACAGAGTTTAGAGATAAGTATAAGTAAGCAATTGATGTTACAGACTAAGATGTTTAAGCTGAAACAGAAAGGAAATAAAAACAGAAGAAAAAAAGCCAACAAGAAATTGGAAGCCCCTATAAGATCAATGAACAATTATGAAGGAAGAAGCTGAGTAAGAGAATAAAATAAGAAATGACTGTAGGAAGTGAGATCTTCAGACTCAGTGTTTCACAACTGGAATAGTTTCTTGTGGTCAAGAAAAAAGCGAAGGCTGCAATTGTGTTTGTAGCTGAAATCTAGTGAAGCTGAGGTTTACTGGAGATGTGGAGGTCTCAGAGATGAAAGGTCAAGGGGCTGATTTGCTGTGGGCATTGGAGTGGATGAGAATCATGACAAGACCAGGATAGAAAAGGAGATGGGACCACAGTGCTGGCGTCCTCAGTGAATTAGGAGGAAACATCAAAAAAGTAAAGGATGATTGAGCTGAGTAGCTGAGCTTATGAAAAGAAAGGCTTTTTCCTGGAGAGCTGAGAAGCAGTGAAGTAGCCTGGGAGAGTAAGAAGCTAATTGGTTTCCTATTTGAAAAAACAATGCATGATAATGAATAGTACCAGTTGGTTACCTTCATAACTAAGATGGAAGGGCAGACAGTAAGCTTATTGCAGGACTAGTACTCCACTGAGACATGCAGTAGAAAATGTACCTAATAAGAAGACTGAGGACATAATAAAAGCATTTACCTTATAACAGGAGACCCACTGGTGGGGGGAGGCTTGTTCCAAACTTCTGGTAAATGTGGGTCTGTGAGTGGTTGGTTCAGGTGAAGTACTAAGCGAGATTTTTAGAAAATCCTATCAGAACTTAGGAATGGAGAGTAGGGCATGCAATAAAGAGACCTGAAGTTCCAAAGAGAATGTTAATCTTTACTAAATGATAAATTCTAGTACAATGAGCACAGCAGGAAGAAAAATAGGATTAAAATGCATTAAACATGCACTCCCACCAGACCACACCACCACCACACCGAGATGAGTTTCATCTTTAAACCACTGTCAGGGAAGACTTCACATGGAAGAAGAAACTTTGCCGGAGTGGTTTTCCTTGCAAACAGAGAAGCAGGCTGCATTCCAGGCAGCTGAGTCAACAAATGCATAAGCAGCCATTTTCTTCCAAATGGCTAAAAGGTAGGAAGGGAGGCTGGAAAGACAGTGTATGCTCCATGTGTAAATCGATTTCTATTTAATATGTAACGGCAAGTCATTTTAGGAAGATGGTAGCCAAATTTAAATTTTAAGGAGCTTGTAAGATTAACTTACACAGGCAGCCCATGCCATTTCATGAGCTCATACTGTATACTGGGCATTGAGCCAAAGATTTTAAATGCATTATTCCATTAAATCCTCCCAATTAACCTCCCAGTAGATATTGGTATCCCATTTTGTAGAATAAGGAATAGACTTGCCTGCTATGCCATACAAAATGGCAAGTCCCATTTTGTAGAATAAGGAATAGACTTGCCTGCTATGCCTGGTGGGTAAGGTAGGGAAACAGTTTTAAACTCAGTTTTGTGTGACCCCACAGCCTGTGTGCTTGGGGCAGGGATTATAGTATAGACCTCACCGAGAAAGCACAAGGTCCTGGTTTAGATTTTATCAGTGCATGCTATGTGAACTTGTGAAAATCTCACACGGAACCTCATTGATATGTACAATTAATATGTAGTAATACAAAAATTTTTAAAGCTTGTGTTCTTTTCCATACCAGCATGCTAAGCAGTGAGACAAGGAGTCCAGTTATAACCCCAGTTCAGTGATCCTGGTGATATCTAAGATTTAAGCAATGAAGCACACAAATCTGAGAAAGAAACACAATCATTTTTTTCTATCTTGGCATTTGAGGGAAGGAATGATGGCCCATGTGACCAAGACAGAACCAACATTGGGTGGAAAGCAGAAAATTTAAAGTTTGGACACACTCAATCTGAGGTGCCTGGAAATTCCTAGAAGTTAATCAAAGATACTTATATCCATCCATAGGAAAATGTCTTAGACTGAGCAATGTATAAAACACATGATTATCACTCACAGTAGTGGGTGATGGGGAGACAACAGCAGCTTCCGTGTCAGGTGAGGGCCCTCTGCCTTGCTCACATGGCAGGAGGGACCAGGCCTCCTTTACAAGGCCACTAATCCCACTCATGACCCTCATGAACAAATCACTTCCTAAAGTTGCCACCTTTTAATCCTGTCACAGTGGTGATTAAGTTTTAAATGTGGGTTTTGTGAGGTGATAAACATTCAGACCACAGCAATAAGGAAGCAGAGAGGTCATGGTGAATTAAAAATATAGACGTGACAGTGATCTGTGTGCAGTCATTTATTTCCAAGGGGAAAACCACTAACAGAATGTGAATTGGAGAGGACCCGAGTGGAACCTTGAACCATTCATGCTTCAGGTTTCAAGGCATGAAAATGTGATGAAAGAACATTAAACACCTGAGATGTCAGTGTATATATTGAAGGAAAATGCGAAAAGGTCACAGCAGCCTCGTGAGAGAAATTTCAGGGGAGTGCAAAGATAGACTGCGGATGGTCAGAGGGTGAGGAAGGAGAACAGTAGAAATGGAGAATATATATCACTCTTTGGGATAGGAGGGAGCAGACAAGCTGGGGCATGGAAGGATTTGGTTATTATTCTATTTGAGAGACTTGAGGGTGTTTATGGCCTGAAGAGACAGAGCCAATGAAAATTATGTATCATGAAATGAAGAAAGATGATTTCATGTGCATGTGGAACAGCTACGCAGGGGTTGGGGCAGGCAGAAGGTGCAGGACACTGGCAGCACTGGGGAAGACAAGGTTATGGACAGGCTTAGCTTGAGGGGCAGTAGAAGAAGGGGAGCAGGGAAAGAGAGAAGGTCTCTATTTTCTCAGTGAGATCAGAGCTGTGATTGTCTGCTAGCTGTGCTGAAACTGGAATGAGGGAAGGAGAGAAAGGAGAAGAAGCCCAGGTCTGACACGAGATGGGGCACCAGACATTGTCTGCACTACCCAGAGTTGAGGACTACCTGAGCTAAATTCCACAGATGCACTTTTAAGTGATATTCAATTTAAAAATATATGATGACAAGAAGACTGTTTGGAATTGTGTATAATTGCTGCCGAGTCTCTTAGTTCTGCAGAAACGTCCTGAACCCAACATTCAAAACTTTCTACAATCAACCCCACCTTACAACAGCAGTCAGCAAATTTGGGCATGGGAAATATACCACTTCTCTACCATTTTCAACCGGAGGTTCTCAAAGAGTGGTCCCCTGACCAGCATCACTGACCTCACCTGGGTATTACTAGAAATGCACATTTTCAGGGTCATCCTGATCCTCTGCATCATACCCTGGAGTGGGTCAAGCAACCTTGTGCTAGCAAGCCCTCCAGGTAATCCTGCCACTGCAAAAACATGAAAAGCTTTGCTGTAAACCACTGGGAAATTCTGTTTAATACTCACCATCCTACAGAGCCTGCGAAGCAGTCTGATTATTCTGCAGAGCCATTCCTTACTCTCAGAATTATGCTAGGGAACTGGAGAGCTAGTTTAGGGTTCAGACAGAATGAAAACTAGCATGTCATCCTAACCAGATCTAATTAGTATCCTTCTTGTTCCCTAAGGGTTTGTACAGTGAAGTCCCAAGTTAATCAAAACAGTTTGTGTTATACTAGAAATTATTATTACGCTAGAAACTATTTTTTATGGTATTGGAAACTGAGCCCAGGACTTTGCATATACTACTGGACTACTGCACTCAAAACTCTTGACAATATATTTGAGTATCTTTCCCTTTTTCTTAACCTAAACAACAAAAGTTAAAGGAAACAATAGCAATATTTCTTAAGGAGCACTAATTGTTTTTGCAAGGCTATGGCTGAAAATAGCCTTCTTTATAAAGAGGGCAAAGCAAAAAAAATGAATATTGTTTTGAGAATACTGGAAACCAAAGTTTTGGCCTTTTTTTTGTCTTACTGAAAATGAGAACTTTTAAAGAGGCATATAGCAGAGAAAAAAATGAGCTGGGTAATTATTTTAGCCTCTTTTAATACTAATAGTTACCTCAGTAATCTTTAAACTTACTGAATAACTTGGCACCTAAATAAAGTCAAAGTTTATATGGTGCAATCTCACTTAATAACCAGCTTAGTGATACCCTCACTTGCATATGAAATAACATGAAGAAGAATTTGACAGATTGTTAAAAAAGCGGGTGCTGAAAAGCAAGACTTTGAATTAGTTAGAAATGAGCTTTCAAAAGAGGATACAATGTATCTTGTTCATGGAAGTAAGTATAGCTCAAAAAGACAACCAAAGAAAGTTCAAGTCAAACCAGAGCAACAGGAAAGTTGGGCCACATGATTGTGCATTTCATACATTCTACTGACCAAGAATTCTCATTTCTAACACAAAGGTAAGTTATTAGAAATCTGTATTCCAGGGGAGAGTGTGATTCTGGAATTAATACACCGAGTAAAATGAATGTAATCACAAAGCCTGTAACGAAGTCCATGCTAATTCACGTCACATAACTAATATGATTGCTAGAGAGACAATGGCACTTCACATGCTTTTCATATTTTTAGAAAGAGCGAAGCACTGATTTGAAAGATCAGAATTAAAATATAAAACTTCTCTACATGGAATTTTTAAATATTACACTTACATGAAAAAGTGTATTTGGCAGAAAAGCAATCATTGTCAATTATCTTTGTGATTTGAATAATTCATATTTCTATTAATTTTTTATATATCTTTTATTTAAGTTTTCCATGAAGATTTGAGCAGTTTTAAGTTCTGGACTGGAAAATACTGAAAGAACGTAGTATAGGATACTTGGGGAACTTGAGATTCTAAATCTCCATTAAAGCAGCTTGATTTTACCACCTGCAATCTGTTCTGTCTTTATGTGCACGATCCCCAGTAGACCTTCCAAATTTGTCCCTTCAGAAGTTGCCCTGGCCTTCCTGCCTGTGCCAGGGATCATTTTGCCATTGTCCCTGTCTTTGGAGATTTTGCTGCTTTAATATTGTTAAAGGGTCCCTTGAAACACCCTTCTTTATACACAGCGGAGAGGCAGCTTCCACAGTACTATAAAAGAGCTGCTTACTTAAATCTGCTCTTGATGATCCTTTTAAAAATAAAAAAAAAGATTCATTGCCTGAATAAATTCTGTTGAATACCAACTCTTACCTTTTACTGTATCTTAGCACTTTAAATTTCTCATTCATCAAGAAATGCTGGAGTTGATGCTTAGAAATAAAGTATGCACTCTTGGCTGTATTAAAACATTCATTATTCCACTCAGCTTCTCTGTTTGCTGAGGTTTTGGTATAATTTTTTTTCCTTTGCTGCAGTTTAGCTTAGTGGCTAGACAAGTTATGAGTCTCTGGATTTTTTTATCATTGCATCCAGTTTGGAAAGTTTCAGTGGATTCCAATTAAACACTGGGTTCATATTTATTTTGGTCTCAGTACAGTTGCATAGGATTTAGGTTCCTGATACAGTACTGTTTGTGCATTTTCCAGAACAGTCTTTCTATAGACTTCAAAGGTCTCATATTTCTTCTGCTCATATTGATATAATCTTCTAAATCCTTTCCATGTTAGGCTTTTGGGCTCTGACACATAATTTCTTTATGTGGACTGTTCAGGTATCTGGCCTCACTGGCCGCTATGCTGGTATTTGATGTGAAATCTGTAATATGTCACCTCTACACTACTCTGGAGTGCTGGAACCCAGAAATCTCTCATGATACTCATTTGATTGATAGAAGCCACTAACTTCCTCCAAATGGATCTTAACCCTGTGTAATCCGTTCTAGCAATCTTCAGTCCTCTCCTCTTTTAAAAAAACAGTTACTCCACAGATGAAACTTCCTAAAGGACTGAAGGGTGATGATGGCATAAATTAGAAAGACAATCTTCATTTTTTTCAAGCAACTACTGTGAAATCAATAAATATTACCTGTTTCACTTTATTGCCTCTGCTGAGCTTGAAATATAAAATCACTTTCTTAACTGATTGTCTTCCCTCTTAGCTACTAAAAAAGAATGATAATGTGAATTATTTATGAATGAAAGAGATTGAACAGTTTTTCTCTATGGGAAAACATTCATATTTTTAAAATGTATTCATTAAAACAGTGGTACATTGTAATAAATGTTTGAAGTGATCACATTATATATAATAAAATAATAAAAATACTTTCGTCATTAAAGCACAGTGATTATGCAATTGTGATGCAATTGTTGCCCTTTCTCTATAAGACTGGAAGAAACTTTTTGAGACTAAGTACATGCTTTTTTTAGTGTATATTTCCAGGACTTGGCAAAGTTCTTAGCACTTAGTAAGCACTGAATAAATCATTGAATTATATCTGAACAAATAAACCCTGAGTTTTTAAAAAGATGTTTTCTAGAGCAAATATTTAGGTAACAGTCATTTTGAACAGTAAAATTTATAGCTATAAGTTTGGAGGATAATAATAGAAAATTGAAGTCAAGTTTTGAAACCCCTCGTAAGAAATATTTAAGAAGGTATAATATTGGGGGACAAAAACAAGGAAACCATGCAGATATAGTGATTCCCAAACTACATTCCTGGCATAAGAAATGATTAGGTTTCCAATTATTTTTTTTCTATTTTTATTTTTCATTAGCATATATATTTTTAGTATATAATGATTATATTCCTCATGGGAAGTTGATGTATATACGTAATACATCTTAATTCTTTTTTACCTTTTTTCCTTTCTTCCTTTCCTCCTCCCTTCCTTTTGCAAAAGACTTATCTATTTCTATTATCTGTTTTTTATTTTTCTCTTTATATTTTAGGTTTCTAACACCAATCATACAATACTTAAGCTGCATGTCTGATTTATTTTCACTGAACATTATGATCTCAGGATGCATACATTTTTCTACAGATGACTCATTTATTTAATTCATTTTTGAGGCTGGTCCAAAGAACTGGAAAGCCAGCACATGTATTCTCAGCTGATGCCTGTTTGAGGGTATCTGTCTAACAAAGCAGGAGGTTCCCTAACAGGCCCGGCTCAGGGACACTTGCTCCTGGAAAGTTACTTCTTGGCACTTTGTAGCTCCATCACACACAGGTATTCTCTAAAAATACCTCTGGGAAAGTCTGTCTTTCTCACGATGGGTTCCTCCAGATCCATGGGGCCACACTTCTCTATATCACAATTTGTAAGAGAAATTACTATCTCACATTAGCATGGGAGAGAATGGGTGGAAGAGAAATTTTCTAACGGGGGTTCTCAAAGTCAGGGACATCCACAGTGAAACTTGAATATGTATTAGTTAGGTAAAAAGGCGAAAGGAAAGACATTCAGGCAGAATGAACAGAGTAGGCAGAAACTTAGAAGTATGGGTTATTGGACACTCTCCACACTGTATGAATTTATGAAAGTTACCAACCTCTCTGTGCTATGGCTTATTCTTGTTCAGTTGGAGGGTAGTGTGTCACCTATTTTACAGGGTTCCTGTGAAGATTAAATGAGTAAACATGTGCAATGCTTTCAGACATTTTTACTGTTGTTGCTGCCATTTTCATTGGGATGTTGAGGAGATTTAGTGAGTGCTATCATTTGGATCTGGAGTGCGCCCCACAGGACAGTGTGCTGAAGGCTTGGCACAGAGGATGGCACTGTGGGGGAAGAGGTAGAGCCTTTGAGAGATGGGCCTATTTGGGGGTCTTGAGGGCATCGGATGTGTGTCCCTGGGGAATTATGAGACCCTGGCTGGCCCTTTGCCTTTCTTGTTTCCTGGCTTATGATATGACTGGTTTTGCTTTTCCCACCATGATAGGATACCTCACTACAGGTTCAAGGGACTAGATGATAAGAGATGGTGTGTTATACTACATGTCAGAGAACAGACTTTCTTTTAAAGAAGAAAAGAGTGACAGCTTGGGATGCTATTGCCTCTCATTTGATTTAATACAGAGTAAGAGTTGTACTGAGGACATTTCCTTTGCACTCAGTATTCTGACCATATTGTTGGTATAATGTTCTGTACATAATGGTTGTTTTATTGAATGATCAACTGTGTTGTGTTCTACATTAACTCCATGATACCCTTCACAGATTCCTTATAGCCCATGTTAGCTGATGAGATTATTAAGGCATATACTCACAGTTTCACTACTGTCAATGGTATCAACCTTTTAGATGAAACTGGATTCTAAGGGCAATCCTCATCATAATAGTAGAGGATGCATTTAACTGAATTTTCATATGAGTGGCATTGTGCCAGTGATGTCACATAACTTTAAGTTTATTTTTATAAATATAGTTAATTTTTAGTACATTCTTCTAAATTTATTGCCATGTGACTATCTTGAATAGTTTCTTGCAAATTGTCTCATCTGATCATTCTACTAGCTTTATATTTACTTGTTTATGCATTGTATCTCAATGAGCTTTTTAAAAAATTAGCTTAATCTTTTTAGTTTTGAGTCCAAATGTATATTCCTTTCCTTGTCCTTCTCTGTTGCAACAAATCCCATCAGTCTTTGTGCCCATCAAGTCCTGATTCCTCAGCAGGGATTTAAATATGGCAAGACAAAAAGACAGAGGTGCTTTCATTCATTTTAGATCTATGAAAAGTGCATGTGACAAATTTTATTCTCAGTACTCCTATTAGCAATTATTTTTATAATATTTACGAAGCTCTTTAACTTACTTGCCAGTTTCATACCTAATTATGCATTCTTTCTCAGAATAGGATATTGTTCTGTAGTTCTTTATGCTCTGTTTGATATATGTTAATTTGCCAGTGTTACATGTAATATACATGTAAAATGACTAGAACTTACCCGGTGGAAGAAATCACTACTTTATCAATTTGAGATGATAAATATTAGGAGACTGCTCTCATTTTTCTAGGACTTTGTAAAGAATAAATAAGAGTTGTTAGTGGAAAAATCAACATAATTAATCTTTGAAAATGCTCTTTCTCATTCCAAAGTGGAGTAACCAGCCTTCCCATAAATCCTGGGGAAACAGACCTCAGTGTTTACTATTGGAAACTCACCAGCTCTGTGGAAGTTTCTGGAAAGGAATGTTGTGGAATTGGCGGTAGAGTGAAATAGCTTTCTCTCTTGTCCCCTGGTTTGTTGGTTTGAACTAAGCCCAAGTCAAAACTGAGAAAAGATCTCTTATAAGCTGTCAGCTTCCTTCTCACTTAGGACCTTCCTAAATGATTAAAAACTTGACTTTTAAAGCCAAGTTACCCTTTACCTGTCTGTCAGGCCCAGCTGAAGAACAGGGTGCTATGGTCGCTGGTCCAAGTGGGTTATGCTTGAGAATCTTAGCTTCCACCCACCTATGGAACCTACTTTATGCCTGACTGATTTGATTAAACTCTTCCTCCTTTGTCCTCCTTCAACAAAGCCCAGCAGATGAACCATTTTACTATTGTTTCACTTTTAGGACAATTCCTTAATGTAATAATCTATGTGCCATTAATAGGAAGTGTATATGTGAGGAGAGGTATGGGTGTGGTGGGGTGTTGGGGTTTGTGCACATGTGTGCTCTGTCTCCTCTATCTTTAGAGTTTTATGTTACTGTAGTCTAGAGTAGCCATATTTTTCTACAAGAATGGCCTCCCTACCACTAACCCTAAAGGTATATTCATTAGGAACGTAATTTCTTAATAGCAGAGGATGACTTTGTTTCCTGTACAAGGTTGTGACATTATTATCAATTTCTCTGAGGTGGATCTCTGTCGGTGCCTTTTTCCTATACAATCATGAAGTGATCTTCATAAAATACACCCTTCATTTTACTACTTCTTTCCCTACAACATACAAGAAATGTTTTATATTCCACAGAATCTTAACAGTCATGTTTAGGAGATGGAATTCCATGATTTAAAAAATCAAAAAGGGTTGAACAAAGTTAGTATTTCTTTTTAGAGGGGAAAAAAAGTCTTTCTTCTTCAAGTGAATAACTAATTCAGCTTGGGAGCAACTCAGAAGGACTTGAAAATAGGATCCATTTCTTCCACATGTGTGAAAGCACCTCCTTCCTTGGAAACTGACTGATAACTGCTCTACGTGTGGTCTTAATCACGCCAGCCACCTCAACATGCATGTTATTGTTCTCCACACTTGGTAGTGTGCATCTAACCATCAGTCTCACAAATTCTAAATGCAAGCTTCCCAATTTTGATAATAATGCATTTCAGTAATAATGGCAAACAAATAAATTCTAAAAATCAGTTAAGAGAGATTATTTGCCCACATGATTAAATAAGTTGAGTCTATCCTGAGAAAAAATAGACAGAGGGAAGGAGAGAGAAAAATGAGCATTCAGGAAAAGTGTTTAGAAATGTAGACAAACACAAGTTCCACAGCTGCATAAGGAGTTTTGCATGAAGCATGTACAATACCAACACACTTGGAATACTGATTAAATTAGTAAACTACTTATTTTTATAAGTTTTTTTGTCTTTATAAAATCAAAGTTCACATATGGCAAAATGAGATAAAAGGGCAACAAGAAAACCTTGCTAAATCAGAACTGAGGAGTACTTTCTAGATGCCATGTGCAATTCTCTAATCCTGCTGAAAAGAAAACTGATGTCTAGAGAAGAATATTGAGATATCTTTCTCATCCCATATTTTTTCTGCCTCATCTTGATTGTAATTCAGCAGTCAGAATCAGTGTGCTCAAAGTGCACACTGAGGTTCAATATTTTGAGCTGTCTACTATTCTTATCTGTCATTTAGTAGTGAACTCAGATATCTTAAGAACTTACCTGATCTTATCTCACTGCATATACATAAAACTACTTGTTTGTTTTGAAACAGAATCTTGCTGTTTGGTCCAGGTTGACCTGAACTTGCTACATAGCCAGGCTGGCCTCCAACTTGCAGTCCTCCTACCTCAACCTCCTGAGCACTGGGTCAGCAGGCATGTACCACCATATCTGGCATAAAACTATTCTCATAATGACTTTAATGCCCAAGTTACAGTGCTTGTATTTGCATTTGTGTGTTAATTGCTTCCGTCTTTTCCACTGAGCTATGAGTTTCTTGAGGTCACAATATATATCACATTTAATCTATATTCCCTACAACTTTGAGTCAGGTAATAAATGGTTCATTTTTAAAGTAGGTTGGTTGTCTTAGTGGCCAATTATATACAAATTAGATTAAATTGCTAGCATATATATTGCTGGAGTTTTATATTCACTGCGAATACATTTCAACTCTCATTCAGGCACCCTAATAACAGAAAAACAACTGTACCCCAACTGACCTGCAGAGTCATCCCTTTCCACCATTGTTGATCTTTCTGGCTACTTAAGTCTGCATTTACCAAGTTTTTCCTACTCCATCAATGTTTTCCCCCTCTGCCCAGTCAGTAGTGTATAGGAATGTTCCCGTCTGAACACAATGGTTATGTGATGACTGACCTGCAATGGTATCGTTGCAAAATAGGTAAAAATTTAAAAACACTGCAGATATAATTATGATTGTGCCCAAAGTAAAAGCAAGTATTGCCTTCCTTATTTACTCAGAAGAACACTAGATTTGCTCAGTTATGCATTCATGAACCTGCATTAAAATAAACTTCACGTGTTTCTAACATCATGCCTAGGATTTAGATAAGGATAGAAATAAGATCCAACCCCTGGTGCCAACAGATTCAGGGCATACATTTTATTATTCAAACTTGTCTAATGAATAGATTCTTTAAAATTTTATTTTAAAGAGAATAAAAGAAAAAAAACAATAAAAAGCAATATAAGATTTCATAACAAGATGGTAGGAAATTAACAATGGCTATTATATTGCATATTGTTATCTTTGAAATAGTTGCTCAGATTACCAGCATGCATAACTGATCAAACAATACAAGCATTGTTCCTTTTCATCAACTAATAGTATTAGTAGTACATTTATTTTAGCTAGTGTGTATGTGTGTGTGTATTTTCTTGCCTTCAATTATGTTCATTATAATATAATTTGAATACATATAGATAGACAACCAAAAGCTTATTGTGGTCTAGAAATATCACAGCGACAAAAGCATACAAAATCCCTGCCCATTGTGATCAGAATTAAAGTCAAAAGAAACAACAAGAGTTACTTCTTGCTATTCACTGCAGCTGTTGATAAAGTTACCACAGACACTGGATTGGCAAATACTGAACGTTGCTTCTAGGAGAAATACAGGCTTAAGTTTTTTTGTTGTTGTTTTGGTTTGGTTTGGGTTTTTTTGGTACCGGGGACTGAACTCACAACCTTGTGCTTGCCAGGCAAGCACTTAAGCCACTGAGCTAAATCCCCGGCCCCTAGGCTTAGGTTTTTATGGGCCTCTGATCACAACATTTTCATCAACAGATCAATATGCGATCTTATTTTACATGTGTGCTTCTGATGAAAGATGCCTTGTTTGATATGTATTGTTGGCTCATTATCACTGACTTCCAGTGGTGGCATACAGCTGAGAAGCTTTGCTAACACAACATTTTCTCAGGAGGGGCCATCATGGCCTTCTGCACTTATAAACACTGCACAGCACATCAATACGAGGCTTGGGAACCTTCCTGAACAGGAAATCATCCACAAAAACACAAAAATATGGCAGCAAACAGACCCGCAAGAAGACTAAGGCTTACAGTTTGAAAGGTGAACAGAGAAGGCAGTGGCCTACATGGCCAACTAAACACTTTGGCAGTGATGTACGAGTATATTTAAATATAACCACATGAGACAGACTGCAAGATAGCCCAAGATGAAGCACCAAAAAGCAGTCAGAGACCCATGGCTTGTGCATTCTCTAGATATTTAAGAGCAGCCAATGGAGGCAGCAGTCTTGGTTGGGATGGTTGGGGTAGAGAGTTTGCAAGCAGGAGTGAGGCTAGTGCTTACTCAAAGGGTAAATAAAACAGAAACACAGGCTTGCAGACCAGAGTGGGCATGCAGTAGAGACGAGACTGTGAACACAGCCCTGCTGGCTGCAGCAGTGGGTTTTGATTAGAGGAGAAGAAACACTCAAAAGGCCAAGCCCTGCTATTTCAGCACTGCTCTGTCCCTGTGGTAGTATTCATAGTCCCAGCTTGTCTTGTTACATTGCTGGCTGCGGAATCTGTGGCGTGGAAACACTTTCTCAGTGTAGCTATGTGTACTGAGCCTGTCACTGGCTCGCCAGGAGGTAAAAATTGCTTGACAGTCTCTCCTGGCTCTCACCCACCCAACGTGTGAGAGCGAGTGTGGGGGGGGGGATCAGAGTGGGTGGGCACCCAGCACAGTGAGTCCCTAAGAACTGGAGTTTCCCGGTGACAATGAGGAGCACTGGGAGGCTAATCCCCAGTTGGGGGCACCTGTGCCAGGCAAGCAGGCCTCCATGACAGAATCCAGGTCTCCATCCTCCCTGAGTTAGCTCCTCACTTCAAAGTAGCTTCATTTGGTATACACACCCTAGAATCTCTCTCCCTCCCCCACCTCTCTCTGTCTTTCCCTTTCTCTCTCTGTCTCCCTGCCTCTCTGTCTCTATGTCTCTCTGTCTCTTTCTGTCTCTCTGTATTTCTCTGTCTCTCTCTCTCACACACACACACACACACACACCCCAAATTATCAAGCCTCAGTTTTGAATTTATAGTCTCAACTAATGTCTCTTACCAGACTGAGAAAGCTGCATTCTGGCATGCTATGACAGTTCCTGATTAACCTGCAAGTGTGAGCTGTTTAGCGTATGCAATACACTCATTTGGACCCACTTCACTTCTTAGGGCTGGGTGATAACATTTTGGATTGCATTTTTGTTTGTCCTACAAGAGTTTTGAGTTTGGGCCAAAAACCCAGACCCTGCATGAATGTGCTTTAGACCTCGCTTTCTGTCAGGAGGCCAAGTGGACTTGCAAGAGAGGGTGGAGCTGACTGTTGAGACATGATTTTTAGTTTTGCCCTTTGCCTCTGGAGCCAGAGCCCTGGCCCACAGCCAGCCGCACAAAGAGAAGATTATGGTATTTTCTAGGTAATTTTAAGGAACACAAACCCAAAGTAAAGTCAGGTGGTTTCAAATCTGCACTGAATTTTCATGTTAAGGATTTGTCGTGATTTGGGTTTTCAGCAGAGCTGTGTTTTGAATGATGAAGGGAGTTGTATTCTTCTGCAGACAAGCATGTTTTGGTTGTTTGCTAATGACCTCTGGTTTGCTTACAGGAAGTTTTGTTAACAAATGGAAATGTAGAAAAATATAACATTGTCTTCCTTTCCTTCTCTCTTTTGTTTTTTTATTTTCTTCTCTTTTAATTTGCAATAAACTGTCAAAACCGGACTACAGGTATTGGTTAGTGTAGCATCATTAATACTGTGTAAAAATAAATTAGTCACTTTGGCAATCAAACACATTCTTTCTGATCTCCTGTCAGTGCTTTTAAGCAAAGCCTTCTCCTTGCTATTTGATAGATCCTATTGTTAAGGAAAGAGAACAGTAGAAATGTATTCAAAAATTCTTTGAAATTTTTCCAGCTTCAGGAACCTATTCAGCAGTAATTAGCTTTAAAGGCAGCTGATAAGGAAAACTCAGCAGGGGGTTACTCCTGAGTCTAAAGGTTAACCCAGCCTCTGCAGGAGAGGGTGTCAGCCTTGGGAGCCCTGCCAATTCTACCTACCCTGCTGTACTTGCTTTTTGCCTTTTTCTGCCCTCAATTCTCCCCCATATCACCTTCTGCTCCCCTCTCCCTTTCTAAAAGGAAGGCTGAGCAGGCATATGCAGAGGCTGACAAAATTAAACCAAATAAACTCAAATGCAGGACTTCTGCCTCTTTCTGCCTACTTACTGAACTGAGCAGAACTGTCTTTTCTGGCTCAAGTGAACCCCTGGGATGGTTTGACATGCTTGGACTGAGGCAACATTGACTTCCATGTAGCAGTCTACTCTCCAGTTTTACTTGTCCCACCTAGCACAAGATTATTTCCAGAAGTATATATACGATTTATATTTTCTAAGGGCTCTGCTGCCTCCAGAAAGGGGAATATTTTTGTATTTATTTATATGCAACGTTCCCATTTCAGTAGAAGACAAAGTAGAGTGAAATGTAGAGCTGCCCTCACTGATTGCAAAGGCTTACGTTCACAAAGGGAGCAGTAGCTGGTAGGAGCCAAGAGCCATCCCATAAATGCAGTATTATCGGTAAACATACCCATTTGGGTGTGTTTCGGAAACCAAGAGTAAGTCTTCTGCCTCTCCTTTGAGATGTGTATTGGTTTGCTAAGACTGCATAACAAAATTGTAGAGTCTGGGCACCTCAAATAATAAAACTTGATTTGCTCACATTTCTAGGGGCTGGAAGTGTGAGATCTAGGTAGTATCAGAATTGGTATCTTCTGAAAATATCTCTTTTTAGCTTGTAAATTTTAATTTTCTCCCTAGATCTTCAAGTAGTCTTCCCTCTGCAATGTGTCTATGTCCTAATCTCTTTGAATTAGTCATGATGAGTAACGGGGCCCACCTGTGAGACCCCATTTAAATGTAATTACTTCTTTAAAGGTCTTATCTCTAAATACTGTAGGCACATTCTAAAGTATTAAGGATTAGAATTTCAATATTTGCATTTTGGAAGGGACAAGGTTCTGCCCTCTGCCCATAACAAGCTACTCCATTGTTCCAACTGGCCTTTGCTGATGGAAAAAAAACAAAGAAAAAACAAAAAAAACTCGTGAATCTCCAATGAGATCTTTCCAACATCAACTCCAATCCCAGCACTTGACATACTCTCCTCCCTGCAAGGCCAACTCCCAGAGGTGGCAAAATTTCGCAGGACCCATGGATGCTGGAGGAAAGTACATTTGAGGCAGTATGGTAATGTGAGAAGTAATTCTGCTGATGCTGAATCTAAAGATCATTTTACTCTGCTCACCGTTATGTTCACTGGGAAGAATGTCCAGTGTTGTGTGATGCTGATACGGATTCCTGCTTCTTGGTAGTTGATGCACCATGATTCTCCTGCTTCCATCAACACTGATTTTCCCTAGACAAATAAACACAGAAACATATCCATGGATAACTGTATTGATCAATCTCTCTGGGTCTCTGTGTGTCTCTCTCACTTTCTCTTGACATAAATGTGCACACCATTTGAAATTTATATGTTACATACAAGCAGGGCACTTTGACATACACTTGTAATCCCATCTGAGGTTTACTTGGAAGGTAAAATAGGAAGACCACTGTGAATCTGAGGCCAGTCTGGACTACATAGCAAGTTCAATGCCTGCCAGAACTACGTAACAAGACTCTGTCTGAAAACCAGGAAGGAAGGAAGGAAGGAAGGAAGGAAGGAAGGAAGGAAGGAAGGAAGAAAGAAGGAAAGGAAGAAAGAAAGAAAGAAAGAAAGAAAGAAAGAAAGAAAGAAAGAAAGAGAAAGAAAGAAAGAAGTGCAGGGAGGAGAGAGAAAGAGAAAAGAAGAAAAGAAAAGAAAAGAAAGAATTATACAAAGAATTTGTAGGCATATAATGATGCTTCAAAAATAAGTTTCGTGTATTTTTATGAGATAAAATTCATCAGATGTCTAGTTACCTATTATTGTTCCTATAGTACAAAAAACATTCCTGGCTAGATTTCCTACCATTCAGCTTACTAATGGGCTAATTTTTCCCTACTATGTTTCATAAAACTTGTCTGTTCAAGAATAGTCCATTGATCTTGGTTCTTTCCCAATGGTGTATAAATATACAGAAATCTTTGCCATTATCTGTGACCTTCATCAGATGTTAGATCTCAAAGTACCAGGAGAAAAGTTCTGAACCAAAGTAATTTGCTAAGAGGTAACCTCTTGGACTACTGAATTAAAGATTCATTGGGAAAAGTAGCTATTCAGCCCTAGAAAAACCTAACCAGGAATCCTAAGCCAACAGAACCAGGATCAAGGTTCTATTCACAGTTGTGAGGCAGAAATGAAACTGGCCCCAGAGACTTCCTGCTTCATCATCATCATTTTTTTGAGACAGGATCTCCCCGTCTAGCCTGGCCTTGAACTCATGGCAATCCTTCCAAGTGCTGGTATCACAGGTGTGTACCACCAGCCCCAGTTTATCATCTACTTTCAATTCACCTTGTCTGCCTAGTTTTTGCTAAGTATTATGCCAAGTAGTTGAGATACAAATCCACATAAGCAATGGTCCAATCAATCAATGACGTTGTATCTAAGTAGAGAGTGGGTAGTCTCTGAGGAAGGTCCCTGTGACCAGGATCCTCTTAGAGATTTCTGGCCAGTGGCTGGATGAATTGTTGTAAAGCATAAAAGATAGGCCCTAGCATTCAGATAAACTTGCTAAATCCGTTGAAGAATGTGTGTATCCACACTAGCCGCTACCTCTCCTCAACCAATCTGATTAATATTTTGGTTCTGCTTTCTCTAGGACCACCAGTGAAGCTCAAACTCATGAATACAAAATCTTCCTCTTAAGATTTGTCATACTGGCCAAAACTCATTTTCTCATCTTTCTCCATCCTGATTCATGTTCTCATTCTTTACCTTAGTATCTCCACTATTTCTTTCTTTGTCTTCTTGACCCATTTTTTTTCAAAATTTCCATTGTTGGCCTTCTTTGTCCTCTTTCCTAACATTTTCTCTTCTTTCTTACCACCTCTAATGCATGATTCTTTAACTCTAACTTCAAGCTCATCTTCCCTTTCAATTCTAGATCTATATTTCTCATGTCAGCTTAACCTGAGTATCACTTTCAGTGACTCAAATGTGCTATGTTTAAAGGACAAATCCAATCCTCTTCCCTTATTTTATTTCTTCTGTTTTCTAGTCAATTATTGGTAGTCATCATTCAGTTATCTGTTCTAGAAAAACAGGAAACCTGCTCATGAGTGTTAAGCATCTCTGAATTTGTTTAGCACATAGAACATATATCTAATAAATGAGTAACATATTACATCAAAAAAGTCATAATATACTCAAGATCTTTCATAACATGCCCCCACACACATAAGCAAAATTATCATTGTTTTATCCCTTCAGATAAATCCTCAGACTATTCTAGGTCTGTTCCCACCTTTCCCCTTGACATCCACATGGAAATACCACCATGACTTACACAGTCAAGTGTGTGCACGTTTTGCGTTCCCCCTTCTTAATTGTCTTCCTTCCTGTCTATCAAAGTCTATACATCTTTCGAAGCAGGTCTCTTCACCTGTCCTAGGTAATACCTTCCTTGACCACATCAGACCATGGTAACCACCAGCACATCACCACCACCCCCAAGCCTTAAATTCCTCTGGCACCTAGCAGCTGTACCACAGAATTTAGCACCTGGCTACATACTTGTTCTCTTTCTTTGGTATAAACAAGGCATAAAGCCAATGTATTTTCCAGGCATCTGTAGACAGGGTAAATTCCTTCTTGAATTTTCCCCAGGAATGTGTCTTCCAGGAGGAATTTATGTTCTTCCTTTCTTCAGACAGTAAAACCTATGTACTTCCTTGTAATACAGTGTATTTTGCCTTTTGTCATAAATATCAGGAAATTCAGAGCTGTTTCAGCACCAGATTGTAATAATCAGCTTATCTCAGGATCCTAGTAATAGCTATCTAGTGCACTTACCTTCCTTAAAACTCTCTGTTGTGTGTTTGTTCTTAATTTTGTAATATTTTCAGTTTAGAAGATGTCATAAACTTTTCTGAAACAAAGGCAGGAAAAGAAAATTACCAAATATACAATTTTCTGCTCTTCTTCTTTGACAATTCTCATTTTCCTACCTGGATTGTTAATGCTTAGAAACAATCAGATACTGTTTTTCTACTAATTGTCCCAAATAAAAAGTTTATAAATTATTGTTGATGAATTAATACTACCATGTGTATCCTACCATAAATACATGCTTTTTTTTAAAAAAAGAAAGCCAAAGTGTCCTAAAGTGAGGTGGAAACACCCTCTAACAAAGGTCTTTCACATACCAATTTCTGCTAGTATTTTGTTAAAGCATCAATATATATTAAAAAAATAAAATCCAAAGTTAAGCAACTAAGCTTAATACTTAAAACAGTCAAGAAGATTAACAAAATCAATAGTTTACCACCAGCAACTTTACTGGGTAACAGAGAGCAGTTTTTCCACAATCCCAACACTCTGCTGATACACACGATATTCAGGTGGTGACTCACCTATTTTTCCCCTTATCCCCATTGTCACTTCCCCCACTCCTAAAACAAGCAAACACTAAAACTGGCCTTCAGTAAAACATTGTGGTGATGTTCTGGTTTCAAATTCTTCCTAGCTCTGCTATCTTTTTCCTTCTCCTCCTCCTCTTCCTCCTCCTCCTCCTCTTCTTCTTCTTTGTCTTCATCTTCATCTTTGTCTTGTCTTCTTTTCTTCTTCTTCCTCCTCCTCCTCCTCCCCCTCCTCTTCCTCTTCCTCTTCCTCTTCTTTCTTCTTCTTCTTCTTCTTCTTCTTCTTCTTCTTCTTCTTCTTCTTCTTCTTCTTCTCCTTCTCCTTCTCCTTCTCCTTCTCCTTCTCCTTCTCCTCCTTCTCCTCCTTCTCCTCCTTCTCCTCCTTCTCCTCCTTCTCCTCCTTCTCCTCCTTCTCCTCCTTCTCCTCCTTCTCCTTCTCCTTCTCCTTCTTCTTCTTCTTCCTGCTCACCCAAGGAAAATACTTTAAGTATGAAGGAAACACAAGCATGTAATCATAAAGTCACCTCCGGACTTTGTTTGTGATTATACTTTCTTCTTTTACCACCACCTGTAACCCACACTCTCTTATAAACATTCACCCACCAACACATTCCTATAGCTGTTGTTTAATACAGACCTACAAGAATAATTCATATAAATACCAACGCTTTTGAGACTTTAAATTCACCCAGCTGACTGACTTTTCCCATTGTGCAAGAAGGGACAATTTAGTGAATCTTTTTTGTTACTCCTTTAACCAGGGTAGAAAATGTTTACCTCTGCATTTTTAATAAGGAGCTGCCTTCCCTGCCCTTCTCCTTTTAATGAAAAATGTTGGAAAGAAAGAGAGAGAGAGAGAGAGAGAGAGAGAGAGAGAGAGAGAGAGAGAGAGAGAATGGAAATAACAGGGTCACTACCTACTTGTGACATTTAAAGATATCCCCAACCTTGCCTCCTGCTATGACCCATTTTATGTCTAATGTTAAAAGATAAAGTAAAACTCATCTGTATCTCTGAAATATCAGTTTTAGATCAAGCTAAAATAGGTTCATCTTGACTGGCCTTCTTGTGACCTCTCAACTTTATAAATTGGCTAGACTACAAAGTAACTCTAAGTTTTTTTTCCTATAGCAATTGGAAAAAAATTTCCAATGTCCTGAACCACCTTACCTCACTTACATTTAGCTATTGTTTGCTTCTTGAATAGAAATTAATGGCCTAGGTAAAACAGAAGAAGGTAAGCAAATTCATTGCAAGGCAAAACACATGTCAGATATTCTGTATGTTTGAACATAATATTTTGAATTTCTATTATTTGCGATTCTCCATGCAGGCTCTCTTCATCTTTGAAATAATAAATACAAGTATAAGTTATATTAATATTAGATATTATATAAAAGGTATGTTGCATTTAATACCAAAAGAAATGGAAATACAGAACTATCAAAAACTTGTCTTAGCTCTGAAAATAAGCCTTTCATTTATATTCACATATTCATTCTTTCTCTAGCTCTGTCTTTGTCTCTGTCTCTCTCTCACACACACACATACACACACAAATTGCCTAGATGGTATATTTATGTATTACGTTTAAATGCAGTGAGATCATTATAGTGATATTAGTTCTGGGAATTGGCAAATATTTTGGAAATAAGTACAGAAGGAGAATCAAAGTATAGTCTTTAGGTCTGGACTTTTAGTTTGATTTTTTTTAATCTTTAAGAATTATATAGGTGTACAGTCAACCATTGCAGAAATAGAGTCAAGAGGCTCTTTTGAACATGTTTGCCTCCTTCTACTGCTTCATGAGCTTCCCAAGCCAGAAGAGCAGTTCAGAAAGAGGTTATCAGTCCAGAGAACAACATGCATTGCAGGCGCAAGCTACCTCAGCTGACCCTGCCTTTGAAGATCTGATGGTCCTGTCTGCCCTGCCTCAACTCAAGCAAGAAAGCAGAACCGAGCAACAAAAAAAAAAAAGCCATACCAGTTATGATAGATGCAAAAGGCATTTACAAAGGGCATCCCCACTTGCTTAGTGTTTTCACAATGGTTCTACATGTGTGCCATTAAAATGTCTGTTTTACAGAACCTTTAGGTGGAGCTAATATTCCTGAAGATCGTGCCAGTGGCAGAGATACTCCTTTTCTGACTTAAGCTTGGAGCTTTTTCCAAGGCTTTACACACTCAAATACGAGTCAGAACCTGTGAATATGTATACATTCTTTCATATGGATAATTAGCTTCTTTATTGGTGGCGCCTCCTGGATTAGGAGGATTCATCCATGCAAATAAGCTGTCGAGGAAGGCAGTGCAGTAAAGAATACCTTTCATGTGGCTTCGGAGCTTATTTAGCAGAACTTCTACATTTATATAAACAAATACCAAATTCCTGGATTTCCATAACCTTCGTTCAGATTATTTTAAATTAATTCAGACTAAAATTCTGACATGCCTGTTGTCAATGCACTCTCTATTTTGTTGAGAATGTATTACCCAAAGTATTGATGTCTGATTTTGAATTTATGACCGTATGGGTGTCATATAGATATCATATGCATTGTTTAATAATAACCCATGGAAATTAAGATAAATACAGGATACTTTATGCAATAGAAAGGTAGCAAATCAGGTTGCAAATAGAGTTTTCCAGCCATAGTAGTACTAAGCTTGTGTCACCTCTCTTGGGTCAGGAGTTGGTTTTTTAGTTTCATCTGGTTTGGTTTGGTTTGCTTTGTGAATTTTGGTTTGCTTGTTTATTTATGCACTTTCTTTTTGTGGTGGTGGCATCCACTTTTGTGTGAGCCTGAATTTCGGGGTCCTTTTGTGGGTTTTTTTATAGTGATGTTGTGGTCTCATAGTCTAATGTTTCCTGGAAGAACTGGATGGCTATTTATTTTAATCACTTCACAGGAAACCACATGACAATTTTTGAAGGACATTTTCATATTATTCATTGGTTATCATTTTGGTCATCACGTTTTCCCAATAGGTTCTAGTTTTCAAGGTAAGGTTCTATTTGTTTTTGTTTAATTTTAGGATGAAAATTTAGGAATTTTGCTATTTGTTTTCTGCACTTTCTTCCGCCTATCTACATAATACTCCCTACCACTCTACCTCCTCCCCACCAAACTTTTTTTTATGGTTTAAATAAATATTTCTACTAAGTCAGCTTTGAAAGCCAATCATTTAGCAACAAATGTAACCTCAAGAACCACAATGTTTGAAGGTGTTAGAAAATATTTTAACACAAATCTTCCTATTCACTACCTGCCAAAGTCCTACTGGGATACCCGAAGTTCCCCAATAAGAGCAAGGTAGCCATTTGTATTCTCTAGATGTGACTTTGGCACATATATGATATCAGAAATGGAAAGTCACTTCTTGTGATATCATTTTAGCATTAACTGATTGGAAAAATACGTAGACCTATTAACTGTCAGAGGTATACTTACAAAATTAAAACCCAATTCTAGATATCAAGTCTTTATTGTAAAGCATTCATGGATTTTGTAAAATTTCATTTTTACTGCCTGGCAAGTACGATCCCTGGTAACCACCCTCCCCCCAATAAAAAAAAAAAGAGAAAGAAAGAAAAAGACAAATTTCATTTTTAAACAGATTTCACTATCTGCCTCTGATGCAAATTTAATATCCCTTGTTCCTTCTCCAGTTTATCAAGGAGGGGTTTATGATTATTTTCATAATTGCAAGTTTCTCATTAAAAACTACCCTGGTACATTTCTCCCCAATATTTTACTGAAAAAAAGTTTTGAAAATCACTAAAATATTTTGTGGAGTTGTGATATGAATCCCATAAAACATGAAGGAAGGTGGATTTAATTCTAATAAATAACTTTGGTATTTTGGAAAAAAGTTTCACACATTTTGTTACATTTCATCCTTGCTGCAAAGCAACAAAACACGTAATAGAACAGTAATAGAATCAAAAGGCTAACAGGAACCCTCGAGGTCAGTGGCATAGTCTTCCCATCTTAGAAGTTGGAAAATGAAGATCCAAGGATGTTAAGTGAAAGTTCTCAGGGGTCGTAGTTTTTCCACTTCCTCTCACTACCTTTCTGCCTCGCTACCTTTGCTAACTCCATCTTTCAGATAATATAATTGTAGCCTTTCACCCAGAACACCCAGTGAGTGAGTTGGAGCCAGATCTTTACCTTGTGGTTCATTTTAGTCTACTCTCCAGGACATAGCTTGTTATTAATCTCTGCTGGCTAATGGGCCACTCCTCTCCTGTTTCTACTTTTTGGAAAAAAGATTTCTGTTGCTCTCACAAGGTGCTAAAGATTCCGGGAAATGTGTAGTTACCATCTTCAGCATTATTAACAACAGGTTAGGGAAACAAATCAGTTCCCTGACTGCAATATTTTTTAACTGTTTCTATAAGATACACAGTGCATAATTAGTAAGAAAATACACTTGTTTATTGAACTGAATGGGAGCATAAAGAGGAGAGATAACAGATCTGTTGCTCTTTTCTACAAGGGCTGAAGACCTCGTAAAATAGTTCCAGTGAATAGAAGATATGCTTAACAGCTAGAAAAAACTTGAGAACCAAATCCAACTTTACCACATAACAACCTTTTTGGCCTTGGGAAAGTTACTAACTTTCCTGAACTATAATTTTCTTTTCTGTAAATGCCATCTACCTTTCAGTGATTTTATGCGGATTAAATTAGACAATGTGAGTGTAGAGTCAGGCACATAACAAGCGCCCTTCCTTACACTCCGTGTCTGTCTGGGAGGTGACTGGTAGCCTGTTTCTCTGCTTTGTTTGAAAGTTGGAGCATTAAAATCAAGCTGAGCTGTGTCTAGATACTTTAGCATTATTAGTATAGCCTTGGACATTTGCCTAAAGCAATGTCACAAGCTTTATTCTGTCAGCATGTGCCACACGTGTGGCAGGGTGTGACCAGAGAAGTTTTCCTTTCTTAACACTTTGCAGGTGCTAAACACAGCATTAGAAAAGGAAATACACTGGGGAAGGGATTTTTCTTTAGTGAAACTGAATTGTTTTGAAAAACGTTTTCTACAGGAACATGTAGAACAATATTTAGCTTACTAAATGGCCTTGAGTATTTTGTAGAGTAAATATTTAAAATTGGGACGCTTCTGTGGTTTTATTATATGCAATGTGATATGGTCAAAGGTATCCTCACACTTTCCAAAAACCTGTAGAAGTCTAAAGCCAGTGGTCATGCACTAGTACACTCTTAACAAGTTTGTGAATCTGGAAAACAGGAATTTTATTTCCTGATGCTATTTCCTTTATGAAAATTTTAATCTCATGATATATGTGTTTTCCATAAACTTCATTATATTAAATATTTGAGATATTTTTAACCAGGTTTTCAAGTTATCCTTGAGCCCAAATAAAAAATGATAAAAATCTCTTTATCAAACAAAATACAATTAATATTCAAAGCAGTACCATTATGAAAGTAATTGCTCATGCTTATAGTTTATTCTTCTTATAGATATGGGAGCTGGTGGTTGCAGTGAGAACCACTTGGCATACTGATAATGAGTTTGGTCAATTTGATCAAAACTTTGCAAACATGTGAATTTATCAAAGTTAAACAATAACAGAATTATCAAAAACAAAAGCCTACCTCCCAAACACACACATACTATGTTTTAGAATTACTTGAATTTTATAATAAAGTTTCAGTCTTGGGAACTTTCACACTTTGGTGATGAGGAAGATAGAAAAAAGTAAGAGAATAATAATATTCAGTCAGTAGTGTTAACTTAAGAAAACTCAGTTTTGAATATGTGAAATGGCGATTATTTTCAGATTTTTAAAAAATTAAATACTACAAGATTGACTAGTAGATGCTACATACGAAAAGAAAAAAGAACACCACTAAACAGTAAAATGGATCATTTATACTAAATAATATCAGCTCCTTGGAAAGTTACTATATAAATCTGGACCGTGTTTTAGTTGATCTAACCCAGGATGGTAGATGTATTATGTGCTTGTTTTATGTCTGCATGTGTATCCTTATCTAGATGTTTATAGCTTCAGATTTCCTACCAGCTTGGTTCATGAAAGATGATACTGAGAACTGACTTTTTAAAAGCACTTGTAAGTCCTTTGATTTTGTGTTCTTTAACAAATAGTGGGCTACTTATAAAGTCAGGACTTTGCAGTCGCAGTAATATTGTACTGAGTTCGAATTTAATATTCATAAGCACTCACTGAAGGACAGCTGCATCACACTGGTTTTTTTTTAAATAGAAATAAGGACAAATGGCAAAATCAGGCTATTTTCAGGAATCATTGAATCACCGGAGTTTCTGGAAAAAAATAGTTAGAATCACCTACTCCAAACAATGAGAGGAATAAGGAAGCCATGTAAGTAGCCAATAAGCAGACAGTTTTTCCTTCAAATCTCACTGGAAATATGGTATTCAAAACACACTTTGGCATAAAGGAATTATAGAATAATAAAATACAAAACTGTGGGACTAATGTCCGGTCAATTCCTTTTCGTATCTGTCAGTCTTTTTCAAATTACACCATCCAAAGATACTTCCAGAATTAAAAATAAGATACATTTCTAACACACAAACTCTAATCACACACACACACACACACACACACACAATGGTCTATCTTTTCATCTTCTGTATTACATCAATTTATTAAAATCTTGTTCACTTCAAAGCAGGGTTTTTTAAATGTCAAGGCAATATATGTCATCCACAGAGAAGTCACATATAGTTACTACCCTAATTTTTTGCATTACATTTAGGTTAAAGCACTTTTATCGTTTCTGCACTCCAATTTTAGCACGGGGGCTTTGTACATCCTCTCTGGACCTTTGCTCTAATACTAGAGCTGATTGCCTGCAGACATACATCCTTTGAACATCTTATGCATAAAAGATTTGGCAGTTACATTGTAGGTTACCCTTTTTTAAAAATCTTATTTCTCTGGCCTGTATTGGCATTTAGTAGAACCCATGAAGAGGGTACAGACAGCAGATTGGTTGAGGGAGACATTGGGAGAAAAACTCCCATTGTTTAGATTTCTGTCAGAGGATATAAGAATACTTAATTTCTTTTATCTCTGGGGCTTTTATTATCATTTAAATTTCATTTTACATTAATTGATCAGGGATTAGTAAAGCCATTATGCAGAAATTAGAATAAGACAAGCCAGATGGAATGAATAATTCATTAAGTCCAATTACGTTTTATTTCTGGTGTACTTTCAAACTTGCCTCTGACTTATGTGCTATTTTGATGTGACAATATTCACTAGAAATCAAGAGTGCTATTTTAACTTATTGCATCCCTCTGGAGTGGAAGGAAGCATTTGTTGTGCAGTGAGAGTGTGCGTGCACATTTCCCCCTCAGAACGCCAATTTTAAGGTTCTTGGAGATATTGAAAGATGGTTTATTCTCTAAGAAGGTTCAAAGATACGACAACGAGTCACACCGGTCCTCTTGATTTGGGTGAGCTAAGCCCATGTAGAGAGGCTGCGGCCTCAGGCCGGCGACGTCTTCAGCTCCTAGGAGAGCTGTCAGCCCTTGTGAAATATTTGTCGCCGTTCCCGCCGCAAAGGAAAGGTTCAGAGAGGGATCCGGCCTAGCGGCGGGCTGGACGCCTCGGCCGCAGCGGTGGCAGCAGCAGTCAGGGCCACCAGGTGGCAGGCGTCGCCTTCCCTGCGCGGCCGGGGCGCCGGGCCTGGACGTCCCGGGGTTGCACCGAGCCCCGCGGCCGGGTCGGGCTGCGCCACGCGCGGTGTCCGCGAGGGTCCCGCTCCCGGCCGCGCCCTCACCTGCGCCCAGTGTGGCCGCTGGCCGCGCCCGCAGCCTCCTCCTCCTCCTCCGCCCCGGCCCCGGCCCCGGCCCCGGCCCGCGCCCCCCACCCGCCCGCCCGGTGTTTATGCCATGGACAGTTGTAGTCACATTAAAGCTCCGCTTCACCTTCCCGGGGACTTTCATCTCGGGAAGTTTTATGACACTCGGTGAATGTGCAAAGTTTTTAATTAGGCTCCCTAGACAGCCCGAGGCGGCGGCAGCGCCACAGAGTCTTCACGGTCCCTCTGCTTTACAGCACAACAAGCCGCTCTACTCCTTTGAAGACAATGCAGACTATGTGTACGATGTCATGTGGTCCCCCGTGCACCCCGCGCTCTTCGCCTGCGTGGACGGGATGGGGCGCCTGGACCTCTGGAACCTCAACAACGACACCGAGGTGAGCGGCGCGCAGGCGCCCGGGCCGCCGGGCAGGGAGGGGGCGCCCGGCGCTGTCTGCTCCCCGCCGCCGGCCGCGGCCTGACTCCTGCGGGACCGGCAGGGCGCGCGCCCGGGGTCGCTGCGCTCCTCTCCTCCGAAAGGCGACCACCCGGACAGTGAATGACCCCCACGCCCTTGCCCCCCAAAACCGATACACGTTCACGCCTTTCCCCGAGGGAAAGGACACCCAGACATTGCTCAGAGCAGTGGTGAAAGAAGTTTATTGGCAAACCCTTGGGAAAGTAAGCTTCTGAGAACTCCAGTTTTTAGACTGGGTTGCTTAAGGGGGCTGTTTTGTCAGTGTTTGCCATTTGGGCAATTTCTATTTTGAATACATAAAAGACGTCTATGTTGACTATTTTACGTTTAGCTCTCATTCCTCTGATTTTTTTAATTAGATATATATTCCCTGTGTTATCGAATTCAAAGACAGGCTCCAACTTTGAACATGTTTATCAAACTCACATTTAAAGCACCTTGAGATTTTTCACAAGTCGCATGTATAGTAGTTCACAAGCAAAAAATGGCTATTTTTTAAGCAATTGATAATAGAGACATATTGCTTTAAAAGCCTGCTGCATAAGTTTTCAAATGTTATGCCTTGTACCTATTCCTTTTTCCAATCTCAGAATTATCGAGATGATAATTTAGCTACTTAGTTTTGTTGTTGTTGAGTTCTCTGGGTCTTTTTTTGACATGAGTATCAAACGTCCTTCAATTTTATAGCTAAAATGATCTCTGCATCATTTCCTGCTTTTGGATTCTGAGTAGCTCTCCATAAACACAAATGGGCAGGTAAGGGAAGAAGGACTGCAAGCTGTATGTCAAGTAGCGAACTGGAGAAAGGTCTTTTGAAGTGTTGTGAGCAGGAAGCTGCCCAGCCTTCTTAATTAGGAAACCTAGAGCTGGAGGATATGAAGGAGGAGCAGGCTCCTCTGTGGAGAGATGGGTAGGAGGAAATATCCTTCAGGTTCTGTACTTAGTCATTGTATCTGTGAGAGTAGATACACCATACCTATAACCACCTCCAAACAATGATCCTTTTAAAATCTCTCTGGTTAAGTCCGTATTTCCTTTTACCTCCAAGAACTAAGTGACAAGAAAGTTATGTATGGAGCATCTTTGAAACTAATCAGAAGGCATGAGCATGTGAAATGCCTATCATTTTGGATGTTGAAATGTTTATAACATTATTGCTTTTAATAGAAAGATGTTATTACCTTACATTATAATGGTTTCCCAAAATCTTTCATCACTGCTGATTAAAATCACATTGCTTCTATTTGCTACAAGAAACTCACTTAAAGCAATTAAAAAAAAAAAAAAAAAAAACGCTTTCCAGATTTGACTTGAGAGCCTGCTATAACTGCTCTATCAGAAATCAAGCCAAGCTGAGGTGATCTTTAGGCGATACCCAACTACCCAACTACCATCCAGTGAAAAGTACTGAGTATCCTATAAACTCATTAAATTCCCATGTAACTTTTCTTTGTTTAACCTGGTTTTTAGGGAACAGGAAAGTAATGTCTCATCATTACCAAATGTGACTTTGCCCCTTCTCTTTCTCTAAGTATCAAGGGGCAAGCACATTTTATAGCTAAACATTAAAAGAACCATTATTGGTCATACAAACCATTTAGTTTTGTGGTAAATATAATTCTGTTTTCACAATAATAGTTGAAATGTATTGAGCCTGACTTAAATCTAGTAATGCATTTCACACTTTTTTAAATCCTTAAATCATCTTTGCCTTCTAGCAAGTTGAACAAGATTTTTCAAATACATATCAGATTAGGAGATAGATTTGCTAAGAAAAAAAGAATTTAAATTCTAAATGCAACAGTCTGTTTTGTTGTTATTCAAATTATTATGTTTTTAGACAAAATTATCCCAGCTGCCCTCTTGCAAGGATAGTTTGTATTTACCTGCAGCAGTATTAGTGATCTCTACTGCTCAATGATTCCTGATATATATAGATACACACACACACACATATATATATGTATATATACATGTTGCATTTGCAATTAAAATACTGAGCCATTAAAACTTGTGAAAATATTTGAGAAAGCAAAGTATTAACATAAGACAGAGAGGATAGATTATTTTCATTCAAAATTTTTAAAAAATTGTAAATCTTTATTGATCAAATTCATACAAATATATTTTGCATACTTTCTTCATGAATTCATTACATTTTAACACAGCTTTTACACAGTGATCTGTACTTTTTTTTACTGTTTATATCATCTGAGAAGAAACTATTTTAAATGTTTAAAATGTTATTTCAGTTGCTATTTTCCTTACGTTCCAAATAAGTAAAATCCTTAAAAATTTAATAGATATTACTTTAAGTGTATCAAAAGGTCTTTTTCCTTTGAGTGATTTTTTGCTCTATATTCATATTAAGATTAAACATGTTATATCAATTTTTGAGATTATTTGAGAAAAAAATTTGATACTGAATAATTTTAGGTAATAATCCTCTGTGATCCTTCTAAATTATGGGGTTAAAAATGAACTCTAAAAATTCTACAGCAGAGTCACAGATTTGTTTTCTGCCCAGAGCACTAATAATAAAGTGTATTGACAGAATTATGATCCATCTAAATTCATTGTTTCAGTCTTTGCAAGGTTTGGTTAAAAATTCCAACTTGAGGTTGCACAGCAGGTACCTCTATTGTAGAAATTGCATATTTTTAAAAAAATAAATGAGCCAGGACTTTTGTTTTATATTTTTGTTCACAATTGACATGCAGTGATTTAAGCAGGCGAAAGAATTTTTATTGATTTCAAGATTAAGTTTAAGCATAGATTCTGACATATGATGGAGCTTTTATTGCTATTTTAAAGATAGGTATTGGGTCAATAATTTCATGTGAACAGATGGTTTCAATTCCCTGAATAACAAAATGCAGGGGGTGCTAAGTCACAGTACATGTCGTGTTTCCATCTAGTGCGACATTTTTATTAGGCACAAGTCTCAAACAGTGACAGAAGATGCTCTCAGTTGCTCTGTTTTCACCAATTTTTCCCCCTTTTTATTTTAATATTTACCATTTCTTTCTTAATTTATGTTTCCTATTGGACATTCTTATAGAAGATGCAAGAGATCTGATATCTAGATCTTTAATAAATTTCCAACCTTGAAGACAAGAATTGAAGCAGATGGTCATAGAAAAGGAGCAGACTCACTAAAAATCCTTTCTCTAAACACTAACTTCTTGGTTTTAAAAAAATGTAATTTCCTTTTCAGCATCTTCAGTTTGCTAATCATAATAATGATTATTATAATTTTCAGTGATTTTTAGATTTCTAGTGTTTATTAGAGGAGATACAAGGTGTTTTGTACAAATAAGTGGCTATATTCTAACAGGAGAGCACCAAGGGATACTGCCAGACTACCCAAGTTATGACCACTCTCCTTACCATGGTACTCCAAGGAGAGGGAAAATAAAACAGAAAGACGGAGGGAAGGAAAGAAGGGTGGAAAGAAGGGAGGGAGGGAGGGAGGTAGAGAGTGGAGAATTCAAAGTCCTCAGAGTTTTTTAACTGCCTTCTTTCTTTTCTTCAGATCACTCTCTCCTTCATGAGGCTTTGAGGGATTGATACATGTTTACTTTTTCCCTAAAGAGTCATATTAATGTGACTTTTATTCTACTGTACACTCCACCCTTCCTGCCTTGTATTGATCCTCAAGTTTGGTAAATCCTGAAATCTCTCCCCTCATCTGTCTGTAAGTCATGACCCAGGGTGAGGCATCACATTGAGTTGCTGTCTGTATGTAGCCCTGGTGTTATCCAAAGAAATATTTGTTACTGCCTGCCTGTTGACTGAGGAAAGAGACCTCTTCCCTTTTCTTTTTTGTTAAAGTGTCTCACTTCTACCCCTTAATTCAGTGGAGCATATGATTTAAGAACAATGCATCTTTTTTTACCCTGGCTAGAGAGATGTATATTACTTTGTGCACGTGAAGGCAGGGGTGACTCATGTAGTTAAATGCATCAGTGTGAGTTCATATATTTAAATTCGTACTCAGATTCTTTTTTGTGTCATAATCTCTTGGGCAGGTTCCAACAGCAAGTGTGGCCATCGAAGGGGCATCTGCCTTAAACCGTGTTCGCTGGGCTCAGGCTGGCAAGGAAGTTGCTGTTGGGGACTCAGAGGGCCGTATTTGGATCTATGATGTGGGAGAGGTATGTGTTTGTCTGGTTCTTGTTTTTGTTTTTTCGACTTGTGTATCTCCTTTAATGAGACAGTGAAATTATTGACTGACCTTCTGGGTGCCAAGAACCCTCTCAAGTGCATTTGCAAATTTCCATTGACTTCAGCGGGAGTTTGGCAAGACCTCCTTGGGGCCTCATTTGGTCTCTGTCTCTGTGCGCAGGACACTTTAGTTAATGATCTGGACTCGTTTTAGAGGACTGTAGAATTCCCAGCTTCCTGTGATGAAGCCTGGCGCTTCTCATCAATTTCACAAAAATAAAAGTTTACCAAATGCATCATGTTGAATATGGCATTTGTTGCTTACTTTGAAAAGTCAGGATTTAGTCAGTATATTTAATTACAATGTAGATAATTTCTTTTTTTAAAAAAGTAATCAACTAAGGCTGATGTTAATCAGAATTTTATACCATTTTTATGGCATTCGAAGTTATATGATATGTATCTTTTGGGTATGTCTTATTACATGATATGGAAAGTATTCTGAATATCATGATACATATCAAAGGAAGAAGCTTGCATCTTTTATTTCAGAGAAAAATCTCTTTGAATTTGTATACTATCTACATTTCATTTTATATTATCAATCAGTGGTACTTAAAGTTTAATGTGTTAATTTTTACTCTTTGAGAACTTATTGGCAAAAACCATCATTTCTGGTGAGATTAAAGAATTTTTTCCTTAAAAGCAAAGAAAATATTGAAATTTCAAACAAAGCAAAAGAGGAGAGTTGTGTAAAACTTCTTTGGCATCATTTGAATCTAATATTTGCATTTCATTGGGAAAACATACCACATTTCTATGCATCATATTCCAGGCCTGGGAAGTATCTTGAATAACTGCTTGACAAGGTTAGCTGCGTATACTGAGAAGGATGCTTTATGGTTGTATCAACCAACATCCTGTAAATTTGGCAATTCCAGGTGGTTTATGGTGGGACTTTTGATAGCACATTGGTACAGTTGATTATGTTGAAACAAACTAAATGTTCCTTTTTAAAATTAAGATAGAAACAACCATTTGAATGACTTTCAAAATGAAAGTTTTCTATTCTGTGATACACAACTTCAACAACTAGAAGAATCTCTTGATTTTTTTCCTGCTTCCCCAAATGACCCCCCACCTTGACTGTTGTTCGTCCCAGTCATTCCAACTGTGGCAAAGTCTCTTAATGTTGGTGTCTAGTGGCAAAGATAGAAATAGTTTGTGATTATTTGATGTAATTTGATGTATGTGGGGAAGAGAATGCTTTTTGAGGTGGAAATACCACCAGTAGATTTAAGCAATATTTTCTTCAATAAATATTTGTCATACTTCATTAAAATAATTTAAAACAATGATAACAAAAGAAATACTCTTTACTGAGTCACTTCATATAGTATAAAAAGAGAGCAAAGGAGACTATAAAAAACAAATAAGCTTTTTTCTTATTTCTCTTTCTTTTATTTATAATAATTATAACTCTGGGAGAAAAATAAATGTGGAGATATACTCAAAAATGAAATGGCAGAAAAGAGATAAAATTTAAAAGTTCTTCTCTTAATTCTCTTGCATATACATAATATCCCTTAATTCTTCTATGAATCAGCATTAACTATTTTAGCCCTATTTGTTTTACCTCAAGAGGACTAAAAAAACAAAATGGTTTAGCAACCTCATTTATTTTTAAAAAGACCATTAGAAAAATCTGTGTTGACTTAAACATTATGCATACACACATCTATAAATACATACACACATGCATACTCACAACATCTTCATTCCATAAGAAAATAGCATAGCATATGTACCGAATTTTCTGAAATACAGTAATTTTATCGCTTCTGGACAGAATTGCTTGAACATGACTCATAATTTGGAAGTATACAGGATTTTATAAAAGTTGCTTTAGCTCATATGTGGCTGCTAAAACTTCTTAGGGCACTATCATTCCTGAATTGTAAAATGTTGTTATACTCATATTTCTACTATCGTGCTGGCAGGTTGGGCTGGTTTTCATTTTTGTATTATTGCCCTTGCTTTTCTAAGTGATATTACAGACTGTAGAAATGTCTGCAACTATAGGACAGACTTGCCTATTGTCTGGAGTCTAGACAGGCTATAGAAAAATCTCAGTGACATATAATAGGTTAAACAATTTGTAGGGTTGCTTATCCTTACAAGTTCACTACCAGGAAAAAAAAGGATATACTATTTTATTGAACGTAGGTAATATTACAATCTTCTAGCCTTTCTTTGAATGACCAAAAACCAGAATAGGCTTATACACTTGAAGAATTCTTTCTGTATTGTTTGATCCTACACAAAGCAATGCATAGCTCAGAAAGAGTCAGGCTTAACAAAATCATTTTGTCCTAAGTATAGTTTTTTTCCTGAAGAATTTTTGTCAACCATCTTAGGTTTATTTTTGAGGTGAGGAAAGGCATTTCTGTTTCCCCTTGCTTAGTTCTGTGCCTTACTGTAAACCTCTATAAACCACGACTGTCACTGACCATGGACTGAAGGGAAAGATGACTTCATTGCAGCAGAAGCAAAGAAGTCCAGTTCTGAGAGATGATAGATCCCTTCATGGGCAAATGCTGCTATTACTGTAATTACTGTGGCACTGTTCACTAGCCTAGAACTGATGGAGCATAACTGTACTTAGAAGAAAAGTGTGCCCTCTAAACAGTGCCTTGCCACCCTTCCAAAGTAGCTAAACTACAGAAAGCCAGATGGAGTGCCTTTGCCACAGCTAATCCACTGAGAATTAGAGGTCAGATCTAAGACTGGTACATGACTGATGAGAGGAAAGAGGTTTGAGCAGGAAGCCATTTAAAAAGAAAAAATACATAGGAAAAGAGAAACAAATATGGCATTGAGGATCAAATTGTCAATAGACTGTGCTGCCATTATCAGTATTCAAAATTGGTCCTCTCATCCCCATTAAAACTGAATTCCTTGCAAGGGTCAAACTAGTCCTTACACAGAAAGCTTTGCTTTGTGGAGCCCTCTAGAAATAAGATGAAATGCTTTTAGATAAACTTCATAATGCAATCCACATAAGAAAGCAAATAGTAGTTTTTAAAGGCCCTGTTGTTGATCTGCTTTCCTTGAGACTTGAGCATATTGCATAGATGTCTGCCTGTGGGCAAGCAGCTCATTTTCTTTTCCCATTGCTGATTTGATTGAGAACGCTGTTGAGCTGGGAAGAAAAGAGAAGGTAGCAGCCATCTTTTGCCAAAGTTCTATTTTATAAGGAAGCTGGGTTTGTGGCCCTGGGACCTGTGCAGTTGCTGATGGCCCTCTGCTCTGGGAAGCTCTCGATGCTTGGTTGTCATTGTCTTGCAGTTGGTCAATTTTTTTTTTTGTTCAACAAAAGGCTTCATGTTCTTATTTTGCACTGGACCTGGGAGAATGTATAGTTAGTTATGTCCATAAGAGTATTGCTCTCAATGCTGATCACAAGGCAAATTAAAAACTGAGAAGTTCTGGTTCCAAGCTAGATTGTCAAGAAGGAGAACTCTCTAGAGATGTGAATCAATGCAGTACAGTCTATATGATCTTATTAACCACTTCTCAAAACTATGTAAAAATGTGAATGAGTAAAGGTTTTGCGAATCTGTGTATGCGTCATCAAGTGTACACAAGTGGGGAATTATGGATAAGTGAAAATTTCTAATTCATCTCTCCACCACCTTATTTTGATCACATCATAATTTTAACTGGAAGTGTAATACACCTTTTGGAGAGATATCTATGATTCCTGCCTCATCAGATGGAATGAGGTAGGACAGCCTGTCTCAGCTCACACCATGGTCAAGAACTCCTGATTAGAGACATCTCTGGCCATTACGGAGTCATCTCCACTCAAGTCCAGGTAGACATGCTTTTCTGTGAGACCTGGCCCTTGGTGAGAAGGGTACTACAGCAGGGAACTCTGGTGTCACCAGTCACTAACAATCGTCTGCCTCATCTCCTGTTCCAGCTGAGGCTGCAGCTGCTGCAGGGAGTCCCAGCCCTGTGCCCCTATGATCATGTCCTTCACTAATATGTCCACTTATCCTCCAAGACTTAGATGATGGTGGAGAGCAATGGCATGATTCCAGATTTATTGATGCAATTTGTTATGAACTTCAGAAGGGATAAACAGAAGATTGTATATGAGCTCACTGAAATCATCAGATTGAGTTTGTTCACCCCAATACCCTTTACTTTTTGCTACGTTTAAATGGCAAAGGCATTAGTAATATCTCTGGGCCTATGACTCAGGAGGTAAAATATTAAACAACCATGTGTTTAGGTAGACCACATGATGCTGTGTTTATATAGCACACATTTGTGGTTATTTGATGTCAGCTTTGTATCTGGAAAATACACTGTACATATTTATTTTCTCAGATAGGGGTCTATTTTCTCTGCAGAACAGGTGCTTAACTCCTATTAGCAAAGATGGAAGTTATATGAAGCCAACAAAAGACAGAAGAGACCTCTTCTTATTAGTTGGCTATACTTTTTATTTTATTTGTGCTTTTAGAAATTACTTAAATGAAGGGTGGTTGCATACACCATTTAAACTTTATGAGATTTAAAATTTTTTAAAATGAGTCTAGCCATTGAAAAGTTTAGGGAAACCTCCAAACTGTAGGATGAAATGTGTTTTGGTGCTATACACCCCATCCAAATTGAAACATGGGTATCAAGTCACAAATAAACTCTAAATACAACCTGAAAATATTAAGTGTACTCCAGGACACTCATAGAGAACCATTAATTGTTGTTGGGGTTTTTTTCTTCAAATGATGTATGAACACACATTTTAAAGAATTAAAAATAAAAATGACTGTCCTGGATTTTTTTATGGAATAACAAGATTGGCTGTGTGTGTGGAGCTGATTTTAATAGCGCATGGGCCAGTGAGCATAGAATTATTCACGTGTCCGGGTGATTGATAGTCAGCCTCTCTACCTGTCTGTCTCGCAGATGTGTTTTATAGAAAGCCCACTGCCATTGTGAATGCTTCAGTGCTGTCACACAGATGCGGCTGTCATAAATATCCCTTAACAACGATGTTTGCTGCTTATCTGGATTAGTTAGAATGCTGTTTGCAGCTCCAGTTTTGAAAGAAGCAGTTTACCTTCCACCTCCTATTATTTCTTTTTCCATTAACCTCTTCCAGGGAAGATTTTGTTTTTAGTCGTGATAAACACACGTAGCTTTCAAATCCCTGATTATATTTTTATAGTAGTCAATTGAAAAAATTCCAAAATCATTTTCAATTTAAAGTAGTATTTGAAAAATAAAATGATCACTTAAAAGCTATGATTTGTGAGATGGATAAATCTTCTCACCCTAGCTTTATTTGTTTGGTATTCCACTGACTAATTACCAAATAAACATGTATAAATCTCTAAACTCTTAACTTCAGCAGCATTACAAATAGCTTGTCTGATATGACTATTTGGGGGACCAAAAGAATACCAGTCATTTTCTTACAAATTTCAATAAATACTTTTGACATTGAAAAATTCTTGGGAAGGGAAAATAAAGATAAATATGAGAGATTAGATGTTACAGCTAAAAAAAAATAGTGTGATTTTTTAAAGTGTCCGTTTGAATGTTTTAAAGCTGAAGTGAAAAATTAGACTCAAAATTCTGCTTGGAATTCCAACAGTAAAAATGACCTATGGACTGTACTTTAGAGTGATGGTCAAGGTGTTATAAGGAATATTTAGAAGAGACTAGTAATAAAAACAGTGAGCCATTTTTCTTGCACTTTAAGTAGCAGTTCAGTGTAGTAGTATCTGATAAACTGGAAGTTCTGGGAGTTAAAAGGGGCTTGAGTGACAAAAAATAAATACAATATAGTCATGGATTTTAAATGGATTACACATAAACGGTGATTTTCTTTCCCTTGTGGAACGATTTCCAGGACAGAATCTGTATCAATTTTCCTAAGAAGTCTGGTTTTCTATATAAATAACTCTCTTTCTTGTGAAGAGGGTATGCAGAACACAAAATAACAAAGTTTTTAACCAAGAGTGAAAAATTCAAACAAAAGTTCCTTAATGAAAAAGAATTGATTTTCAAGCCACCCAATTTAATTATTATGCTTTATGAAGGCCATTACCCATTGCTCAGGGGGAACCTGACTACATGCTAAGCTTTGGCAGCATCCAGAAGAGGACAGAGCTGGTCTTAGCTCAGCAACGTCCAGGAGTGACCATCCCAAATGCTTATGCTTCTCATTAAGGGAATGTGGCCTAAACTTGCTAGATTTTGAAGGTTTTTTAAGTACTAGCTGGAGAAATAGTATCAGTTTCTTAAATTAATGATAAACACTTCCCTTGATTTACCTTCCTTGAAAGGGAAAAGACAGACAAAAATTATTCCAGGATGCCAAACACCCTGATAAAAGCTGAAAATCCAAATAGCTAGTTCTATCAATAACTAGATATCAGATAACATAGTAACAAAACATTTGGATTCTCAACTGGACTGTTCAGATTTTATCTGAATTTTAAGTGTGTAACCATAATGCCATGCAGTTAAGTAAAAGAGCACAAAGGCAAATTCGCATAGGCATATTTGGGGAACCAATAAATATAATTATATAAAACCAGCTGCTTTGAAATAATATATTAATAAATTTCTTTGTCAGAATAAATTACATATATTTAAAAATAATTTGGGTAAAATGTGTGATAGTAATTTTAGTATTAACTTGATTTCTTCTGGGGAAAGTGCTTAATTTAAAAAAGAAAAGGTGCTATTAATTGCAGTTAATGTTATAATTTCTCATTTTATAATGAGTGTAGTAGCAGTGGCTTTCATTTTTATAATATATGTAAAAGATCAAGATTAGGTTAATTATTATATAAATAGTATGTTTATTCAGGTAGCATTAGTTTATGGAAATGAATTTATAGTATTCATATATTTTTAAGCAAATTTTTTCTGAATTGATACAAAAATACTATAACTGTTATGTATTATCAAGTGGTTGATTAAATGAAAAGAAAGCCCTAATATCTAATTTTATGGAAGTCAAATTAATGTGTATATAGTAATTTGCAATATTCACTGAAATTCATATGTTCTCATTTTGGTGATAAATGGTTTATAAATATAAACCTTCTGAAACAAGAACCAGTTTGTATAATTAATCATCTTTATGATTCTTCTGTGGTTTCAAACTGTCGTCTTCAATAGCAGTTTGGATTCTGAAGCAGTTGTTAATTATAGTGGTAATTTTTTTATGGCTGACAAAATTGTGTTTAGTTTTAGAATTTCAAAACTGCTAAATTTTATCTTGAAAAATTGCTGCTTAGAACAGTAGCTTCAAATCACAGTTTAAAAAGCCCAGTGTGAAGTTGCTCCAATCATCTGTGACTCTAAATTAACACACATCTGTACAGAAATGGAGAGTTGTTTCTGAAGTGTGTGTGTGCATGCTGTCAGTGGTACGTCTAAAGTGTAATATGAGGTAAAATATCTGCGTGTGCGTGTTTATGTGTAAATATTTATATACTGTATAGGTTGGACTTGCAAAGTGAGGAAGTGAATGAATCACTATATTCTACTTCCAAGGAAAGTTTACATGAATATTTGAGAATGTCAACTATCAGAGCACCCTTTACATTTTAAAACATGAATTGTTTATCATTTAAAGAACATCGCAGGAGAAGCTTTTGCACTTTTAAACGAGTAGGCAGATAGAACTGGTCAGTGGTCCATGCCTAAACTCTTTCTCCTAATATTCTGCCAGTCATTTCCCAGTATTTATTTTACATCCTTTATTTTTATGAGTATCCACATTAAGTTTCCTTAGATAGAAAGTGAACATCTTCTAGCGCTGTAACAACCAGCTGACCCTTTTGAGTTAGGGAAAAAATTCATGTTGGCAGTCCTCCTTTGGCTATCACATTCTTTGGTGACTTTTTCTCACCTTTGGTGTGCCACATCCTCAGAACCAACACTAAGAGAGTACTTGACAGCTGTCTATTAGAATATGCTAACCCAATCTCACACAGTTCCTGGCACATAATAGCCATTCCATAAATATTTGACCCCCAAGTGAATGAATGATTCACATGTGAAGGAAAACAAATCTAAAATTTAACTGGGCATTCAGAATGCAGCACCCGGTTGGCTACAGAGGCATTCATTGAACTATATTTGCACAGGAAAGCAGATTTAGAAGAGTACTTATCTTTCCTCCTCAGTCTTTATCCTAGTCTCTCTCCCCTCCCGTGCCTTTAAAGTAAGCCATTGACCAATAGTGCAGTGAAAGCCTAACAGTTGATGCAAACATTGTCTAACAGTTCCAAACAGTTGAAAAATGCTTCCTTTTCATTGTGCTTTTTTTGGGCAATATAGAGATAGTAAATCATGAACTGCATTATAAAAATACCTCTTTTATGCCCAAACATTCAGTGGGAGGAAATGACATTTCTTTTATTACCTTGGTAAATGTTTTTAAGGTGTTTAGCAATAAGGCTTCTTTTTTGTCAAAACTGCTTAAATACAGTGGTTGCTAGGAATTTACTAGAAAACCTATTGCTAACACTATCAGGAAAAGAAGGAATACATGGTTAGCCAGCTAATAGAACATAACTGCTTAGAAGCACATGATTTTTCATTTTCTGCTATTTCCTTGATCTTTGTGTTATGGAAAAAGAGGTAATTGAAGTTTTAAGTTTATTTTTCACCATTGCCCATAAGCCATGGTTTTTAGCATTTTTCTTCATCTCTTGGAGACAAATGGATTATTTCAAATAATAGAAAAAAATAATGCTTTAAAATTTTCTGAAAAGAGGATAAATAATACTATTTTAAAATGAATGCAAACAAGGACAATCTTAGTAAATTAGCTCCTTCTTCTGCATTTATGGTTTTTTTTTCTCACAGGTAGAACTTCAGAATTTTGTCACGATGCATAGAATGCTAAATTTTAACATAAAGAATATTTTTAAAGTGCTAAGTTTTTAATATAATGTTTAAAAGAAGTTGTTTTTCTTTTGATATTTATGGGCTTACTGAAACTGACATAAACTCATATTTGTTACTACTGACTTTTTCTGTTATAGCCTAGTTTTATTTTTCATGTACTTAGGTGATAACAGATTTTTTTAAGTGTTGTTCAGATATATACAGTAAAAATAAATCACTAATTTAAAGACACCAGGAAAAAAATCTTTGAGAAAGGAGTCTTAAAGATTCATGCATAGATGAGCTTTCTCTTAGAAGAGATTTTCAGATGAAAAGAGATTTTAAAATAGTCCAATACCATCAGCGTAACTGCTGTTAAATTTCACAGAAATTGTAACCAATTGACTAGTGAAAGCAGGCTGTGCAAGACAGAGGCTCGAGTGATTTCTGCTTTCTCCACTTCTCTGAAACTGCCCTAAACACTAAGTTACCACACAGTATATCTTTTCGTGGTGGAGCCCTGTAGTACATTTACACCATGTGTACACTGCGTGCTGGCTCGGAACCCTGGTCCGTGGTTTCATCCATTGTTAACAGTGATGCTAGACTCTCCTGAGAGTTGAGGGTAGCAGAACTGTATTTATGTGAAGCAGGCCTGCTTGGCTGTTCCTACGGCTGTTTCATTGCTTATTACCTCCCACTTTGTTTCCCTCTGTGTGTGTGGCAAAAAGAATCATCCTAAAAAATATAGGCTTCCTCTGAACACAAGCGTGTATTTGTATACCAGGAAGTCAACAATCTCCTGAGTTTGGTTGCCATTAATAATCATACTTTTTAAAAAGCTCTTGGAGGTTTTAGGGGTTTAGAAGTCATTCCGTGGAAACTGACATCTAAGTCCAAGGTTTCTGCAAATGCATTTAAAAATGATGTGGATTAAAGTAAAATGATGATTTGTAAGATATCTTTTTAACAGAAAACTGTAATGTTTCAATCAATGCAGGAGGCAAATTTGGATGAGTACAGTATCTGTTCAGCATCAGTGATTAACACACTGGTCCCACAGACTTTAAATAATTCTGTTTAATTGAAAAATTATGAAGATGCTCATGAATCACACATTTGTGGAATATTTATGTCAAACCTACTGTTCTGCTCACTTAATTTGTTTGCTGTGATTAATGTATTTGCAATACCAAACTGGAATTACTGAATACTTTTCTAATGTCTTAAATATTCAACATTTTTTTCTAAATTAACCTAGTTTGAACAAAGCAATGCCTGAGACAAATACTTTTACCATCAAATACATGCAAAGGGATGATAGGAATTACTGCAGATAGCATAGCTATTTAAAATCAGTTAATAGACCCTAAAGCCCTTAAAAATCGCTAAAACATGAGGGAGGTTTGACTGAGGATTGTTCAAATTGTTAGCCATGTGCTTATAAAAAGAGACACATAAATGGTATTTGTGTGTTTAATCTTGGTTGTAAAAGTCATTGATTTTTATAATAGCATGTTCAGCCGTTACAACTTGAGGTAAAAATGTTGAATCCTCCTGTAGAAAGTACTATAAAAAGGAAATAGCTAGATTAAAATATATTGGTCATGTTTTAAAAATGTGTGTATATATATATATATATATATATACACATATGAGTATATGGGTGGGTATATTTATAAGGAATAGTTATATTTTAAATAAGCAATAAAAAGTAACTGGTAGAATGTTCTGTGTTCTGCAAAAACTCTCCTTCACCCAGCTCATGAAAGTTAGCTATTATTAAAGATGTGACTGAACCATGGATTCAGCTCAGCAGCACAGTGCTGCCTGGTAAGCTCAAGGTCCTGAGTTTGAGTTCTAGTACCAAAAAATGACTACAGTGGTACCTTGGTTCACGAACTTAATTTGTTCTGTGATTTTGGAAAGATGGCCATGGTGGCACTTGTCACCTCATACTGCATTTCCAGAGACAAAATTGTGGCAAATGCTTCTGTCTGCAAGTCAAATTGTTTGTAAAGGAAAAGCTTTGTGAACTGAGATACCGTTGTATTTATGAAATCACTTGTGTGAGTTTTTAAGAAGTAAAATATGCTAAATTATGAGGTAACTGCAGCTCTATGTAGAAGAAAATGGGAGGAAAAAGAAGAGAGAAAGCAGCAAGAAAATGAGAAACATGGGAGAAACATCTAAACTTTAAGATGGAAAAACAGGAAAAATAATATTATTTATTCATAGCTTATGATACGCCACATACTGTGTTATGCTGCTTATGTTTTGTGCCTTATTTAATATTCATAACAGCCCTACAAAGTAGGTTTTATGATTTCTTTCACACATACAAAGAAGTAAAGATCAGAGATGTTTTCCAAGAACACACAAGAAAAAACTGACAAAACCAGAAAAGAAACTGTGATCTGGCTCCTGTCTGCAGCACAAAAGTGCCAGCCCTGGCTGTCCTTGAGATCCAGTTGTTTACTCAGGCTGGCCAGTTATGGCACCCAATAGTCAGACTGATGAGTTATTGTGGGATGGGGTGGAGCAGAGTCCCCAAGTGGTCACTGATGGGTCCCTGAGCCAGAGAAGAGGGGCTAGACCCACATCACAGCCACCAAAACACTAGAGGAGTGAGTGACTATGAAATGATCCATTTTCGTGAATTTTTTCATGCTGTTTACACTTTTGCTCCTTATTTTTAACCTATCACCTCCCAAGGACCTTAGATGATTAAAGACCCATCTTTCGGATCTTTTAGCAGGCGATTCAGTACTCATTATCTAACTACTATTCTGCCTTGGAATGCTGTTCTTTCTGAAAGGGTCCAGCACCACAGGACATAGGAAAGTTTTGTAGTCTTTGGAAAATCATTTAGCTCCCTTATTTCCCTTTCCTGTCTGGTAGAGACAGATCTATGCCCTCTTCCTTTACATCCTTGTAGAGATTGGAATTAATTCTTGAATAAAGTTGTTTAAAAACTAGAAAGATGTTGTAGAATTGACAGGTATGCTGCACACACGTTGTTTTCTGCGTGTCAGTTTCATGAGTGACAATTTGAAGACAAAAGACACATGGCCAGTCCATGCTACACACAGAACTTTGCTGAAGTTACTCTTCTCATCGGCTCCACATCTTCGTTGATAAGTGGTCCGCGTCATCATCCCCATTTTACAGCTGAGGCAATGAGAGGTCAAGTGACTGGCCATGGCCAGCAACCAAGCAGAGAGCAGGACTTGAGTCTCCTGTCCAACTTGAGGTTCATTTTACCTCCTCCTTATGGCCAAATTGCTACCTCCCTAACTGCCTTTGGCCTTCATTCCCTCGCTATAAAAACAGGGTCATATCATATCTATCAAAGGGAATCACTCTTAGAGCTAAGATTTTATGTTAGAAATCAGGGCCCTGCATGCTTTTGGCATTAAAATGCTTTTATATGCTAAGTAAAAAATTAGAAAGCGATCCTCTAATAGGGGGCAGACTGGTTGTTGGTGAACTCTGTTCTAAGGAGCAGTGGGAAAATATGAGTCATCCCTGCCCTCTGATGTGACTTCAGCAGATGAATCTGAAGGCAGAAAATGTTTCCAGATCCGCTTTGACTCAGAACAATATTGAACAATTTTTCCAAGCCCTTATTTATGGTATTCCTTTAATTATGTATTATTTTCTTCCTATTGCTTCTTACATAGTTTCTAATTGATCAAAAATATTCATCAGCACTGCAAACCTGTGAATATTTTTTCTATCATAAATGTACATTGTTTAGAAATTATTCTAAGCTGTTATGTTCAGGGGGAAAATTCCATTGTGATGCTCTGATGCTCTAGATTTAGCCTTTGATGTCTTGATAGAAACTCAAAGAGAGGTTGAAACAATGTTATTAACATGCCATTTGCTTTCCTGCTACTTGTTTGATACACAACAGATAAGAGGAAATGGAAATGTCTCAGTTGTCCCTGTAACAGGGTACATGCATTTTTTATGTGTTGGTGATATTAAAAAAAATGCCAATATTCACACATTTTGACTGAGAAAACATCGTAATTAATTTTCCCCTGTATTTTCCTGCCATCATATTATAAAGGCTTCACCACTGTTTTATCACACAGTGGCTGACTCACAATTGGTATTCAATCAATGCAGACTGAATATTGAATAAATTTATATGCTAGTTAGGGAAAAGAGCAATTTCATTGTTTAACATGAACAAATATTTTTTCCTATAATACTTAAACTATCAATGGATTAAAACACTCCTAAGTTTCAAGTACATTTAAGCCCTGGTGCCTCCTTTCTAGTTTTTCTAATCAGAGACAACCAGATGAGAAGACTTAGGAACTCCCAAAGCTGAGAATAGTTCTGTCTAAAAAACATTCTATTTGTACCGTGAGATGTAAAGAGACAAGACTAGCCTTCCTGTTTGTTAGGATACCTGTTTGGTCTTACCTACAAGCAATTCAAATGCCAAAAATTATTACTTTGGGTGTGAAAACAGACTATGAATACACATTCACACATTCAAGCCAAGATTATACTTAAAGTGCTTCCTGATGGTGATATTTAATTCTAAAAGTGGGGCAGGCTGCAGCTCACCTTCTAAATCTAACATTACAATCATCTTGGGTTATTTTTATAGTCAACTAATGAAAAGATATAATAGGATGAGGAAGGTAAATTTATTCCAACTTTTAAAAAGCAATTTGTGTTTTTGTCATGTTCTGCTCTAGAATTGTGTGAGTGAACAAAGCAAACTATTATTTCTGTGAAAGTTATGGTGTTCTAGAGGGAAGACTTCACAACAAATTTACTTTCAAAATAAGTTTTTATCTAATATTTTGCCAAGCTTTGTAAGACTTTAACAGATCAAAAAGAAGAAAAAATATGTTCCAATGCTGTAAATACTTACATGAGCATGAGTCAGTATTTTTTAGGAAAAGCATTGGTAGTAGAGCACAGTTAATCCCACCTCAAAGGAGAGGTCAAATATAGTTTAATTACTGGATTATTTCTGTTTAGCAGAAACATTAAAATTTGATAAAATTCATTTTTGAGAAGTTAAATGTGGAATTTTATGTAGCATAAATGATATTCAGTTTTGCTCAAAAATGTATCTGGACACATTGGATGTCCAGTGTCCTATAAATTTTTTAACAAACCTCAGTGTTCTATAAATTTTTTAACAGTCTTGACATTACTAGTACATTAATCATGTAAACACATTTATCCATTTTCTTGCTTTGTCATATACTTTCTATGCATTGCTATCAGTAAAACATTATATATAACATCATATATTCATATAAATTCCTGCTCTGTTAACCCATAATGTAATTTTAGGTTTGGGAAACAAACTTAGCTCTGTTTGAGCAATGTGCTATGTGTATAGGTTCATACCTGTTGTTTCCCCAATATTTAAAATGAATGAAGTCACAAAGTTCTGTAGCTTTTTCTCACCTTATATGACAAAAGGTTATAAATATGTTTTCATGATTGGGCTTTTGTCTTTCCTGGAGCTTTGTCTTGTAGTTCTTTTTGGAAGGACTTGCTTAGATATTGAAAGAAGGAAAAGGAATAATGGACTTATTTGCTCATGTACATGTAATCCCAACCCTTGGCTGCTTCTGCTTTCAGTTAGCTGTTTTGTATCTTTTGCTTTGGGAATACGGAGGCATTTCCCCAATGCAGTATATTTAAAATTGAACACAAGAATAAGGAATGGGAAATATAAGACAAGAGCTCAAAGGAAAGTGGTCTGAGCAAATGGGTAACAGTGTCACTCAATATGAGGTATAATCCAAGCATAGGTGAATGTTTAAATTTTTAAAAATTCATTACACGTTGCCAATAATCACCTTGAAAATAATCCCTACTGCTTCAAATACAGTTATCCCTTCCCTTTGTCACTTTTGGAGCTGGATGTCCTCTGTTGGAGTATCTTTAGTTACATTGTCCTCAGGCTGCCTAGATGCCTGAATCAATTCAAAACATTTACCTTTCGTGGTCGTTTTTACTTTAGGGAAGAGGCAGAAGTCCCAGGGTGCCAGATCCAGTGAATATGGTGGATGAAGACACACTGGAATATTTTTATTTGACAGAAATTTATCCATTGATCAATGGGGAAAGATCATAAAATATGTAAATGTTTAAATTTTAAAAATTATTAGAGTAAAAAATACATTGCCATTAATCCCATTCAAATCACTCCACCGTGCTTCGTGCACACTTATTCCATCACTCTTGGCAATATATATTTTGCAGTAATAAGTTTTTTAAAAATTTAAAATTGTATTTTTCTGAACTTGTGTCATTGCTGAAAAAGAAATTTCGGTTCATTTATATAACTAGATTAGCATTTAACCATCCAAAAACTTATTCATAGGACAAAGTGAGAATTCTTAATGGTATGGCATTTCTTAAAATAAGTTTAAAAGATGATTCAACCTGTATATCATTTCTGGAATGATATTCTAGAAATATTTATCCTTGATACTAGAACACAAGTTTAAGAGCATACTACAGAGGATAACATTACCACTCGCCAATTCATTTTCTTGGAAATATTTTATCTGAAAGTATAATTCCTTGTAATAAAAACTTAAAGTTCTGACCGTCTGGCTGTGTGTAGTGGGAAAGTTTCCAGATGTAGAAGTAATGTAAATGCTCACATTTATTTGCTTTTTCTTTTTTCTTTAAAAAATATGAATATTGATTTCAATGAATATGTGTATATAGTATTTTTGGAACATGCGGGTAGCTTGTGTAGCACTAGTATGTAGGTGGACTGATTATATCATCTTATAGAGTAAAACTCCAAGAAAATGACTATAATGTCTAAGTCAATTTTATTCTGTAAGATATCCTTCAGACTTCTACTCCACCTATTTTTCATCTTCAAATAATTTTCTTTTCTACTCCAGACACTTTCCTGATATCGTCAAGCAATTTGTTTTTGGATGGTGTGTAGAGAAATCATTATCTTTTAAAACAGCTAACAAAAATTCGTATGTGCAGTTTCCATTGTTGCAGGGGGCTAATTCCTTTCTTGCTGAATTGTACATATAGAAGCATTATTTAGGAGATTTCATAAATCCCCTTTTTTGGCAAATCAATAGAGTGTACTGGCTGAGGAACCAGATGCAGGAACCAGATTACTTTGGCACTGTTATTTGCTAGCTATGCAACTTTGGTAAGACTATTTCATCTTCCTATGCTTGAATTTCTTCTCTTATAAAATAGCACTATTTTACTCTCCATTTGTAATATAAAACTACTGCACTAGGGTTGTTGTGAGGAATGTGTTAATATATGTAAAGTGCTTACAACAGAATTCTTGGTAAATGCTAACTAGTATTTACAGACTACAGTACTACAGTTATTCATAGTTATGATCATATAAGTCTTGATGAAAAGGCCAATGCATTACTTCATGTGAGAAAAATTTCTGTGCGTATGTGAGCTATTCTTTTGCCATGTGCCATTTTTTAATGTGCCATTGCACATTTTAAAAAAAGGATCAATCACATTGACTAGAAGGTGATCTTGGCTGGTAATGCAGTTTTTGTTTTGTTTTGTTTTGTTTTCTAATAGTGCAATTTTTATTTGCTGGGTTCACTGTTAATGTCTGACATTCTTATGAAGATTGTGTAGTTAACCTGAGTCTTATATATTTCAAGTGACTTTGCTTTTAAGTGACACTATTTTCTCAAATTGTTAGGATAACACTTCAAGTCCTACTTAAAGATGAATATTTGGTTTCCGTTACATTACAAAGGGAAATGTCTGCATTGGGAGAAGTCGCCATCAGGCGTCAAGGCTAGCAGATGTAAAAGAGATCTTGTTCACCATTTCTCCATTAATTTGCTTTGCAGCTTGCAGTTCCCCACAATGATGAATGGACGCGATTTGCCAGGACCTTGGTGGAGATTCGTGCCAACAGAGCTGACAGCGAGGAGGAGGGCGCAGTGGAGTTATCTGCCTAGTGGAAATGAATCCCTTCTCCTCCACCATAGCCTGGCCTTTCTGTGCTAGAGCTCAGCGTCCCATGTTTGATGTCCACTCAGTATCAGTATTGTGGTGACATTTTGAGTGCCATATAGTGCCAGCTTTCCTCCAAGTATTCCAAGTTATCCATTGATCTGAAATTCACCAGAGCATTTCTATCTTTATATTTCTGTTTCAAAAATGAAGGGGTGGGGGGATGGTAGACATTTACAGGTTAGTTGCTGCCTTTTAACTACTTAGTAGCTGGATTTAATAGCTAGAAACCTCTGGTTAAATTTGTGCTTACATGCACTTCTGACATAGTCCTATTAAATCCATATGAAGCCAGATATGATTGGGTGCAGATGTGGCGTGCCTCATGCTATGGTACAGGGCCAAAGACTTGAGATGTGGTGTTTTACATGGTGACTCACATTATGAATGGATTTACTAGAAGAACATTGCTGCTCCTTATTTATTGTAGTGTGCTGCATGGAACATATTTATTTGAAAGCATTAAAATAAACGATCCTAGAGCATGTGCATAATGAGAGGACTGTATTCTCTCTGCTGCTGTTGAGGTTACATTAAGTTCTAAATAACAATTATAGCATGCCAGTTCCACTGAGAACATGACGTCCTTAGAGATTTGTTGCAGTGAACAGAATGCCCATTATTTCTAGGTACTTTAACAATATTTCAAATGTAGTTGACCATTGATACTTGTCAGTCAAGCTAACAGAGTCCAACAAGAGTCTGTGGTTCCTAAATATTACACCAGTATTGCCAATAAAATGTTCCAAACCAGGTCTGCGCCGGTGTGGGTAAATCCTTTGCTTGGGGAAAGCCTCACGGTCAAATTCTACTTTGATAAGGGGTGGGAGAAATATAGCAGGGCCATGTTAAAGGTGGATCATGAATTTACAGGCAATCAACTTGGCTGTATTTAAACCAAGAGTCCATGTTTTATTTTTCTGAGGGAATGGGTGTGGTTTAGGCAGAGGAAGGCATGACTTTGTCTCTGTCACCAAAGCCATCCTTGTTCAAGGACAGTTTCAAACTGTGGAACAAACAAGATGGATTAAGGTAAAGAAATACCAGATGTTCTACCCATTTCTTTTTCTAAAACTGACACTAGATGATCTTTATTAAAACTAGGAAATGTGTCTATAAACAACTTCAATAATTTTTTTTTCAAAAGACCATTCCATGGCTAAGGAAAATGAAAATAAACAGTGGTTGAGTTATAAAAAACACTTGAAGACAAGCTCTCAGCTTTTTAGGAAGAAAATCTCCACTGGTGCCTTGTTGGTAGGGATTCTTTGGACTATATTTTATTTTTAAGATATTGATACATTTTTATCCAAGTGCCCTTAAGATCCACAGAAATTAAAATTTTACAGATATAACATGAGTGCCTGAAATAGGTTTAAAAGCAATCTAGTGAAAACTACTGAGGAAAAATGTTTTCTCAAACATACACTGAAGTGCCTAAGAATAAATCAAAAGCTCGTTGAGTTATTAATGTGGACCAGATCTGAATGACCCAATAGGTGAATCCTCTGAAAAGCACAAAGAGCAGAGTCACTTGTAGAAGGCACATGAAGCATCACCAGTTCTTGGTGTATATGTCGTATACCCCACTGTGGAACTGCTCTCCACAGCAGCCCCTCTGAGCCCACGATGAGCTGGGCTGACCTTGTGTAGCAGACAGAATATTACTTCTATGATGCCTTGGCTACTTTGGACAGCTAAAACAGAATACTGTGCCATCGTCAGAATGGCATAAACAACAGAAATGTATTTCTCACAGTTCTGGAAACTAGGGGAATCCTGGATCAAGGTCCCAGCATATTTAGAATCTGGTAAACCCTCTTCCCCTCTTACTGGGTTTCATTGCGGATGTGGCCACATTCTCATTGTATCCCTACATGCAGGGGGAGGATGATGTGAATGATAGTGTCATAATTTTTCTCGTAAGGGCACTGACCTCCACCCCTGTGACCTAATTACCTCCCAAGGGCCTCACCTCTAAGAACTACTGGGAATTTAAGCTCCAGTTAATGAATGAAATAGGGTATGAGGCACAAACAATCTACAGACCAGGACAGGTTGTAAAAAGGTTGTTTCCCTCCATCTCACTTGGCACACACTGTTGGTCCCTAAGCCAGCCCACAGCCATTCAAGTGATCCCAGATGATGGCTCAGATGGAATGTGGTGGCCATGAAAATGTGCCTTTCAGATCAGCTATTGCAAAGTGGTAGCTCTAGATGCTATGCCCTGAGAGCCAACATTTTTAATTTCATGACTGAGACCAGGTTTTCCAGACTGCTCCCAGCCACGATGAGTATGGCAGAGAATCTGAGGCTGGCCTATGCTGTGATTCCTCTGGGGTATCTTTGTCTCAAGGACTCTTAGTCAACATTGCTAAAACGTGCTTGGAATTCTACTGCAATCTAAGACCAAGTCATTCTTACCCTCTTTTCTTCCTTTCTCCCTCCCTCCACCCTTCTCTGCTTTTCTGCTTGTCTCCTACCCTTCCCTTTCTCCTTATCTGGTGCTAGCCAGTGTCACTGTCTGACAGCTTTCCCATCATACTATGATTTGGGATGTATGAGACCTGACAAGAGAATAAAGAGACTATATATCAAAAGAGTTGCAAGAATAAATCTGTGTATCATTAGGAGGCAGAGGAATAGCAGCAGGATTGAATTTTGAGGTGTTTGAAGAAGGGAGCAGACTGATGGTTGGATAAGCCAGAAATGATTGACTTTGATGCTCATCCTTGGAATACATTCTATGTACTCTGGCAAGGACTCTAGAGAACAGGGTGACTTCTAAAAGTTTGGAAAACTAAGCCCATATTTACTGAAGTAAAAATAACAAGCTGTCCTAGTTGATAGTATAAGACAGAATAAAGAGGTTAAGGGTAGCAGGTATATGAAAATTTAGAAGACTTAGGCTATGAAGGACATTCAGAATACACTTCACCAAAGCCATTAGCAATGAGCTATTGACAGTCATAAGCACCGCTGAATAGTTTATTGATAGCTTTCCCCTGCAGGCTGAGATGGATAGTAGGAGAGACTGTCACAGAGCAAGGGACAGTGCAGACCTGCAGTGATGGTGCCTATCTGTTGGTAGTTAATCCTGAGAAGTCAGAAAGCCACAGTCATTGTCACAATCAGGTAGATTGGAGGAGCAGTCAAGGAGGCTCCCCCATAAGAAATCACAGTATAGTTAATAGACTACGGCATGCCTAGGAGCAAAACAGGCAGCCAAAATGGTATCTTGACACCTCTGACCAAAATGCAAAGTCAAAAATGAAGGAGCACAAAGCTGAAGGCAATTATCTCAATAAAAAGTCACGATTCTCTGCTTATTACCCAGATCTGAGCCAATTTTTCAGTTCAAATATCGTTGAATGAAGAAATCTTTTGAGGCTAGAAGGGAAGGCACTATTGCAAATCTGTGGTTAAAGCTCAGCATTGTGGTGCATGCCTGTAATCCCAGCACTTGGGAGGCTGAGGCAGGAAGATTGCCACAAGTTTGAGGCCAACCTGGGCTACACAGTGGGCTACGTGGTTCAAGGTCAGCCTGAACCGTGTAATGAGACCCTGTCTCTCTCTTCTCTCTCTCACATGCACACACACACACACACACACACACACACTATATACTATATATACATATAATCAAATACATGGGAAAGATATTCAGTTGTAGACCCTATAATATAGCCACTTAATACATCAGTGATCCCCAGTTCTCCAAATTGATTTCTATAACCATTTATTTAGGACAACATACAATACAGAAAGAGAAAAACTCAGATACTTGAAAATTAATGAACACAGAATCTGAGTTCTCACTAAAATTCTTGGAGTGGTGACTTACAGTGCCTGGATAATAAAATGGAGTCTTTACTAAGATCTTGGTCACAGTGGCATCTCTGGTCTATAGATGCATATAGCAGTCATTTCCCAGTTCTCAAGAGTTCCATTCGAATAGATGGAACTGCACTGGATTCCTGTCCTGTGAGGTAAGAGCTTCACTGAAGGAAGGCCACATGAAGGTCTCTGAAACTGCTACACTCCCATCTCCTCCAGTTAAGACAGGAAATAAAAACTATTACATCTCAGGGTATGGGTAGGAAGATGGCAGGGATAAATAAGCCTCTCAATGACCTGAAAGATGCCAAGTTGTGGTCCCTATAATATATGCACTTAACACATCAATCTGGTCCTTTATAAACTGGATGCATCTTGAAGAGAAATAAATGAATTCTGCAACCAAATGAGGTCTTTGATCAGATGTGCTGTAACTCCTAGAATAAATTAATAATCATCCTATAGATTATTATACCTCTGGAACATGGTACGTGGTCATTGACTGAGACTGTTCTTTTCCTGTACATCTGTGCAAGATCAGAAATGGCTTGCACACACACATGAATAACAATACATATCTTTAGTTTTGCCTCAAGTCTATGCTAATCTCCTCCTCCTTCTCTTACTCCAAAAAGGTCTGGACCACCTACACATCCAAAGACCATCACACTGACTCACTAATTCAGTGGTATCACACTACCTGGCAGGACAAATGAGAGTTAATAATGTAACCAGAGAGAGTGAGACATAAATTCAAGAAAGATTCAGGGACTTTAGTGACTTTTGTTTTTGAAATCTCCACCTCACCCTACTGCCACCAAAGGCTTAGGAACATGCTGCTACATCCCCTCCAAAGTCAAAGATGAGCTGTTTCAGTTTAGAACTTACAACACATATTAGAAACCAAACGAGTAGGCCTTTTGGAGTTCTGAAATCAATACATTCCATATCTAACAATAGTGCTCTACTTAACTTACTAAGTGGTATGCAAAGCATTGGGTAGGACTTTAGGAGAAGAGAAGGATTTCACAGCGGGTCCACATTATAGTGCATGGAGCTGTATTGCTTGATCTGTACAACCAGGAAATGTGATGGTATTGGAAGCTTCAAGGATGAGAAAATAGATTTTGTGGAATTTATGACGTCTCTGGAGGGAAATTACAATGGCAGCCCATCAGATTCTGGAAGAAAGTTGTCTCATCTGAAGCAAAAATCAGCAACTCTTATGTTTCCACGCCCTGATAGATATTCAGTCCTTTACCATGGAATATGAACCTACCATGAACCCAAACAGCTGTTATAAATTGAACCCCATCATTTCCACCAGGTCTTAAAAGGCAGACCTGGAAGAACCCTCTTTGCAATATGGAAATTATGCATTCAAAGGCACATCTGAGCAGAACTGAGATTATGGTTTTGTGCCAACATGCCTGGATCTGTCATAGTTCCTACAAGAGCTTCCTAACTATTCTCCCTGCTTCCACCTCACCCCTGTGCCTTCTCCATACAAACATATGAGTGATGTTAGAACACTGAACTCTGCTCAAAGCACACCAATAGATTTGCATCTCTTGCAATAAAATGATAAAACCTTTATAGTGGTTCATTTTGTATCTGACTTGACTTTAACTCTTTTGGTGATTTGACTTCCTCACACACTCATCTTTGCTTGTCCTTTGACATCACCATCCAATCTCAGGGCATCCACACTATCATCCAGTTAAGACAGGAGTTCTTTTACTCTTCCTTTGACATCACCGTCCAACCTCAGGGCATTCACACTATCGCATCTACTATCTAAAGACTGAAAGTGTTGAGTTAATAAATCCTCATATGTGTGTTTATAAATTCTACACCCCTGTTCAAATAACATCAGTCCTCTGCCTCATTTTTCAGTTATCTTTTTAATCTGTGAGAGTAACAAGTTTTCTAAGGAACTAAGGTTAACGGCAACATGAAAATCACCAATAATAACAACAAAAACAGTAGAAGACGAACTTACAAGTGTCGCATGTTCCCCAACAGAGCACTGAGAAAGAAAACTAAAAAATTACCAGTAGAATTAGAATGAGAAAAAATAAAAGTTTTGTATTTTTAATAAGGCATGTATTTCATACATTAAATTCAAAAATACTAAGTTTGTTCACCAAGTGTTAACAATTTTGTACATTCACATAGCACTGTGCATGACATGGAAGGAAACAGAAAATACTCTCCTGGTCCTGTCAAGTGCAGTGAATCTAATTCTGTCATCACAGATTGGCTATGCCTACTCTTGGACTTCTGTAGTAAAATCATTCATATCCTATTATAAGGTCTGGATTACTTTTTCAAACAAAATAATTTTGTGTGTAATTTTATTGCCATTCAATCACCGAATGTTTCAGTACTGTTCCTTTGTATTGCTGACAAGTATTCCATCTTACAATTATATTGTAATTTATTTTTTCATTCACCAGTTGATAAACACTAGTTTTCTTTCCACTTCCAGGACTTTGATATGAATATTCCCGTACAATTCATTTTGCAGACTAGGGTTTTCTAAGGTAAATAATATGAGTAGAGTTTCTGGTTCATATTTTAACAAATTTACCGTGGAATCTTCAGGTGACTTGTGCAAAGTGGTTGTATCATTTTGTACTCATGATAAAGCCTCTGAACAATCACAATCTGAGAATACAAGGAATGAAATTTCATTCTTTGGATAATGGTGAAGCACAGGGCCTTATATTTGGAAGTCCACAGTTTCTTTAATGTTTGGTATTGACACTCTTATTTTAAAATTTTATTTTAGTTATTCTGGTGATAGCTGTGGTTTTAGTTCATACATTCTTGATGACTAATGATTTTGAGCACCTTTCCATGAGCTTAATGAGCATTTTATGTGTCTTATTGTATTTTCTTTAGTGAAATATTTGTTCAAGTAATTTGGTCATTTTAAATTTATTCATTTTATTCATAGTAGAATAAAAATATTTTTATTATGAATTTGGAAGTCTATATATGTATTAAATATATACATTCTGCTATTCTTTTTATTAAATTATTAATTTATATGAGTCCTTTATATATTCTGGGTATAACTCCTTTATCTGACATGTGCTACAAATATTTTCCCAATATATAGCTCAAAAACTCTTTGATAGAATATCTTGATATGTAAAACATTTCAATTTTGTTAAAGTCTAATTTTTAAAATCTTTTACAGTTAGTAAATAATCTTCTCTAGTAAACCTTTGCCTGCCACAGGTCACAAAGACACTATCTTATGTTTCTTTCTGGGATATTTTATCATTTTATCTTTTGCATTTTTATTTTAGATGAATCTTACTCTTTGTGTATGGAGTTAGATAGTGGTTAAAATTATTGCTACCTCAGGGATACCCAGCCCTTCCAGTAATATTTGCTGACAAGAACTTTTTTTGGGGGGGGGGTCCATTGAATTAATTCAACATGCTTATTAAGAGTCAATTGCGAGAGGGAGAGACAGAGAAAGAGAGAGACAGACAGAGAGAGAGAGAGAGAGAGAGAGAGAGAGAGAGAGTCAATTGCTCATATACAGAGTCTGCCAAAAAGAAAAGTGTATACATACTTCAACAGTTTGCTGTACTAATGAATGTCTAGAAGCTAATGGCCACTACTTTGAGCCATTTGCTCAAAGTAATTGTAATTGTAGAGGCCAAAGATAACTTGTATTCATGATGTCTTGATAAATTTAGTATTAAAATATTTATACCAGTTTTTCTTTTCCTAATGTATATTTTTTGGTTGACTCTATGTATAGATATATTGATGGATCCTCTATTCTATTTTAGTGATCATTTTATTTATATCCTAACCACACTATCTTGAGTGCAGTAACTTTATCCTAAATCTTGAAATAGGAAATCCAAGTAATACAATTTTGTTTTTCATACTGCAACATGTTTCTATCCATTAGAGGTCTTTGATATTTGCACATGAACTTTAGAATCACTGTGAAATTGTTTTAAAAGGTATATTCTTGGATTTTGATTCTGATTTCATTGAAACTACAAATCATTGGAAGAAGGGATATCTTAAAAATGTTTATTCAGATAATCTATGAACAGAATATCTTTCCATTTAGTGACTCTTCTTTAAATTAGCTCACTAAATTTAGTTTTCACTATGTAATTTGTAGACATTTTTTAGACTCATTCTTAAGTATCTACTTTTTATTTTATGCTAACAGATATTGCTTTTAAATTTTATTTTTCAAATATTTTTATTTGAAAAACTATAGTTTATTTTTATATTTCTTTTTTATTTTACAATATTCATATTTTTAGCTTTTGTGGATCTCATTGGTTCTATGTACACAATTATGTCATCTGAAAATAATGAAAAATTTATTTTCCTTTCCAATCTATATTTTTAAAATTTTTTTTTATTTAAAGAGAAAAAACAGAAAAAGGTAGAAATATTACAGAATTTCAAAAAAAAAGGATAAACAGTAAGAGATCACTGGCTGATAAGTTACATATTACATATTCCTTTTAGAAATAGTTGTTCAAGTTACAAAATTAGAGCATACCAAGTAGACATTCAAGCAGTGAGACTGCAAACAGATCTGTTCAACAATCCAACAAGAACTTAGAAATACCTAAGTTCAATCCTACACACTCCAATCTTTATATTTTTTTGTTTACTTTCTCTTCTCTTCTTCCTTTCCTTCTTTCCTCTCCTCTACTTTGGCTTCTAGCTTAATGATGTTCAAGAGACTCAAGCAGAAATCCTTGCCTTCCAAATATAAGGCCCTGTGCTTCACCATTATCCAAAGAAGGAAATTTCATTCTTTGTATTCTCAGATTGTGATTGTTCAGAGACTTTATCATGAGTAGGTGCTGAGCTTTATTCTTTTATTCTTCATCTGTTGAGATGGTGATATAATTTTTCTTCTTTATACTAATAATGTGAATGACATTGATTGATTTCTTAAAAACAGGAATCCAAACTTGCCATCTTGAGATAAACTTCATTTGGTCAACACTTATTATTCTTTTTAATATACTGACAGATTTTATTTGCTAGTGATTTTTAAGAATCTCCCCATCATTGTTCCTCAGAGATACTGGTCTATAATTTTCTGTTCTTTGATTCCTTTTTGAAGTTTTAGCAACATGGTTGTGCTCACATGAGATGAGAAAGGTTCCAACACCTTATGTTTTGTGTGAGTATAATATGGATATTATAATTCTTCCTTAAATTTTTGATAGAATTCACTAGTAAAGCCATCTGGGCTCTGAGTTTTACCTATGGGAAGATTTTTTAAAAATAAAAATTCATTTAATAAAAAAGTTTATTATTTTTCTATTAATATTTTTGCATTTTGGAAAGTTTTCTTATGTTAAAGTTTTGAAGAAATGCACATATTTCATCTACATTGTTAAATTTATTAACATAAAATTGTCCATACTTTCCTCTTCTATCTTTTAATGTATGTAGAAACAGAATGATATTTCCTTTTTAATTCTTAATGTCAGTACATTGTGGGGCTTCCCCCCGCCTCTCTTTGTGATACCAGGGATTGAACTCAAAATATTTGCACCGAGTTCTAGCCTCAGCTTTTTAAACTTTTTCCTTTGAATCTCGGTATATGGCTAAATTTCCTAGATTAGTCTCAAACTTGTCATCCTCCTACTCGTAGTTCCAAATAGCTGGGGTTATGAGCATGCTCTGTCACACCCATCTAAACTGTGTAATCTTTAAGGAGAGTTACCAGTGTTATTCACCTGTTCAAAGAACCAGCTTTTCAAATTATAGACTATTATTTGCCTACCTTTTTTTTCTTTCTACTTTGGGTTTGCTTTTTTTCTTCCTAAAGTAGAAACTTAGATTATTGATTGTAGATACTTTTTCTCATGCAGATTATTGAAAACCCTCTTAGAAGTATTTTTACTATATTCCACAAATGTTAAAGTTATGTTTTCATTATCATCCTCTTAAAAATATTTTCTAATTCTTGTTGTGATATATTGTTTGACTTGTATGGGTTTCTTAAGAGTTGTGTTTAATTTTCAATTATTTAAAAGACTTTCCAGATATCTTTGTTTATATTCCTAGTTCGATTATGCTTGGTAAGAAAATATAGAATAAGAAATACTCTGGTTGGGTGTTTTTTGTTTTGTATGTGTGTGTGTATACTGGCAGTCAAAATCAGGACCTCACACTTGCCAGGCAGGTGCTGTGCCACTGAGCTAAATCTCCAGCCCAAGAAATAGTCTGTATATTAAGTCTTTTAAAATTTAAGATTTACTTTATGGCCTGTTTTTTGTTTGTTTGTTTGTTTTTCTTTTTTGCTTTTTGAGACAGGGTCTCTCTATGCAGTTCAGGCATAATTTTCCCCAAGCCTTGAATAGTTTCTTCTTATAAATGAATAGATCAATACTTGGCCCAAAACTTCAGAACTCTGTAACACTCCAGAGCTGTCCATTGGACAAGTTTTCAGCTTCCTTGGTCTTGATCTCTCCACTTTGGGGAAACTACTACAGGCTGTTTGGACTCCTTGTTTGCGGAGGGGGCAGGCACTGCCTTCACATGGTAAACTGATGCAATGTTAGGTCTTATCTTGTTCCTTCTGTCCCTAGATTCAATCCTATTCTTGCCTCATATCTGATGTTTGACTGTCGCATCATAGTGTTTTGTCATTTTCTGCTGTCTAATCATAACCAGAAGAATCTTCCCAAAATGCTTAAAAATATATTTTAAAGGCAGAAAAAGTAAATTCATATTCAATGGCTATAGGGGCCAAAGTATTTATTGCACATTTATACTGGGGCATTGAAAATTCACTGCTCTGGGTTTTTTGATAAAAATTTAAAAACTTTTCAAATAAAAGCACCTATCACTCAAGTTAAACTTACGCCATTTGAATGTATCATTTTTATAATTTAACCAGATAGATATGCATGGTTGGAAGGCTCAGCTATTAAACCAAATTAAGATACTTTTTAAAATTGAATGAAAGGAAATGCCACACTCAAGAACCAGGAGATAAAACTGATGGTTTCTTTACATTCACCCTCACACAGGCAACCTAAAATAAATAATCAGAAACTGTCTAAGTGGGGGTGAAAAGATCACTTGGAAGTTTCAGGTTAAACAGTGTTTCTTCAGCCAGGAACATTGAGATGTGCATATTGTACAGTAAGATAGGACAAAGCTAAGTCTCAAATGTGGATTCTCCATTCTATGACACCAAAATTCAGCAAAGATTGGCTTCATTTCTGTCTTCAGAAAAAAGGTAATCTTTTGTGATTTTTTTTCATATTTGCATTTTTCTGAGTTTACTATAACAGAAGGTAAGCCTTTTATAACATCAGAGATAGCTCAAATGAAGAATTTACTGTAAAAAGTAGCCTCTTATACAAGCCACTAATTATCTACAGATATAAATTCTGAGATCAACAAAGCGTATCAGCGAACTTAAAAAATAATGTAGATAAATTCTGCTTCAAAACAGCAATTCACACTCTGAAATGTACCTGCCTTTTGAGAATAAATTTAATTTTTTTCCTAAGAAAATATCTGTTTTTGTTGTAGTACAGTAATCTGCTCTCATTTATGTAAGAACAGGGGAAACACATGCAGCAGCAGATATCCTCTTCCTTAACTTCAGAGGTAGCAGGAAACTTTTCAGGAGTATGGTAAGACTTTTCCACCATTAGTGGTGATGGAGATTTCATGTCCAAAAGTAATTCCAGCAAATCCCACATTATGTAAACTGTCTCCATTCCCTCCAGACACACTTTGAGGCCAACTAGCAATAGATATTTACTTTTGACTTGGTTTTCCATTATTTCCAATTCTTGTTGAAAAACATTTTCTAATTAGAGATTTTTAAGATGATCCAATTCAGTTCACATCATATCACATTGCACTGTAACAGTTTGTAAATTTACCTCTCCTTTTTCCACATTACCTTCCAATTTTACACCCGTGGGGCAAATGCTTCAAGTTTACCTTAATGCTCTCTTTACTGACTTTAATAGGCTGTAAAATAGTTTAAGAGGAACCTCAAAAGGCTTGTCAAGGTTCATCTGGCCCTTGAGCTCTAGAATTCTTTGAGGTAGCAAAATGTATTTACTCAGATAAATAAACAGCCTTCATCTTCCCTTCTACTGTAAGCTAGGAGTTATCATGTCTGACGCTGAAAATTGTGAACAGTAAGAAATTCTGGGCAAAGACCCTCATTATTGAGCTTCATTGAGAAACCCTCAGAGGGAGGCTGTCATGAGATCTGGATTCAAATTTGACCATCATCAGCTAGCTCTAGGGAAGAAACTTAAACCAAGTCTTGGTTTCCTCATTTTTAACGCATGGAAAAGAATAAGGTGGTGGGGAAGAGTAAATGAGATCATACCTAGCACGTGACAGCTCGTATTTAGTTCCTACAGGCCAAAGAACTCAGCTCAGGGGAGGCTACCTGCTCTGCTCTCCTTTACAAGCAGCCCAGTATAAGCCAGCACAGCAAGAGCTGGGGTAAGTAGCGAAGGATGACATGGGGTAGGGATGATGGGAGGTTAGGAAGAATGTTTCAATTAGACATTTTTCATTAAGGTGCATTTCCTACAAAACCGACTATTGCACAAGTCTGTTCTGAGAACTGAGGTCCACTTTAAAATCATCTTAAAAACTGTTCCACTGTAAAACAAAACATTCTCTAAGGGGCCAGAGCCCTCTCCAAAGCCGTGGTAGGCTTCAGAGCCCTAGTAGCCAGATTAGTGTGCTGGGGGTGTGTCTAGGACCTAAAAGAAGTGAGCCTCACACAGGCACAATTACTGTGTCTTCTTAATTTTCCTTCTAAAGTTATTCAAGGGGACTGTGGTTTTGCCTTGAGCAAAACCTCCTTAACAGCCGGGAATCTCAAAGCAAACAACATTATTTTATTAGGTTACGACAGCAGATGAAAGCAAAGTGTTCCATTTGGACTCTTTTTGGAGTCAATTAATGCTTTAGCTTAAAACAAACCCTCTGAGAATTCCCATCGTTCTCAGCAGCTTCTAAGAGAAAGTCTGAGAAAGAGAGAATGAACTATAACCATATATTCATACACAGTCACTGGTAAGAAAAACTATTGCCACAGTACATCACAGTACATCCAATGTAGCACTCACCTCAAAGGCTGAGTTTTTTTTTTTTTTTAAATAAAGCTTTATTTTTCACAATGACCAGGGAATTTAAACTGACTCAAAGAAACCAATTAATTAAAACCAATTTTAAATAGCTACAGTTGCTTTAAGAAATACTTAGTTATGACTTTAAAAGGATGTGACAAATGCATAACACTGATTATTTTCAGTTATGGTTTTATCTTCAACAGCAAAAGACTTATAAAAGGCATAGTGGCAGGTATTATGGTTGTTACATTGTGTCAATTTGTGAAATTTAGAAGTTTAAGGAAATGACTCAGCAGGGGGGCAGGTTGCTCACTTTAATAAAAATACTCATCCTGTGCAAAAGGAGGATAAGGAAATGGTGTGAATGCCACACCCGCCCTAGGGATGGGGAAGTAATGGGTAGCCTGCTTACAATCTAAGGGAGAAGAGGCTTGTTCTCCCTCTTTTGTTCTTGCTGCTTGTGCTATCTTCTGCTGCCTTGAACTGTTGTTTCTGTGCTATGCCACACCCTGCTTTGAAGCCAGATTACGGACTGAAACCTCCACAAACTGTGAGCTAAATAAACCTTGTCTTCCTTAATTTTGGGTGTCAGGTATTTTGTCTTAGAAATCAGAGAAAAGTAACTAAGACAAGAGGAAAATACATTTCTCAAAAATTCATCCATCTACTCATCCATCCTCAAAATAATAACTAAGAGTGTACTAAGGGAATCAAAGAGAGTCCCTACACTTAGGGAGCTCAATCCAGACTTTCAAATTAAAGACCACCACTGTGCTGAAAATCAAGGTGACAATGCTGGGAGATGCCTCAGATATTAAAATAAGCAGTAAATTCCATGACAACCATAATCTTCCTAACACACAAAGCAGAAGTCTTTGATGAGGATTGTTCCCCTAAAGGTAAGACAAAAGGCACTTACCCTTTTGTGGGAAGGACCATTATGGAAAGAACATTTCACTGGCCTGACCAGGGAACATGTTTTTTAAAAAACCTTTGGAAAAATCCACATCCTGAAAGCATTTGATTACCCTGAATTTAAAATGGGATTTTGCTCAGTGGCAAGGATACAAATTCATCCCCACAAGTATGGCTTCTGTGGTAAAAGGCACATGATGACTTTGAGGGAGGATTTATCTAGAAGGTTGATAAATGGGGTCCTCGGACAAAATTCATCAAATTCTGTCACTAGAGAGCTCCCTGCCTTGACCTGGAGAATTCCAATAATAGTGGCTTTTGGAATACTTGGTTGGAGGGGGTTATGAACAGTTTCAAGCACAATTTGTTCCCGTTTTTATTCCCTGCTCACTGAGTTATGTGCTGTTAAACATTTCCAGAAGACTGTCAAAATGTAAGCATCCCGAGGTTTACATAGGCCACACCATTAAACGACATATAAGCACAAAATTTTAAACATTGTTTTCTAGCAACGGTAAATATCTTAGCTAAGTAAAAACTGAAGCTTGAAATGCAATAAGCATTTAAATAAGTCTTTTCTGTGCCAGGATTCTTACTTTGCCCTGTGAGACCCTGGCTGCTGGGATTAAGGTGACCCCAGGGAGCTCAGCAAATGGTTGTGGGTTATGAGGTGCAGCAGGCGCTTGGCGACAGTGTGCCACCCAGCCTCCAGAAACCCAGCCATGACTGGAACCCAAGAATCAGTGTGTTCACTTAGTGGCCAGCTCCACATTTTTTCCCTCCTTGAAAAAAACAAGGGCTGAGAAAGTCAGGTCTGTCTCCCACCCCTCAAGCAATCATGAGGTGGACCAAGAGCAGAGCTGAAAGACGCAGGGCTGGAGAGGAAGAAGGAGGCTGGTGCCTTTGGGTGGCACAGAAGCAAGTCGGAGTGACAGCCTTCTGCCCCTCTGCCTTGGGGAGAGAAACGACCCAGGCACTGACAGCAGCCTTAGCACTGCTGACGTGTGCTGTCACTGTTAAGAGGGAAACGCAGGACAAATTTCACATGGTTTTCACTACATGGTGATTGCCATCCTATTCAAGGCCTTTCATAGTCGCACCACCCACTGAGCAGAAATCCATGGAAATTAGAGCTCCTTCAAAGTCTGAGTCACTGCCTCTCCCCCACCAGAAAAGGCCAAGAATCTTAAAGAAACAGATAATGTGGCCTTATCCCAACTGCTTCCCAGGGCTTCCAGTTTCTTAATTACTGAAGAGACTCAGTCTACAGGAAGCCAGGATGCACTCCCACCAAATGCAACAGCTCATAAAGCAGCAGGCAAGGCAGGATACCGCTTATGAGACTGGGCCAGTGTTTCTGTCATGAAAATCTGATCTTCTATAAAATTTCAAGTAAGTGAGGAAAGGGAATGCAGACACTCAGGAATTTTTCCCCATACTCAAAAGACCAAAGCCAAAGTGTTCTGCTATTATAACACCATCCCCATTTTTGAGACATGCTTGGAGTTCTATGCCTGGTTCTGGAGACTGAAATATAAATTTATTACTTATTACCTTGGGGTGAGGAGGGCTTGTGTCACACAGATGAGGAAGGGACCATGTAGGTATCTGTTCTATTTCTGGTCAAGGTAACTAATCTCAAGTACACATACACACACATATACATAGAGGATGCATATTCTTTCTAGTTTTGAAATCTTGAGTGTCAGCCTGCAGAAATGCAGATGGAGAAATGGCTATCTTCCATGCAGAGAAGGTGTGGAGACAGAATGTTCACTCATAAACTGTCAATAGATTATTCAGTAGGTTCTCTGAGAGCATGACTGTAGTTGACAGACCTGATCAAGATGAGCTTTTCCAAACTGTACAGTACTAGCCAAAGGTTAGCAAATGTTGGATATGATGATACAGGTTTTGGTATAATCCAGAGTCAGACCTGAAAATGTAAATGCCATTTCATAATAGTTTTCATGTCCAATTCCAAGGAAACTTTGTATTACTGTAAATATTGTGTTAAATATTGTGCATAGCTGTAGGAGAGACATAACACTGCTGTCCAAAGTGCTAGCGGTGACTAGAAGAGACGTGTCAGCTTGTTAGTTCTGTACTTATCTAGGGTCAATGTAGTTTTTTTTTTTTTTCCTCAGTCTGAGCTATGAAAATGAGGTACACATTATCTTGAAAGATCATGCCAATATGAATACAATCTTCCCAAACACGGCAGATAGAACAGAGTCCATTAATGATAATCACTACAGTTATTTGTCATGTTATATATTCAAGAACAGTTTAGTAGCTTTAAAAAGTTTATTTCCACCTTCACAAACACACAAGCTTCTGACCATTATGCAAGGCACCAAAAGTTAAATAAAACTTACATTAGAATATATCTGTCTTACATGATTCAAGGTAAAACTAGATTTTAAAAGCAAGTGGATGACAGTTATGGGGGGAGGGGTGGGATTAGGGTAGGCACCAGCCATATGTCATGTGCATTTTTCTACGGTGTTTACTGAAACAGGCTGTAATTGACGAGTGTGCATCACAGGAGTAGTATACAACACTACTGTGTCTCAGTTTCTCTGTCTATATAATAAAATGCCAAAAGCACTTCCTTACAGTGCTAAAACTTTTTCCTTAGTAGTCTCTCTACTAGTAAGAGCATATGATTAAACATCTCCAATGTGGTTTTCATTATAAAAAAAACATGTTTCACATAAAAGCTTCATAATATAATCCAGAGACAAAATCTGTGCATGTTTAAAATTTGAATAAAAAAACTGGCTATTTCTGATTTTTTCTCATTTCTTCCAGTGTTCTTCATTTTTATAAATATTCATTTGGTTTCCTAACAGTTTAAACACACCGGGAACACTTTGAGATCCATGATTGCCTCCATGTAGTTTCCTTGAGTTCATCCTCCTATCCCAAGAAGAGGAGCCCAAATTTCTGTTCAGACTCACTCCTTCCCCCAAGTCATGTTAGGGTCAACCCAATTCCAGTGAATGTCAGATACAAACACAGGTTTGTGGGCAGAGGTCCAAAGAATAATCAGGAATAATTGCACAATGATTTGGTTAGGAAAACATACAGATAATGAGTGATTTCACTTAACAAAAAGCCTTGATATGAATTTAAATGAGATGGATGGTAAAGGAGTGAAGCTTTGCTTCAATCCAGCATGAGGTGCTCTTATTGCAGTGCCAACCACTTGATAGCAGCGTGCTGGGTTCAGCCCTCCTTTGATTCCCTGCTGACTGCTTTTGAGGTAGATGCTGATGGCTTGTAGAGAGGTAGGTAAAGTCCAAATTTGTTTTCAATCCCTGCAAATGTTGCAACTGCCAGTTTGTAGCCTCCAACGTGATCAGGATTAGGAGCAGGCAGTATGATCCTGGATTTAGGAACTGGCTCAGATCCCACAGGTTTGCTACAAGAAAGTGTAACCAGTTATTTTTATTGTTTTTATTTTTTTGCACATTTTTATTGTTTTTGTTTTTTTAAATGGTAAAAATATCACTCAAAACTATTACAATATGCATGATAAAGGAGTTGCTGAACTCAGTTAGCTGTTATGTTCTCCTTTGAAATGACCTTGTAAATTTTTCTAGATCTTTTCTATTTCACCATCGGATGGAGATGGCTTGCTTTTCTCAATGGCAACTAAGGATGAGAAACAGCTGAAATTTAGCCGCAGATAATTAGCATGATACTTACACTCCTCCAAAATCAATGTAAAACCATCGCTGTAGCAATTCGTAAGTCAGCAAAGTGACACCAAACTGGGGTGAGGATCGAAATACACGAGCTTAAAAACAAATTGGAATTACAGATTTCATCACTTTTTTTTCCCCCCCAGAAATTTACCTGCTACCAAAGGGTTAGTTAAAAACCAATTATTTCCATACCACCAGCTCCTTTCCACAAGGCTTTTGGTCCCTCTTCCCGCAGTATCTTTTTGAAACAGTCTATCACTCCGCTGTAAGTGGTTTGGCCTGCCCGGGCAGCCACCTGTAATCTAGTCTTGATAACATCAGCAGGGGTCACTAAAGATGCCGCAGGCATACCTGTAAGAGAGACATAACACCGTCTCAGTCTGCTCACATTTGTGCTATATAAAAATAACTGTGCTTTCAACTGCTGACCTTGGAAAGAAAGTGAAGCAGCCAATGCAATAAAATGCCCACTTCGCTGTCTTCCCGGGGAAGCACGGCTAGGCCGCTCTGCACACCTGCCTTCTGCTGCTCCCAAGCACCCTTCTTTCAAACGATGTTTTACTCTTAAATGTTTAATATTAAGGAATTATTGATTGATACTACTACTTCAAGTGATTGAGCATAAATGGAGGAAGTGGTTTTTTAAAATATTTTTTTGCTTCCCTGTTTAAATCAGGACTCTGCAAAGTTTATTAGGTCTGATTCTCTAGAGGTGAAACTTGTTATGTGTTTCCTCTTTACGGCTTTCTGCTTGCTGGCAGTCACAGGAGGTGCCTTCTCACATATTCCACACCCTGACCTCCAACGCTGACTTTCCCCTTACATAAGAAAGAATTTACTGATAACTAAACAACCACTGTGTGTGTGTGTGTGTGTGTGTGTGTGTGTGTGTGTTGGGGGGGGGGGAAACAAAGCACTTCAGGGTTCTTTTTTCCAAAGACTGGTATCTTCAGAAAAATATCTGAAAGAAATCTTAAAGTTTATATTGGCTGATTATCAATGAAACAGGAACAACAACAAAAATTCCTCCCAAAATTACCAATGGGAAATTTTTCTACAGTCATTCTATCCAAAATGGGGCAGACCCATGTTTAGATTTTTTAAAAGTGAGACTGTACTCAAAAGACACTGTCTCTTATGGTTTTATTACTTTTCCATTATGAACCCATTCCAAACCAAATTGGTCAAATGCAGATGCATAAATCTCCTTTGCTTTTTTTAAGGCTTAATAATTCTGTAAGAATTTCTATCCAAACCAACATGGTCTGGCTCATAACTACATCTCATCCTTCTAACAGACAGTTTTAAAGTTACACTGTGAGTGGAGTGTGTATGTTTGGGTTAATCTACATACTACATGCTTGCATTTATATTATTAAAGCAGCCTCCCTCTTCCATATTTACTCAGCTCCCCAAATATTCATCTTAAGTAACAATTATAAAATGCACCACAATTTTGCATGTGAAAAGCTCACTTTATATCTCAAGCTTTATGTGGTAAGTCACACTGAGTTTTCTATCAGTTTGCAGAAATTATTTTAACTTCAAGCCAGGAATTTATCCTCCAACATAATAGAAGGAAACATGAAAAATGGTTAGAAACCCACTGTACTCACACTGCTGATTTTGTTTTATTTCCTGGTTTACAAAGAGTTTAGCAGGCAGTCTGCTTCAGATATGCAACAAAATCCTCACAGTTATAGGCAGGCCAGTTCAAGTATGAATGAAAGACTCAAGAGTAATAAAATGGGTAAGAAGTTTCCCTCTGTTGGAGTAGTTTTCAAAAATAGTTCCCTTTCAGAAAACAAAAGAAGTATTGGGAGATGAGGTACTGGAGTAAAAATGACAAAAAAAAAAGTTTACGTTACTTAGTGAGTTGTCTGAAAAGGACTGGTACTGCAGAGGGTGCTGGAAATACGGCAACCTGGGCACAACTCCATCATTCCCAGCTCCCATATCTCAGCAGACTGCTCTATAGGGAGATTTCTGGTGTGAGGCTTAGTTGATTTTTTAGCCTCAAAAACTCAGGCTGTGCCAGAGCATGACTAGGAGTAGCAGAAACTAGGAGGAGGCTGGTCACCTGAGAGTTGTTGATTTTCAGGGCCCAGAATGGCAACATCTAAGTGAGTTTCCCTGGTCTCTCCTGGCTTGCACAAGGCTAAAATCATGCTGATGATATGACCCGAGACTTCTCTATTACTGAAGACAGGCAGCAAGAGGAAGCTAGGAGATGGGGAACAGTGCCTGGGTCCTGCAGCAGGAAGGGCACCGCAGCTGTCTTGAAGAGACAAATGTGTGGCCCTTTGGTTCCTACCACCTCTGTGACAGTAGCCATGTGGACGCTGCTCTGCCAATCAAAACAATCACAAGTCATTAAGGGCACCAGCAATGAGACAGCACTAGATCATTCATAAGAAGAAAATGTGACTGGTAAATACAGCTTTGGGGCCTGAGTCATTTTAATTTTCATGAATATCAAGTTGTGTTTATAAATAATGTTTCTCTGTTTAAAAGTTGAAAGGTTAACAGAGAGTTTTTTAGAGTTTTCTAAATCTTCTTTGTATCCTTGTCTATATAGCTACCAGATATGTCGTATTTTATGAGTAGCATGATAAAGTTCCTTATTAGGAATGTGAAAATATCATGACTTTGTCAAACTTTAAGCTGAAATCTTTAACACAGTATTATATTGGTAATACAGACATTGATGATCTATCTTTGTAGCTGATTTCACTAAGCACAAAATATGCCTCTGTGCTTTTAAATACTATGCTTAACTCCCAAATCGCATTTAGTCTGAAATTAATATTTCCATGTTTGCTTACTGTTTGGACATATTTTTCAACTTGTTCTTTTTCAAATTTTCTATGTTGCTGTTTTTACAAGTTATAGATAACTTGATTTTCTTTCAAAATATCTGCGGGACGTTAATTCATTGAGGTTACTGGACTTATTTCTGATATCCTGAATTATGCTATTTTCTCTCCTTCTAGTTACTTCCCTTTGGGTCTCTACCCTTTCCTGACTAAGTATTACTTAAATAATGTACAATCACACAGGAATCCACGGCCAGGTGTTTAACTCATTGGCATCTGTCTCCTCTCCGAGCAATGACAAGACATCAGCACACTTTCATTCCTGTCTGTTCTTTATTCCTCTCCTCAAACCCTTTTGGACAATAAACACACATACCAAGTCAGCAATTATTTAGGCCCACTCAGAAAGTTTACTTTTACTTGATGTGTTTCCACATTGCCCTCCTTCCTAAATACTCTTCCTTTGGCTGCACAGAAGGTTTGTGAGGGGTGACCCTGAGAACCAAGTGAGAGAACCAAGTTCTGTCCTCCCTCCTGAACGCTGGAATGGTCGTGGCCCCTCCCTTGGCAGGCATCCAGGCAGCTCCTATCAGACTGGCGGCAGACCTCCTGCACTAATCCTACATATCTCTTGAATTCTCTCTCATTTTTCTTCTATTATTGTTTCATTCCACATTCTAAAATTTTTTCCATGAACTTAATTTCCAGATGTCTAGTTTGGTTTTTGATCACAAAAACCCTATCATTCAGAACTATCTCTGAATTTTTAATTTTCACAATCCTTTCATTAATTTTCAAGAAAGCTTCCTTACTGACTATTCCTTTCAAATCTCTCTTGAGGACCCTAATTACAGTTCTTAAAAGCACCCTTCTGTTCTCCGAATTGCCTGTTTGCTCTGTAATTCTTTATTTCGCTTACCTTGTTGCTCGTTCCTGAGGACCTCTGGCTGCCTACAAATTCAAAGGATAGGTTGATCGTGGGTGGCATCTACCCTACGCTCAGTCAGCTGCACCCACAGGCCTGTCTCCGGAGTGGAGTAAGAGGGTCTGTGCAATGGCCTAATGAGGCTGGCAGGGGTGGAAGCCTTCTGAGATGATGAAATGTGGAGAGCTTCACACTGCAGGTAGAATTTATTTTCTCCTCCTCTAGGGAAGAACTATTATTGGTGTATGCTTTTCTGTATCTGTGGTAAAGGCCCTGCTTTTTGTCAGTTCCCACACCTGCCCTTTTGACCCCCCTTTTTTATTAACATCAGAGCACTGAGCTTTTAACCTGCAAGTGTTATCTGAAGTTTCAGGTGACAGGGAAGAGCCTCAAGGTTAGTTATCCTGTCACAAAAAGAGCTAACTCATGATTTCCCCTAATACCTCCACTCCACCCCAGAATCCCATTATTTGGTTCTCACAGTAGGAGTGCTCCCTGCCAGTGTTTTTTTTGAGCTGTGGCATCATCCAGTTTCATCTCAGTCAATATGGCACTGTTTCCTATGTGCTGAGGGCCAATAAAGAACTATAAAAATGTATTTTCTGACATTTAAGGTACTTTAGAAGAATATGCTTAGTTCATTACCTTGATACAATAGCTCTATTACTTTTTATTCTTAAGGAAGGATCTAAGAATTGCACTTAAATTATCTTAAACTTTATGGTCACATCATTAACACCTATGTGCCAGTGGTACTTCTCTTCTATGTAGTGTTTTCTCGTTCCTCTCTCACAAAACCCAGTGCTCCATTATTGCACAGTGGGAGCTGAGACCAAATATGACCTGTGAATGCTACTGTGAGACAAATTTTTAAGTCCATTTATGATGGTGATGGAGAGTAACGTGAATGCCCAAAGATCTGGTCAACTGTTCACAATTGAGAGGCTGATCAAAAGGGGATATTTGTTAAAGCAAACTAAATTTGCAATTTGGAAGGCTCCACAGAGTCCTTGGTAAAGAATGGCAATAGAACCCAGTACAAAATCTAATTTAGGACTTTTCTTTTATAACAAATAGCTGAGTTTCAGTCAGTCAAAGCAGCCAACCTGACAACCAGCTACCTTACTCCCAGCTTGGCTCTGTGCATGTCATTTCCCCTGTCCATCCCAGACAGTGGCTGGAGTCACTCCAGCCCATCTGGCTCTCAGGACTGCCTGATCCACATACTGTTCTTTCCTCAACTGAACACTGGCAATCTTATTTACCTAAATTTTTTCTTTTACCCTCCTTTTAAAATGTTTGTGTAACCAACACAGTCAATCACATACATATAACTCTTCTATGTCTGTGAATATACAATGAATAGCTGTGAAAGATAATCCTGAGTTAAAATTTAGTTTAAGCTAATTAAATCAAAGGCAAGGCCCTCTCCCCCACTACAAACTACAGTTTGGCTTATTCTTGTATCTCATCACCCTGATTAAAAAAAAAAAAATTATCTGGTTGTTTGTTTGAGACAGGGTCTCACTCTAGTCCAGACTGGCCGTGAATTCACTATATAGCCCAGGCTGGCCTCAAACTCGAGGTAATCCTCCTGTCTCAGTCTCCTAGAGTTAAGATTACAGGCGTGTGCCACCATGCCTGGCTTGCATAAATCGTATTGAAATACTATTCATTAATCTAAAAGTACCATGCTAATGGCACAGAATTAGAATTTTGGCTTCTTAATTTTAGGCTCCCTGCTTCAGTCCTCACCTTCTGAAATACTCTGGGCAATGAACACATAGTTACATGTCAGTTAACCTTGCTCTATCTGTGAAATATCAGAATACATGTTTCCAGTATTTAGAGCTACTGCTAGTGTAAAACATTAAAAAAAAAATAGATACAAAAATCTTACAACAAATAGTCTTCTTTAAATAGTGAGTTACTCATGATCATCTCTCTTAAAAAGCTGAATATTCCTAAAGAAGTTTATCTCAAGACTAATCAAATTTTCATTGTTGTCAGTACTTATCAGATATGCAAAATCATTATCAAACCACAGGATCATATTAATTTAATCACAGATCTACCTCATTTATAATAGGGCTGTTCAACCATAACAACAAAATACATATACATTCTATGGAAGGAACTGATTTGAATGTGGAATATCTAAAAATATTTGTGACACTATGTTGTGCTTTATAATGAGTATGTTAGTGGTCACCGTTGTTCAGTGGAGTTGCTGAGGTTCCATCACATAGGGGGACTTCTATGTTTGGAGACAGGCTTTTTCCCTTATAGATAGCAGAGCCCTGGAATGTGCTTCTTATGCCCTCTCTGAGGGCTCCCCTTTGTCCTCACTAGACTGCCACTGGTGCGGTGCATACTGGGTTCTCTCTGCACTCCCAACAGCATGGCCTGGCCAAAGCCAGCACACAAGCCTCTTGGTCCACTCAGCCTCGCCAGGCTCAGCACTCAGCACTCAGGCTTCCTCTGGGATATTGGCTATTTGCCACCATGTTCAGTCTTACAAGTTTATCTCATAACAAAAAACATTACTAACTAAGAAGAAATATTAATTCAAATATATTTCTGGTGGTATACCTTGAATTTTCAGGTAAACAATCATTTGTAAATAATGGCATAATCAGTTCTACTTTTTTAATATTTATGCTTATTACTTGTTTTTGTATTTTACCACATGGCCTAAAATTCCAAAATGAGACTGAAAAAGAAAGATGAGAGAGAAAGGAGATATCCTGCCTTTCTTATCCCTGACTTTAATGATAAAGGTAGTCATGATGTTTGTCATTAGCTTCTGCTATCTGCTAAGAATGATGCTTATTACTTGTTATATAGTTTTAAGAATATGTAGAATATACAAGGCCTGCTGACACGAAGTGAAGATTTACAAGCTGATTAGTTTGTAGCTAATCCATTCACTGAGGAAAAAAAAAGCAGTATGACAAGTTATGACTTATATTTTCCCATTGTTTAACAGAAAGGAGAGATGGGGCGATGGATACTAACATACTAACATGAGAAGAAATGCTCAGTATTAAGTATGGTCTCTCTCTCTCTTCTGCTCCCTCCCTCCTTTGCTTGTACTCACTCCTTTCATCACCACCCTTACTTCCTCTCTCCCTCTCATCCTGCTCTGGGGAAGCCTGCTGATATGAGGTGAAGATTTACAAGCTGATAATCCTGAGTGCAATATTTTGTTTAGACACCTTTAAAGCACAAGTATTCTGATTTTCAAAAACTTCTTGTTGCATTATCATTGTGATGCTACAAAGTGAAATTATGAAATGAGACATGAAATGTGATCTATAGACCATAAGCTGAACCAGTAATTAATGAGCTCTTTTTATGAGTTAAGAAATTAAAATTGTCTAGTATTGAATGTGCCTCAATAACTTCATACCTTTACTTTTCACTACTTGGTTGAAGTAATCTGTAACCAATTCATATGTACTCTATCAAAAACTATCAGCAAAAAATTCCAGTGTTATAGCACACAGTGGGGCTAGGGGCTGGGGACAGTGGAGCTTGGGGATGGCTGATGGGGAAGTAACAGAATTCCATGAAGGACACTCACCAGCTATGGCCCCCGCTAACAGCAGGCTTCCAGGGCTGATCTGCCCATCTTCATTTGCAAAAGAAGCCTTCACATGAGCGTAACATGGAAAGTAGATGGCTGAGAAAGGAATGTCCCGCAGAAAGCATGCTTTGGCACCCTGTGCATTTGCAAAGGAAGAAAAACCACATGAAACACATATCCCATTGAGATGATCAACCTTCTTTGGAACTCACCTCAGAACAAAATATTCCTGGAAAAGACCAAATTTGTACTCACAAACTGAAAGGGAAACGGTAAAAAATAATCCAAATTCAGTAAGTAACAAGTCTGAATCTTCTTTTTTAAAAATAAAGTTATTTTGTTGTATGGTGTAAAGAAGTGGGAGAAAGGACTTCTCATTCATTCTAATGCTAAGATGTGAATTACAACGCTTTTGGAACTCTGCCTTGACATTCTTTTGAGTCCATGCTGCTGGTAAGTCACTGGCATTTACAAAGAAATCTGTTTACTGGTCTCAACAGATGACAGAAGGTAAAACTCGAGAAATCTCTTTGTTTACACACAAGGAAGTAAACAAATTACGCAGAGGGAAGAGGCGGCTCATTTTTGTATTATTTGAGAATGTAATGAAAGTGTTGGAATCTTTCCCAGAAAATATCACACATACAAAAACAATTAAGTATCTTTTCAGGGAGTTCATGGCATTGCCTCAATTTATTCACATACTTACTTTCTGTCCTGGGTACATGAAGCATTGATAAATGTCTGCCCTAAAGTCATAAAATATTTACAATAATTCTGACATGTTTAAGAACTAGAGCAAAGTCTTCATCAAATAATTTCTGGTGCCAAAATAATGCCACACGGAGGTCCCAAGAAATGGATGAGTATCCAGAAATATGATATACTATTATGATGAAAGACACAACACATATATTGTGTTTTGGGTAGGCTGAGCGGGAAGGAAATCACCACTTTTCAACACTTAATGATTTAATGCCATCTCTTTCACAGATTTCTAATATCTAAAATTTCCACTAAATACAGAGAATCCCGAAAGAAAATAAAGAATACACACAGATTCAACAGAACTAGCCATGTGGAAGTAGCATTTACTGAGGTCTAGTAAGCTGGATCCTGGGTATTTCTGTCTAACAATGGCTTCAGTCTGTCAAAGCTCCTTAACCCCACACATCTATTACTGTAGCTTTGGTTTTTTCTAACATTCACATTTCCCTTCAACTCTATCTGAAATTTCAGGTTAAAACACACTTAGTCTTTTTCATATAAACTTCTATTAACCCAGGTGTACTGCAACTTAATTGTCTTACACAAGAAACAGAAGTTAAGGCTTTTTACTTAAGCCTATTAAATTTAATCCTGGTTTGGCTCATCCTTCAAACAGGACAAATGCTTAAAATCTAGATTCTGTCATACTGGCTACTCACCCATTCATGCCACATACAGGTACTTAAAAAAGGCCCATCCATCTTCTATCTTGCGTGTGGCCTTTAAGCCCATGCATTTGTATCTTGTTCACTCCAAACTTCTAAATGTTTAATTCAACTTAAGAACCAGCCAAGTACTAACCAGGCCCTGCTTAGAACCACAGTAACCATCACCTCTAAGCTCCTTAGCTTACACATGTGCAAACCAATGTCCAGGACAGTTAACCTATCAACTGTGTATGAGCTGTACTGTTTCTCATTTTTTAAAAGAGGAACAGTACAGTATATGATTAGCTTTCTAGAAAGTTGTGATTTGGGCAGTTAATGCTATACTTCAGTTTCTTATTTTAATTCTACTCTTCCCTTTTTGCCTTCAAGGCTTCCTGTAAGTTCTCCTTGCTATTTGTCCATGTATGGACTCTACCCAGAAGACATTCAAACTAGGTATCAAATAACTCAGTGAGGATGAGTCCTTCAGAGATGAGGGCCCAAACTGCAGCCCAAAATATACTTATTTATCTCAAAGGGCTAACACTGCAATTACACCTGAATGCTGGTGTTTTAGTTTAGAAAATTCAACTTGTACATTAATATCTTTTGTCTTAAATGAAAAACATGACTGCCACAGGTTCGCCACCACTGACCAATTCAAATAAAGACCAGTTAAATCTTCCTGATTCTCTTAATTTAGTAAAAACCATCATCACCATATTACAAACTTTCTAAACAAGCCATCTGCAGCAATTTTTTAGGCTGGTGTTATTCTTTACATAAGTTGTTTTTTTGGCGGGGGGTCTTTTGAGACAGGGTCTCATTATGCAGTTCAGGCAGTTCTTGAACTCACTGTGTGACCCTGCTGGCCTTGAATTTGGGATGATCCTCCCAACCTCACCCTCTGGAGTGCTGAGATTGCAAACTTAAACCACCATGCTGCCTGGCCTAACTGTGCTTCTTATTATATTCATTAGGTTTTATTTTTAACTGCATTTCCCAACATTTGCATTTTACAGCAAGATGTCAATCTCTGCTTGCTCCATTTCTTTGCTGGTTTTATACACACACACACACACACACACACGTATATATATGTATTTAAGGTTTTCTCTCATTATAAAATATTTGTATCGGTCTCATCTTTTTCTTCAGTCAAAAAGAACTACTGCAAGTAAACATTCTGATGCAGCCCATAAATGTTAGCAACCATCCCAGACCTGAGGCCATGCTGGAGAAACCCTTCTTCTCCTTAAATTCAAAGCCTACGAATTTTGTTGTTTGGGCTGGGCATGATCTAATATCTGCTTTGTTCTTTAGTCATACTACCTGCACTTCTTTTCTGCTTTTTTCAAAAACTTATTGCCCTCGTTGGTCTTGGGGTGTGCTATGCATCATGTCCAATGTTCTCATCCTTGTCAAAACATTGTAATGACTTGATTTTCCCAGTTTCCTGTCCTTGGTAAGCCTGATGAGTCTCAAAGCTATGAATGTCCCACTCATCTGACCAATTAAAGTCCACCTATCACTGTGCATCTTCTGTGATGATTGCGAAGTTGGGAGAACTAACCTCTTAAGTACCACCTCTTCATTTAAACTCAGAGTACAACCATTTCAATGAGATCTTTTAAGTAGAAGAAAGCGAAGGGTGGATGCCACACGACTCCAGACTGTCTATATTATCTTGAACTTGGTCTGAGTTTCCTACATGCCTTTATCTGTTCATGTCAGTGTTGTATGACACATGACAATCAACCAGGTATCTGCAACTATTGTCTCATTTAATTTATAAAGCATTTAGCAAGATCTCTAGCTGTTTGCTAGGCCCTAAGACATGTCGCTAATGACACTGATTTTACCTTGTCAATTCCCATAGAAAAAAACAACAAAAAGAAGGCAAGAGAGGCTTTGGAATACTCTTTGCTATCAATTTCTACAATGATAATCAATTATTTCTGAGAAAAAAAAAAGCCTTCAGTTTTTCAAACAAGGATCTATTATTTATTAGGGATATAATAAATCCTGTGAGAAAATGCTAGTTTTGTACTAGAATGTTCAAGTTGGAAAAAAGAAAAAGGAGAGATAGAGATTCACCTGTCTTATGCTATGTGGCTTCAATACGATCAGAAGGTCATGTGCAAGAAGACCTAAAATTAGAGACATCCCGAGACTCAAGCAGAGTAAAGCATGGGAAGAAGTTGTCTGAGAAAAAGCCTTCAGTGTCCCATCATGAGACCCTTTCCTTCCTACCTTGAGATCACCACAGTAAGTCACGTACGCCAGTGAGGACTGCCCAGTGAGAGGTATGATGAAACCCAAGAGATGTCTGAAAACAACTCTAGATGACAGAAGAAATGGCTTAATTGAGAATCGCACACACAAAGGGGACAGCATAAGCCTGGAGAAAAGATGGAGCTGCACTGTGAACACAAAATACAAACACAGAGAAATATGTTACATTTTTCCTGCATGGAATCAGGCAATGTGGTCAAATAATTTATGCAAATCAAAGCAAACTGTCAGGCCATGTAAGAGGTCTTAAGTTTCTGATTACCCAAGAAAAAGTGAGCAAGGGAAAAGCCAGGAAGAAAGCAAACTTGTGGACCAGCTGCCACCCTTGCTCAGCACAGGCAGGACAGCCTTGCCAGGAAGTTAGAAGCCCCAGTCACACCAGCTTCCATCTTCCAACACAGGAAAAGCAGATGGCAGATATTTCCCTCTGTTGTGGTGTACTCCTGTGATGAGATGGTAACTTTCCTCATGTATCAAAATCACCAAAGGCCTTTTTTTTTCAGGGGAGTGAAGGGACTGGAGTTTTCAGAACAAATAAGGGAGGCACTGTGAAAGTTCTGTGGAAAGCACTCACTGCAGTATGGAGGGCAAATGAGATCAGGGAAGGCTCTGTTGTCCCCCAGTCCAGCACCTGCTCAGGTGTCTCAGGGAGTGAATTACTCTGCGGTTGGTTCTGGAGGTGGCCTCTACTTTCCTACACCCCAGGCATCAAAGCTCAGTCCCCATGGAAAGCTAACTTTGAGAAGGCCTGGAGAAAAGGCACAGACTTATTAAATTTCCCTGGTCTCCTTTTCTATACCACTTCTTTCAGGTTTGAGGCACAAAGGCAGGTGCCAATTTGCAAGGCCGCCTTAGGCAATCCCTGACCTGTTGCTCCCACACAATGAAAAAGGAAGCAGGATGTTGAAAAGGCTTTAAAGTTCTAAGGGTAAAACTGTTTCTCTCCCAGATTCCTTGATAAATCTTTCACTTGGTGCCTGAACACTCATTCTCCAGTCCTACATCAAAAACATAAACCTGTTTGACCTGAATTCTACTTGCCTGGATGAATTTTTCCTAAGCGACCAGCCATTCTGAACAAGTACCTCTGGAATAAAGGGAAACATTCTGGGCTGTGCTAGAGTCTGACTTGGCCACACAGATACAATTATTCTGGTCACAAAAAAAAAAAAAAAAGAAGAAGTTAAAGTGTGTGCCATTTAACATGCATCTTCAGATCTTCCCGCCCTACATGAAAACCTTACACTGCCTGGTCTTAAGTCTCTTTGTGCCTGTTTATACTGGTTCCCTGGGCATCCCCACCCTGAGACGTTCTCTAATAGTCCTTTCATTTCCTTTGTACACAGTAAAATCACTTGGGGAAAATTAATAAATGCAGAATACAATCCTCTAATCTCTTATTATTCATTAAAGTTCTCTTCCTCCAAAGGCAGAAATTATTATTTTTCTTTTTTAATACAAGGCTAATATACCAACAAGAACAATAAAAAGCATCTCTGGGCTGACTCTATGGAAGCAATCTGAGGCCAAGCCCGGCTGTGCTCCAGTTCTGCAGGGTTCTCCCGCCCACTCCGTCATCTGCATGAAGTCCAGGAAAACCTCTCTATGGAGAGGCCTCACAGCACTTCCCGGTCACCAATCCACAACTCACACAGCCAGCGAGGCCCAGAGACTCTGGCCATCATGTCATCATGGCAGAAGAATCATTTACTTTGCTTCTCCTGCCTTTTTGATGTGGACACTGTGCTGAAAGCCCATGGGAGCTTTAATTAATTCTTAGGTTACTGGAATCATCCACTTGAGTTCCCCGTGGGAGCACTGCTGGGCATGCGATTATCAAGAGATACAACAAATAGGATCTCTTTCTCCGTGTCTGTCTGTCTGTCTGAATCAATTCTCTGATGCCTTTTTTTTTTAACCCCTTAAACTCTAAACCCTATGTCCTGGCTGACACACAGTAACACCTGCCCAATTAATCCTGTTAGGAAAAAGAAAGAAAAGAAAAGCCAGTTTTGAAGAATGGTGCTGATGCAGAAGTCAGGGCCAGGGCAGTCTTTTAGGATGCTAATTCCTGCTTATTCTAGCAGTACCTGCAAACACAGCTCTAAACAGTCTATTCCTAATACAGGGTAAGGTAATTACACTTACAAAGGCACCTCTGTGCTGGGCTGGGCACCAGGAGCCAGCAGGTCTGGGAGACAGAGGCTTAACAGAGACTCCAGCCGTGAATACACATTGTCTGCCATGGAGGAAAATGCCAGACTGGGGAGCCTGCAGCCTGCAGGACACAGTGGTGCACCTTGTCTGCGAAGGTTATTTAATGCTCCTGGCACCTGTCGTCAGAGCCACCTCTCCTTTTCTGCCTTACAGGTTTAGAATTTATTTGGCATGTATAATTGTATATTTTGATCCTAGAGCTACAAACAATGGGCAGCATGTCACATCTTGATCCCTCAGCATTCCTCTTGGTTCCCCCAAGAGAGTTAACCCTTAGGAACACAGCCTGGGAACGGGTCTCCTGCCCAACCAAGGCATGATTAGAACTCATCGGCTGCGACTTTACAGAGTGAGTTTCAGGATCTTGCTGAGAACTGTCACTAGCGCCAAGTCCTGTTACTATGATTGCCGCTGCTGTTAAAACCAAGTAAGAGAGCCAACAATTGAAGACTTGTTATCAGCGAACTTCCATAAGACTTCAATTTGAATATGAAATGTGAGTGCCTATTGTTTAGTTTTAGAATACTCATTTCTCAATTTCATTGTAAATCAAAAAACTGCAACTCTAGCTATCTTTCAGGAGATGCCATTTTGCCAGCCCTGGTTCTCTAACCTTCTACTACTGTCCACTGCTTTGCCATCAACGATGTTACCTCTTAGATGGAAACTCTAGAAGTGGAATAGAAATTTTTACATGGAATTTTTGTTTCTGAGCTGCTTGTCACATTACCTTCACAAAGCTAATCTGTATGCATCCCACTTTTGTTGTTTTGAATTTTTGTTTTCTTTCCTTCTTCCAATTTACCTACATCATCACCTGCAATGTCTATTTCTAGTCTAAATGCCTACTCTGGAATTTTAAAATGCCTGCTTAATTTATTATAATCTTTGTTATCTTCCTATTTTTCCTATATAATACATGTTCTTTAGAGTCCTGAAAACAAATCCTATTATGTCATAATGAATTTTAATTTTAGCTTAACAAGTATTTATAATAATAAATACATTAACTGGGATAATGCTACTTAGAAACATTTGCCACTCTGTTTTTCATTTCTTTTACACATCTTCGTTTACACCTGAAATAATTATTTTTTACTTAAAATATATTCTATAATTCTATTTTTTAAAGGCTTTTTTGGAGCTACACTTTCCAAGTTTTGCCACTCTAAAAAATATCTTATCAAGCATGGTGGTGTATGCCTGTAATGCAAGCTATCAGAAGGCCGAGGCAGGAGACTGCAAGTTGGAAACCAGTCTGGGTTACTTAGTGATTTCGAGGTAAGCCTGGAAAACTGCAAGAGCTTGCGTCAAAAACAACAAACAAAGCTTTTCCCCAAAGGTCTATTTTACCCTTGTTCCTAAAATATATTTCATAGAGTATAGAATTCTAGTTTGAAAAATTATTTCTTCATGCACTGAAGTCGTCATTTAACTGTCTTCTTGCATCCCTTGTTCCAGTTCAACTCTTACCTCTATGAAGACCTAGCCATTCAAGGCTTTCTCTTTCACATTCATGTTTAGCAGCTTTATTGTGATGTACCTAGTCTGGGTTATTTTAATCTATTCCACATTTAACGATCTTTTGTATTTCTTCAGACTTTCATTATTACTAAAAAACCTTCAGTCAGCAATGCTCCTCTCCTTTCTTTCATATTTATTAGACCTTCTTCTTTTTTTTTGTTTTTTTTGGTCTTTATGAGACAGGGTCTTGTTATGTGGCTCAGACTGGCCTTGGGCTCACTTTGTAGCCCAGGCTGGTCTCCAACTTGCAACAATCCTCCTTGCCTCAGTCTCAGGAGTGCTGGGATTACAGGAATGTGCCACCACGCCTGGCTATCAGACTATTTTATACTTTTCTCTACATCTTAGTTTATTTCTCTCAGAAATGTTTTCTGGATACTTTTTTTTTAAAATCTCCAGCTAATTAATTATCTCTTCTGATATTAAAACAATCTGGTGAATTTAAAATTTTAACTATACTTTTACACTTGTTAATTTTTAAAACAAATAAACAACACTCATTTTCCCTGATAATTTAAAATTTTAAGACCTAATAAGTGTAAAATGCTTCTTCTTGTTTCTGTTAGCTCTTTAAGTGCCTTATTTCTTTGTGTAACTTGAGATTTCTTATTGTGAATTATCATTTTCCTTGGAACATTCATCTGTGAGAAGTCTTTGAAGTATGGTTGGAGGTGGGCTGCGATAGACAGGAACTGTGTTTAATTCTTTCAGGGACACAGGATCACTGCCAATTCAAGTTTATTTAAACATAAATTCCCACAAGGGAGCTTCTCTCATCGTCAAAGAAATACAATAAACAGCCTGAAAACCTCAGTGAGATCAGCCTGGAGTCCCTGATTTTTAGGGAAGGGTTCCCTCCCAGCCTCCTCCTCATTCCTCCACTGTCTGCAGCCTAGGGGAGAAGGGAGAATTGCTCTTTTACCCTCCACTGAGGGTATAGCTCTTTGAAACTCCACATTTCTCAGGCAGTATCTCTAGGACAGGAATAGGGCAGAACAAGAAGGGTGCCAAGGCAGAAAGGTTAACGAGGCACTTATTGTCAAGGCTGTGCGTGGACAGGGTTTGGCAACTAAAGGTAAATACCTCCTTTAGTTTTGGGACCTATGTGCCTTGTCTGACACAACTTAATCTTGGCCCTGTTCTTTTTCAGAATGCTCAAATTTAAGTAAATACTCACTTTACAGTTCTGCTGAAATATCCAATTTTAGGTTTGAGTAGTCTTTCTTTGCTAAGATACACGGTTGAGAAGACTTTTTACAAAATACACTGTCTAGTATTTTTAGCTGTTCTAACCGGATGATCAGTTCAAGTATCTGGTTTGCCAATGGAAAGAACTTCTGCCACATGGAGGAGATGCTCAAATTGGTTGCTCTTGACACTGTCTCCTTCAAAACACGTCATGATTATGAATGCAATGAATGCCCCTCAATAATTCTGTTGCTGTTGTTTTTCTTCCTCTAGATGTAAAACACAATGTTTCAACCTCTTCAGTATAGTCAGTGAGGGCCATTTCTCTACCTCATCAAGGATTATAACTAATCAACATTTTAGCTGTGACTCAGCACTTTATATGCCACCCTTGTGATCTCTCCTTAAAGAGGAGAACTTCCTAGATAAAGAAGTACACTGCATTCAAACAAATTCAAAGATGTATCATCTTAACTATATGTATGTATCTGAATTCTGCCACTCTGTATCCCACGCAGTATACTGCAGGAATATGAATCCAGGCTTTCCAATCAGGGACCTGGGCTCAGATCATCCCTCCACCACTTAACTGCTATGTGACATTAGGCTGGGCTTTTAGAATTTATCTCAATTTCTTCATCCATAAAATATTAGTAACACACTCAACTTAATTACAATGATTAACAGCAACTACCTTGTAGTTATACCTCACGCAAGGTTTCCAGTCAAAGAAGATGGCAACTAGTGAACAGCACTGTCCGACTGGGCCAGAGAGAAATAGAGAATTCCTTCTTTAACTGGAAGCTGGAAAATGACTTCTATGAGGTTTCACACTGAAGTGGTAGAATTCAACAGGTATTAGGTTGAATCAATCTTTCATTTAGTGAATGCCTTAATAGTATTAAATAGTTCATACAAGTTTTCTAAATTGATCATGCCCCATGTGGGCCATAATTGTTTCTTTAATTTTATAGTGAGTTAACATTTCTTAAGCGGGTCATCTTTTAAGCGCACACAGTAGGCAAATTCAGAAACCAGAAAGTGTTTAAGAATGGCTTAGTAGAAATCCAAACATATCTATCACTTCTGGAAAATACATTTATTTAAAGAGCCCTATCAATGATGGATTAACAGTACCAATTTATAAACTTGTTAACATGAAGGGATAGCATATTACACTCTAAAAATTTACATAAAATGAAAAATTCTGTCTTAAAACTAATCCTGTGGGTACTTAGCAAAAATAAGAAAAAACAAAAACAAATAATAACATAACAAATGATAACAGAACAGAAATTACCTTGTAAAAAGGTTTGCCTCTTAAAGGCTATCTGAAGGTATCTGAAGCTTGAAGCTGAGAAAGTAACATTTTATTATTTGATATTCTTTTGTATCTAAATTTTCTGTTACACATTTTAAAGAATTCTATGGCACTAGATTGATATGGTTACATTCTTTCAACATCAAGCATTTTGAAAGTAGGGATGCTTTATACATCTTTGTCACTCCAGTACCTGATGGGGCAGAAGCATGTAATGAACATTTGGTGAATGCAGAGAAGAGCAGTAAAACATACACTGTTTGCTAATATTTTTAAAAATCTTCTTTTCTCCTCTACTTTTTTCATGATCTCAACTCCTTTGGGAACTACTTACATGTTTTAAGTCATCTCTCCCTCTCTCTTGTAGATCTGAGGATTGAACTCAGGACTTTCCCACTATCATTTTCCTCCTCTTCCCATTTTATTGTAATATAGGTTCTAGCAAGTCACTAAGGCTGGGCTCAAAACTGTGACCACTCTCCCTGTCCCCCCCAGCCTTCCAGTGTGCTGGGATTATGCCCAGCTAAGGCATCTCCTTGTAGTTTGCTATTTCTAAGTCCAAACCAGAATGCCCAGCATAGAGGATGTTGTTAATCAGAAATTACTGGTGCATGGTGGAAGGCACTAAACATTTTTGTAAAGATCCCTCAGCTGACATTTACAATCCAAAATTAAGATGTGGGCATGGTGATATATGCTTATATTGCCAGGTACTCAGTAGTACTCAGTAAGGAGAGTCTGAGGATTGCAAGTCTGAGGCTAGCCTGGGAAACTTAATTAGATGGTGACTCAAAGGCTGGGGAAACAGCTAAGTGGTAGAGCTCCTGCCTAGCATGTCAATCCCCAATACCACCAAAGAAACAAAAAACTAGTACATCACATGTACTATGTACCAAGTTCTATTCTATGTGCTTCACATGGATTATTTTATTAAATTCCCTCGAAATTTACAATTTTCCTGGAAATCTAAATTACCATCATATATTCTCTCCTATCTGGCTCAATGCAGCTTTACATGATACATCCAGTTTCAAAGAAAGATGGGATTGAGTTTGAAATCCAGCCTTGCCACTTAGAAGCTATGAACCTTGTACAGTACAAATTACCTAGGTTAGCAAGTCTGCCTTTCTTCAGCTGCAACTTAACACTTAAAGAAATGCCTCATAAACTGCAGTGAAGATTAAATGCTGAGAAGGATACACAAATGGGGTTCAGCAAAGCAGGCTTCAATAAACATGATCTCTCTGTCTCTGTCACACACACACACACACACACACACACACACACACCCTGAAATCCTTTTGTCTTTAGTGACTGTTTTTACTTTTTGTCTAGAAACAGGCATGGCTCTCTCAATAAAATTAAAACAGGCTGCGAATGTGATCCAATGGTAACAGTACTTGCCTAGTATGCCCTACAAAAAACAAACAAAATTAAACAATAATATCCCACCTCTACTCCCCTAATTTTCCTTTTTCTTCCAGTTGCTGCTTTTTTTTCACAGTAAAACTTTTAGGTTGGGTGGTTTATATCTATTTATATTTCTTCCTATAGGTTTCTGCTTCTATCATGCTATTCAGATTCACTTCTTAAAGATAACCACTGGCTTCCATCTTTAAATGCAAAGAACTTTCCTTGCCCTCATCTTCCCTGGTCTCTGTAGCATTTGGTAACACAACTCCTCCTCCCTTATGTCCATTCCTCCACTGTCCTCCCCAAAGATATTCCTTCCAGCTCTCTCTCTGATGGCTGTTGCTGCTCTTTTCTTGGGACACCCATAATTCCAGCCACCTAAATGTTGTGAGGTCTCAGTTCCATCCTTGATTTCCCACAGCATGGAGACCTCATCCACGTAGAGAACTTTTTTTTTGTACAAGAGATCGAACTCACAACCTTGTGCTTGCCAGGCAGGCACTTATGCCACTGAGCTAAAACATCTAGATAACTCTTGCCAAGTGTCTGCTGGACTCACCTTTGTGCAAGGCTCTAGCCTTTCCTTTAACACTTGCAGGGTAAGAAAACACTGGAAAGGAAGTCAGGAAGTCTGTCTCAGCTCTGCCTCTGCCTATCTAGATCACCCAGCTGATATAACTTACCACGTTTCAGACCTCTGTTCCTCAGTTCTAAAGACAACAGTAGACAGAAGGTCTTCTAAAGGTTTCTCAGATATTCTGAAATTCTAAAAGGCTATTACCATCATTCTTCCAGGTGCTTAAACCAGAAATCTTGGAGTTGTCCTTTAATCTGATTTTACTTGCTACTTTTTAGGACTTTGCGAGGCTAGCTCCTAAAGTCCTTCAGACACACCCTCCCTCACCATGCCCACTGCACCGCCCAGCCTGTATCCTCCCTGCTGTCCCATCTGTCTTATTCCTGCTCTTCTTGCCCCTTGGCATTCTCCAGACTGATGTCAAATTATATTTCCTCAAATACAATTCCAATCACGTCATTTGTCTCTGCCTTCTTTATGGTGAGTTACATGATTCCTCACTTGAGGTCACTCCCTTTGGAAAGCATTCCTGGCTTTCCTGCCCTGAGCTACTTCCACCTCCCTTAAATCCCTGTGCACATACCTATAGGGTAGGACTTCTCGACTACACATACACTGCACTCTATGGATCTGGGCAACGGGTTAACTGCCCCCAGGAGATGGGGCAGTACACACCATACTGATTTACACTTATATCCCCAGAACCAAGGGCAGAGCTTGCTGGGTGAAGCCACCTGGAAGGAGTGAAAGAGATTGGAAACTCTGAAACTGGAAAGGGAGTTTTCATAGAATTATTCTTCTCATACTCCTTTGCCAATATCATGATTTTTTCTGGACATCATTCACTATTCCCTTGCTTTCTCTGCTAGAACTTCTTTGTTCATAACACAGAAATACCTCACTTTTATTCATTTGCTCAACAGATTTTTATCAGATGTCTACTTATGACCAGAAGTAGTGACAAATGCAGCCTCGAACAGACCTCTGCTATCAGGTATACAGAAGATAAGGGAGATGCAGTTATACAAAGAAAATCATCAAATGGTGATAGATGCTCCCTCCCAGGGAATTGATATGGGGACCCTTGATAGCAAACAGCTTGGCTGGCTTCTTAAGAGGGGTCTGTTGAGCGGAGATAGGAAATTTCAAGAGAGCTTCCCATCAAGAGGGAATGAGCCTGGAGTGTCCGAAGAAGGAAAGGCAGCCAGGGTAACCAACAGGTAGGATGATGATAAAAAGTACAGTGTGGAGAGGCAAGAAGTGCAAGCAGTCCAGCAGTTATTCTAATCTAACAGCAAGAGAAAGCTGGCAGAAGGTTTTTCATCCAGGAATGGATTCTGTAGGGTCCATTAGATTTTCATTTCCTCTGGTTTCTGCTTATATACTTTATTCCAGAAGCCTCCCCTGCCAAACCTAGCACAGTGTACTGTGTCCTGCTTTGGCCTCTTCCATCCCTTTACCCTGTTCTCTGTTTCTTCAAGGTCCTTAGCATGGCACCATGTCACGTATTTGTTTCCCTGATGGCTGACTTTTTCTACATACCAAAGCACAAACAGCACCTTGGTTGTACACAGCCATGTGCTAACAGCCCAGGCAGTTCTAGAAAAAACAAATACTCATGAGTAGAAAAATGGTTAAAAATGTTTTGTGCCAGTACTGCAAAAAAGCTCAAAACAAACAAAGAATTTTTAAAAAGACCTTTAATACTGTATACAGGTCTTTCCAACGGTGAGGGAAGAGGGCTGGGGATATAGCTCAGCGGCACAGTGCCCATCTGGCAAGTATGAGGTCATGAGTTCAATTACTGGTACCAAACAAACAAAAACAAAAACAAAACAAAACAGCAGCAACAACAGAAAGAGAGAAGAATGTTAACACATAACATATTTAAAATACTCTATTTGTATTAAAAAACAGATGCTATGTTGATATTGGTAGAATTTGGGATACGCAAAAAAAGAAAAGATAGATAAATGCTGATATAAATAGAGTTCTTTTCAATGCTATATAGAAACTTAAATCAGTGTTTATTCTTAGAAGAGGATGAGGAGATAAAGAAAAATACTTTCCTTCATGTATTTTTCTGAATCATTTGATATTTGAAACATCAACTTGTATTTTTTTGAAATTAAAAAAAAAATCAAAACTCTGAGCTAACCAGCAGAGTAAACAAGAATTCATTCATATATCATTACTTGTTTTCACAATGCATGGACAACAGCTCTAATGATTCATTTGTGCAAACACAATGCATAAACATGGACATGCATTTACGTACGTACATAGGTGAAAGATATATTTGAATTACCCTGTCAAACGTAGTGGGATGAAATGAATGCCTTTGATAAAGTAGAGCAGACAGAACTCATATTCCTAAGCAAGCTTCTAGTAAGAGATGATGTTTAATTTGTGATTACAGAATTTGAAAACTGTATTCAACAATGCTTGATGGACCCTAGCTGTCACTGCTTAATGACCTTTTTTTTGTCTTCAAAAAGAGACACAAACTCTTCTACTGCATCCCAAAGAAGCATCTTTCGACCGCTATTAGCTGTGCTGCCATGTAATATTAAATAACAAGTTTTAGAAGCTGACTGATGGCTCCTATGAAAGAGGTAACATTCAAAACTAGGTGTACACAACTTTGCTCTCTATGACAAAGTTTATTTAATTCATGTTCCAAGGGCTCTCACAATAAAAGTTACCTAGAGAAAAAGAATTATTTTCTCACATATACTTTATGTATTATGTATTAATGCACAGTTCTTTGTGCTCCTGTGCATTAAATCCAGGACCTTGTACATGCTAGGCAAATGTTTTACCACTGAACTACATCTCTAGGCTCATCCTCATATAACCTTCAGAAAGGTATTATATGCTGTAGGTTTCTTAACAGCATTATATTCAAGTAACTCACAGCCAATTAGCTATTCTGCTTTTACTTCAATAATGTATCTCCTGTGCACAGCAACTATCTCCCTCTAAATGTTACCATAGGGACAGAGTTTTGTTTACATAGTTCACTAAATCTGTTCTAAGCTATTCTAACTTCAGGAATGTGAAATGTTTACCATATACACTTTATTTTTTAGTTGCAAATGTATTTCTAAAGCAAGTATTTTAATTGCCATTTACCAGAAAGTCACAGAATAGTCATGTTTTTGCAAGTCAATTCAAGGAAAAAACAGACAGCTTGGTTAAGTCAAATTTAGGTAAAGGTAAGCTCAGCAGGCCTAAACACACAGACAGAGCTACCCACTCACCCCTCCTGGTTCAGCATTGTAATGTTAACAGAGCCAAACAAAAGCACCCAGGAGAAGGAAGATTACCTGTCCCAACTAAAAGTCATAGTGGTTCTTTAAAAACAAAAACAAAAACAAAAACAAAACAAAAAAAAAACACCAGAGCACACATACCAGGCTTAAAAATTTTAGGTCACTCATGGGCATTTACAGTCTACAGAGAAACACTTTATTTCTAAAAAGCATTATCCTGAAATAAAAACACAGGAAACCACGCAGCAATGCCAAAGCTGTGATGCTCCCTAACTGGGCTGGAATAATTTCGGATCTTGGAAGGGTAAGGGGGGTTGGGGTAGGTTAAGGTGGGGTTAGCTTGGAGACTAGGTTCACAGGACAAGCAAGACTACTTGAGGTGGTCCGTTGAGCCAGTCTCCTGAGAGTCATCCACACCAGAGAGGTGTAGCCTGGAATGGAGACTCACAGGTTCTGCCTTAGCTGCTAAGGATGGCCAGGAGGAGGCAGAGACTGCGGAATCATTTTCTTACAATGAAACCAAGTTTCCAGCTCAAAGCACTAGTGACTTCAATTGGTAGTTATCAATATACCAAAAACACCATGTTGCACAGCAGTGCCAAGCCCTATGGAATGCCTCTGAACTCGATTAAACCACTAGACTGGTAATTAAACCCAACTCTACATGGTAGAGTGCTCTTGCTCAAACTTGAGCAATCCTGCTCATTTCAGGAAAGCAATTTTAGCACAAAAGTGGAAACAAGCAACATCAGAACCTCAATTTCAGCTCAAATACCATGGTTGGCAGCCTCTGCTCACCCTGCTACAAAATCAGGATACCAACTACTTCCAAGGGGTGTTAAAGAGGATTAAAATCATAAAATAATGTGAAGATGAAAAGCACTATGTCTCAGTCTTGTATCATCTACAGGTAGTTTAACAGTCTGTATCAGCAAACAAGTTTTTAACCACTTTATCCACCTAGACATTTCAATAACAGTCATTGCCACAGGACCCAAGTGCTTTTTACCAGACAGCCTGTTGAAAGACTGCTTGGCATCCTGTCAAAATGACAAGCTGCTACATCATGTTATCAACTGCAAGAGCCTAAAAATTTAGAAAAGATGACTTCAAATTGATCTATGCTACTACACCTCATGACAATACAGCTTATTTGTTATACCTGGGTAATAAATTGGTAAACAAAATAGCTGTAGAACACAGTGTTCACTGCACAATCACAGATTGAGCATCTTATACTGTTTTAAAAAATTCAGCATGCTTATTTCTAAATATTACATATATCTCAGTAAATAAAGCAATTTTTTCTTAATAAAGGAAAAGTTTTCCCTTCCAACATCAATCCTACTAAACAGAACTACATTTGATCTTTATAAAGGCTCAGATCACAGGATACTCTTCCAATCACTTAACCTTGAAAAGTGCCATTTGGGGGGCTAGATTTGAAACACCCTCAATTATTATTAATTCTAGATATTTACTGAAGTCACCTGTATAACTCAGGTTAGGAGAGAAAATAAAAAGACTAAATCCTGTGTTGATTGTCAAGACCAGTCATTTAAAGTTTCTCTCTAGCAGTATAGCAAGTTATACACTATGGGGGTCAGTCACATCCATTCAAGATGAATTCAGAATAAGAAAGAGTAATCAACTGTCTCAATGCTATGTGTGCATGGAATAAAATTCTCAGGAACAAGATTGTATGCAGTTGAAACTGCTTCGTCTTGCACAGTGTGGGGCTGAAAAGGAAGACAGTGTCCTCTGCAAAATCATGTTAACACACGATCCACAAAGTGTATACTGATTAAAACCTGGTTTAAAATTCATATGAGTAATATGAATAACACATTTTAATCTCTTACAATGAAACCATCCTGCATTGTACAGAAAAGAGTACTATTAACTATGAGTAACTATATATTTTATGTAAATAAATTATAAATAAATAAAACTTTTAAAGACATTGGACTTTCCCCTATATTCTTAAAGGTCTGCTTATTCAAGTTTGCCTAAAAGAATTTCAAAGAATCTTTAAAACCTTTTGTTTAATAATGCTTTAAGGCAGGACATATATCTGAAGATGATTTTATTATATTCCATTACAACTCTGTAGGAGATAAATGTGACTAACAGCTTTCAAGAACACTTAAGTTTCATTCTGTAATCCCTTTGAAAAACTATTTCCAAATGAAAAAGAGTTAAGGTTTATACTAATTTAGGTGAGGCACAGAAAGAGAAAACATGGACAGGGCTAGAATGTACAGGATCAGATGATACTGTGAGTTCTTCAGCTGGTATGGGCTTCTCTCTAAACTAAGCTCAGCTGATCTCCTGAAACATGGTGCCAGGGACCTTTGCGTCTATCCTTCAGATAGGATGGTAATGAGAATTACGTTTCTGCATCAGTAATCAAGCTACAGGAAGCTCCAGCCAATGTTGTTGTTAAACGTTATCTGGAACAATACTAGGTGGTGTCATTCACAGAGTGGTCATCTTGGGCTTGTGTATCTTTAAGGGCACCTCTTGGGTAGATGGTGTAAGAGGAGACTCCTAATTTGCATGAAGGGGTCCTAGGAGTTCCACCAGGATATCATCTCTAGGTGTAGACATGGGAAGAAATCACTATCACGTGATGAAAAGTTGCTAATTTATGAGACGAAAAAGCAAGCAAATAAATGGTTGAAAGCAGAGTTACCTTATAGATGCCAAAGAACCCCAGGTCTCGTACAACCGACAGAGCACTGACCCGGGGACCAGTAGTGATCTCTCCAGCCACCTGCAAACGGATCTTGACGATTTCTAAAGGATTTGTGAAAATAACCTGTGAGCCTCCAGCCTAAAGAGAAAAAGAAAAGGTTTAAGATCAGAGTTGGGAAATGGTAGAAAAAAACAAGCAATTCTCAACACAGCTTAGAATATTCTATTCTAAAGAGGCTGTAGTCTGTCCAGGTTCCACCAATTAAAACAGCTGGTGATTACAAGTTTGAATCAAAATACAATTACTGTCTAGGAAGCCTCTTAGAAAGAGGCCCTAACTCTCTCATATCGACGTAGAAAGAAGCCAAAGGCCAGAGGAAGACTTCTGTTGCCCTCACTGGAGTTCTCATACTAAAATGGCAGATTTCTTGTAGCAAAACCAACTGCCCCCCAGGGCTCAAAACCAAGGTTATGAAGGTAATAATAAAATACAAAGCAACTAGTATCAAACTAAGTAACAAAGCAAATAAAGACACAGATCTGTCTCCCCCCTCGGAGGAGGGCAAGAGGGAAAAAGTTCTTGAATAATGGATTTCAAGATTCTGGCAAGGATTCAATCATTGCAGAGAACATAAAAACTTATATTGAAAAAAGTCAAAACAATCGGGTGGATTGCGAAGTATCATGAAATCATTCTTATAATTTTACTTATGTATCACCTGTCTATAGAATTATTTTTCTCATATAAGATAAATGGTATGTCAGAAAGTAAAAATATGTATTAAATCAATTATGGCCCAAACTTTGAACAATATGTGTTATTTCATTCCAGCAATGGCTGTGTGCCACGTCTTCAAGATCATCACTGAAATCTTTAAAGTGCACTACACAGGAAATTCTAAGCTAGCTATTTTGAAGCTAAGCCTGTATTTATCACAAGCAATTATATTCTTTTTTTAGTGTACTTTAACCTGTTATTCCTTGTCATAAATACACTAAATTTTTGTATGATCCAAACGCAGATTAACATGCAGCACAATTCATCATGACATTTATTATGTAGTGATGTCCTAAAGCAAAGGCACAGACAATGGTGCTTATAGTTCACAGCTTAGGAGGTGCCATCACGGTAACAGGGTCAACACTGTAAGGTTCAAGTTGGACCTGACTCTCCTAGCCTCCAACCTGCCTGCCAGCAGTAGCACTACTTTCAGCAGAAGACTCATCGGCCAGCATAGGATTTTGTGAAGGAGCTAAGATAGGACAAGAAACTTTGCAGGTCCTGAGGATATCTGGAGACAACTGAAAGTTTACATCAGACACTTCAAGGACTTTGCCCACTGAAGTGCAAGACTGCCAGAGAACTTTGACCACAGATCTTTATTAAAATCTTCTGGCCTAATGTCCTCTGCCTTCCTTCCACCACTATAAAAAGGATACATTTCCCTTTGTTCCTTGCAGAAGGCCTTATCGCTGTCCGCCTGCCCATACCCAGACACAATAAATTCCATGCCGTGTTGCCTTTACACAAGCCTGGTGATCCCTGCTGACTTCCACCCCCTCCCCCTAAATGTTATAAACATCATACAAAACCACCTCTTAGAAGACTCTTTATTCCCAGTTCCTAAACTATGTAACTTCACAAAATGGTCGATATTAATTAAAACTTACTACAAGGATGGTCTCTGAAGTATTATTTATAATAGTAGGAGCTAAGAATTAGAAACAACATACATATCCAGTGGTAAGGGATGAAATAAATGAATTTGAGTATATCCATGCTTGAGATACTATACAATCAGTGAAAACATTGTAGAAAAATGTTCTCCATATATTAAAAAGAACCCTTCCATGTTTCAAACACATACATTCTTCCCCCAGCACACTTACTACCATACAACACATACACCAGTGTGGTGGTTGGGAGGTGGAAAGTCTAAAAATAGTTTATTTTGGCTATACTTTTAATTGTTTCTATGTAGATCACAAGTTACTTTCTGTAAATAAAAACAAGTGTGTAAAACTTACGCAATGTATTTAATAATGTTAACAAAAAAAATCAAAGAAAAATATTCAGTCACTAAATCAAACTGTTTTGCCATTTTTATCAACTTGTACATTTGTTCTTAAAAACAAACAAGGGTTTTCCTCTCTCCATAGTCACATGGAAATAGTTTTCTCCAGTGCTTGTTAGACACAGGTTTCTCTCTCTGTCTGCTTCTTCCATGGATTATCCATCACCTTCAGCTAATGTTGGCAGGAACAACCTGAAGTGGATTCATCAAAAGGCCAAAGAAAGGGCCTCAAGAAGTACGAAGCAGAGAGTGAGAGGAAACACTTAAAACTCGGTGTGTCCTACTAGTCCACACGAAGACACCCTGTTCCCTGTTCTGCCACTTTGCGCCTATCTTGTCATCACCAGAATGTGTATGGGAAGAATGAACCCCTGCCCTGGTTTACAGCTACTGTTTCCTGTGTGACAAGAGGGAATAATTGAAGGCTGACAGAATGAGGAGATGAAATAGACTTAGCCTGATAACCACATTAAATGTACAGCAAGGATTCTCTTTGTGCTTCTGGACTAGAAATCTTTGTATATGGAATCCAGAGATTGACTGAATGTAAGAAAACTACTTCACAGAGACAGAAGTGTTAAGAAAGGCTCATTATGATGGAATCAGCTTGAGGACCTATTTCTCAAAACTCCAGAGTATAAGAGTATTTCTACCAGGGATAAAATGAAAAAGCGATCAAAGAACACTGATCTTGAAGAGAAAAGGAATGAGTATGCTCTCTTCTGTGTAGTGCCAACAGTGGGCAATGGGGCAGGTCAGTATTCCACATGAAGATCCAGCCTCAGTTCCTCTTCTGTCAAAAGTATTTCACTTAAGTGTCTGTCTTGGTTATTTTTGTCTCACTGCTGAGACAACACCCCAAATTGAGGAGGAAAGATTTATTTAGCTCACAGTTTGTGAAGGTTTCAGTTCATAATCAGCTGGCTCCGATGCAGGGTGGCATGGTGAGGGACAATTGTTCAAGGCAGCAGAAGACAGCAAAAGCAACAAGAGCAAAGTGGCAGGGAAGGTGACAGACAGCAAGCCACTTTTTCTCCCTTATATTATAAGCAGGCTACCACCTCCTAGGGTGCATGCAGCACACACACAGTCTCAGTGCCCTCCTCTTGCACAAGATGAGGATGTTTACAAAGTGAGGACCCTGGCACCCTGGTATGTCACTTAAAATTCTAAACTTCTCAAGTTGACACAATGTATCAAGCATTACACTATCTTAGTTTTCTGTGTGTGTGTTGCTGAGAAAGAATATCCAACAACCACAAGTTAAGGGAGGAAAGGTTTATTTAGCTCACAGTGTGTAGAGGTTTTAGTCCATCACTGGCTGGCTCCAAGGTAGGGTGGCACATGGCAGACAGGTATTGCAAAGAAGAAACAGTTCATGGCAGGCAGAAAGTAGCAAAGCAACAAGGGACATCCACAGCTCTTTCTGTCCTTTCTGTCTTATCCATGTTATTCAGGGTGGGTAGCACTCACATCCTTAATCCTAGTGCCCTTGATCCTAGCGTTGCATCATGAATCAATCCCAGCATCACACACTCTAGATCCAGTGACCTCTAAAAAAGCCCTATCCATGACTGCATGAGATTTTGGGGGACATCCAGACACATGAACAGAAAAGGTGGCAAATGTCCAGGAGTCAATACAGTGCTCATGATAAAGCAACTGTTTCCCGGGGGCTGGTTCATTCTTTTTCCCAAGATGGTGATTCTCCTCCAAGGTTGCATGTCATGATCACTTGTAGATTTTGTAAAAGGTAGTGACTACTGCACCCTGCTCCAACTAACTGTGTTGGCCTTAAAAAAAAATTCCCATGTAATCATTATGGTAGCAGGGGTTAAAAAATCCTTTTAATATACCCTCTTTAGCATCTCTATCATTCTGAGTATCAGTTTAGTCTGTTTCCTTAGGACTGATTTCTAATCCTGGTCTTTCACAATATTTCAGAGAATAACTTTTATATTTTATCTCAGATCTCCTAAGCAACTGATGCCATTATTAAAGGACACAATTTTTAGTAAAAAATTGTTGTCTTATATCTTTACTGACACCTGTAAAAGTTGTTTAACTATATATAATAGAAATACAAACTTACACTCAACTCTCTGACTTCAAGACAACTGACGGACACCAATTCTGTGCTATAGGAAAATGAGTTCTTATTCTTCAGGTTGAAGCAAGAGGCAAATCCACTGCAGAGAGCTGTGGGAAACAGATGCATCAGAAAGAAATGGTACAGTGATACCAGGAAAAAACAGTGATGGACTCACAGTCTCTGATAGCCTCAGAAAGAAAGAACCTACAGATTCAAACTGGCCCACTGAAAGGTGTCAAAGGTGAAACAGACCCTTTGGAGTCAGGCTGGAAGGAAATGGGAGACTCTAAGGCACCAAGAAAAGATGCTTATCATCATGTGTGTTGCCCAGATATCTCCAAGGCTTGATCTCTGAGCAGCACACTGCCCGCTGAGCTTCCAACTCCTGATCTATTATTCATTCACAGTACTTCAGCCATGCTCTTCCTCTCCAAAGATCAAAGACAGTTGAAGCAGCAGACAAGGAACAGGAACACCTATTGTGCACAATGTCTTTGTGTCCTTCATCACCTGAGATTTCTGGCTGTGTGAATATACTGGTCTTTTTTGTGTGTGCAATTTTGTCACAAATCATTTCTCTATGACGTTTTGGAGTCTGTAGCAAATAAGACGGAGATTTTCCATCCTAAACCCAGTACTGACAGCGTACTGACATATCGTACTGACAGTGGGGACCATGATTTCTCTACATGGCTCTTGCAAAAATCTTTATTACAACTTCTGAGAAACAAACACATACACACTCACCTTTTCTTCGTTCCTATACTTATTTACCAAATACAAGCAATCATGTTCAAAGTTTGTCTTGGGGACCACAAGGACACAAGATGAGTACACAATCATTCCCGCTTTCTAGAAATTTGAAGTAAGGGCTGAGGTAATTGATAATCATCAAATATCCACTGTTGGCCACAAGGGTATTAGTTTGTATATGTATATCTTCATTTCATGAAAGAGATGCTTTTTCCAGACTTCACATGATTATAAAATGAAGCACAGAAAGATTAAAGCAATTTTTATTGGCTGAATTACATCCCATCCAAAATCAGTTTACTATACCCCGTAAAACTCCTAGGGCTTCAGAATAGATATTCTACATGTATTCGGAGATGAGGTCTTCATAAAGGGAAACAGGTCTTTAAGGTAGACCTTAATCTAATCTCACTTATTTTTACAAGCTCAGAAATTGAAACAGATATAATAAGAGTGAAGAGGAGACCATGTGAAGCCACAGGGCTGCAAGTCAAGGAGAGAGATCTCAAGAAATCAGCCCTGTCAAAACTTTGATACTGGACTTCCAGCCACCATAAAAGCAATAGAACAAATTTCTGTAGTTTAAGTCACCCTTTCTGTGGTTATTTCATACTGGGAGCTTCAGAAAAGCAATATAGCTGTTTGCCTAGGTGCATACCAAGAGAAAGCAGAGGAAAACATTTTCTACAGAGTTCACTGACTATATGACTCACAAATACTGGCACTGGCATGTGAGGAAGGATAACTGTCACATATGATAAGAGCTAAGGTCCAGACAAATTGGTATGGCGGTTCAAAGGAGGACAAGGTTTCCTCTGGCTGGAATATCCTGAGAAGCCCTAAAGCACACAGAATGAAGTATGTAAGGTGGCAACTGAAGTGGATGTAAGATTTAAGTAGGCCAGGTAGAGGGTTCATGACAGCCCAGTGACAAGAACATGTTATACATACATGGGTAACAAATCTAGCACCATGGCTCATCAAGTGAAATTTTAATAAGGATGACAATTATGAGAGCTACCTCATCATCTGTTAGGATTTAGGTACCAAGAATTGTTCTAAGAGTATAAATTTTGTTTGTTTAGTCTTTGTATCATAAGGTAGGTAACATTAACCTGATTTTATAAATGAACAAATTAAGAGAGTAGAAAAAAGGGATGATCAAACTTGCTTGGGGTCACACAGGTAGGAAGAACAGGTGTGGATTCTAAGCTAGAGCTGCTGGATGCCAGAGCTTGAGTGGATACCTGTTAGTAAAAGCAGCATGAAGGAACTTGACTGTAGATGGCAAGGAGGTGAAAGTATGGCTGAAGATCTGACTGCTGGGCGGAGCATAGAAGATTCAGTACACCAACCTGAAAACTAGGACTGCATACCCTCTATGTTCCCCTGCAATCACCCTGGGAAGGGAACTAGTAAACAGGAACTAGGACAATGGAGTAGTCTAGTACCTAAGCATCAGGAAGCTGCCAAGGTAGCAGAGGAAAAGGGGCTTACTAGAAAGAGCCCTGAGGCAGGGATAACAGGGTTTCAGCAGACTAGTTGAGAGATAACAGACCACATCACATCTGTAGTGAGGTGGGGTAGAGTGATCCGTAATAGATGCAGTAGAGACCAACAGGGTTTGGTGGCAGAACATGAGAGGTCAAAGAAAGGATCCATGTGTCTCCATCTGTTTAACTGATGCAAGGGTTGTAAAGAGAAATTTGAGGCATTTAGAAGTGTGGAAGAGTTAGCTGCCATGTAAATGAGGATATAATCCAAACAGAGCTGAAGGCAGGAATTTACATGGAATGAAAGGAAGAAAACCTATGACTAGTAAGAGACTTAAAAAGCCACAAGAAACACTTGCATTATGCTAGAGTTATAGTATTTGGGGTACTCAAGTCAAGAAAGGGGCTTGCAGAAGGAGAAGTTGAAATGGCCAACAATGCCTACTGACCCCGCAGGCAAAGTCAAGTGCGAGGGGTGGGAATGGGAGAGCAGACATTGAGGAATTAGAGATGTGTGTAGCCTTCACTTTGAGAGGAAGGGAAAGCAAGAAAATGATAGTTGCTTATGATCGCAAGTCAGGGGCAATGGAAATTTATTTAGGGCAACACATGAAAAAAGATCCATGGAGAAGACAATAAAGAGACAAAATACAGGGATAAATATTCTTTGCTTCAGCAAAACAGTACAAGTAGAGAAGAAGGAGTTGTGAAAGATAAAATACGAAGTCTTTGATTTCATGACACACAGAGTTGGGGAATAATTTTGTTAGGGCAGAAACTGTCAACAAGTACCCTATTATTTTACTGACAATTTTGTTAGGGCAGAAACTGACAATTGGTACCCTATTACAAAGAGAAATAGAATGAAATGGAATAGGGTACAAGAAGACACAGTTAAATAAAGTTCTGGTATATAAGACCAAAAAACAAAAACAAAAAAAACCAAAGACTCCCTTCGAATCAGTGGTAAAGTAACATTCTAGCTAACCACAAGAAGTTAGGATGAAGTTAGTCTGATCTGTGACATGAAGATAAAGTAGTTATGGATATCTAGGGATGAGTCTATGTGTGGCCGCTCATGCATTCTGTTCCTCAACTTAAACCATGCAGTGGAAGACACAGCGGGCAGTCACATGTTTAAATCCAGCTCAAGATTACGTATCTATACCTGGCTGCAGGGGACTCAAAAAGCCACAGGCAGTGCCAGATTAGGAGCTCTGTGCAGAACACACTGTGTGTACATGTGGCTGGGGATAAGGAGAGGTTAAGTTCAGTGCCACACAGGTCTTTACTCAGGCTATTACTAGGTACTAAACAAAAACATCTTTGGCCACTTTATTCATACCGAATATTAGGATTAATATGACAATTTTGGGGTAGCATTTTAAGAAGAGAGCACAAAAACATTTTTAGAGAAAGACCATAACTAGTACACTTAAAAATTACAATTAACTTTCTTTAAGACAAGTGGTTTAAATAAAGTGAGAAACAGGACCAAAATGAAGAAAACCTGTCATTTTTATTTTAAAAAAGAGAAAGATTTGACTACCACTGAATACCTTGAAGTATATTAGGAAGTGCTACCAGGTAACATGATCAAGAGGAGCGTCCTTCTGTGAGTAGACCTTTCTGCCCAACACATATATCTGGTAGAACCCTCATAAACCCTCATGGTTTGCTAATTTTTTTTTTAATTAAAAAGGAATGACAAGGAGACTGACTTTGATGCACTTCATCATCCATTCCACAGACTGTGATAAGGAAACAGTTCACTAACCTTCTTGGGATGGTCTCCAGCATCTATGGATTTATGCTTTCTACAATTACAGAGTACACAGTTATTTTTTTTTTCTCAGCATGTAGAGAGCAGTTAACCAGGAGATCCTGCATACTGAAAGATTTAAAATAGATTGACAGTAGACAGATTTAAATAGTTTGACAGTACACTAGTACAAAGAGGCCCAGCATTTTGTTGCATAACAATTAGTGGCTGATGTAGAATTCTCTTACCAGCTGGCAAAGTCTGCATTTTTCAAACGGTAGTTCACTATGTATGAGGGCTCTCCCAGCAGGGGGAAATAATCTGCTCCAGTAGTGGACTCCAATTCTCCAACTGCCTCTTCCTCAGGGGTCCTCTTCCCTCCTTTTTCTTTTCTTTAGTTTTGCACGAGCTACTTCCACCTTTCTGACTTTTATACCTGGAGGCTATGGTTTTTCTGCTAGTAAGTGGCTCTACTCACTGTCTTGAGAACACAATACTACTCTTGGCTTTTCTGGAGATGAAGAAATGGAAGCACAGAATTCTGTCCAGTACAGAGACAAAATCTGAATCCAGACTGGCCTGATTATAAACTCCAGGTTGGAAGCTATATGCTGATTTGCTGTCAAAGACAATGAGCTTTACGATGATTCATTTTCAGATTTTCTTTCTTGAACACAGTATCTGGCTTGTCTTTGGCCAATACGATTACACGGACTAGAACCTCCATGACTTGGCAAGCCTCTATGCAGGTGATAAATGATTCAAAGACAATGCAGTGCCTCAAGAAATATGGATAAAAGATGTTTTTTCTAGGTACATTATAACTGATTTTCATCAGATGCATCTAATCTGTGTGGATTAGTCAGTAAGTCATGAGGATGACAGACTAGTGGATAATAAGATTCCCAAATCATGCCAATCTGAATCCTTAGGTATACTTTAAGCTCAGAAAAGTGCAACTAGTGACAATTTCAATTTCCTTCAAATGGGCCTGTAAAATGATTATACTGGCATAGGTTTTACCTAAATAAAGCACAGTGACTCAAGATAGAAACAATGGATCTCTCACTTCTGTACCAATACAAACCAAAGCTCACATCTCAATACAGGAGTTTCAGCTGGTATGATTCTTATCTGAGGCCCACAGTCTTGATAAACACATGCTGCATCCAGGGCTTAGAACAACCAAAATGGGAAATGAGACTGTGGAAACTACAACTATGTCAGCATGAAGTCCAAGTTCCAAGCTTCTTAAACGAATAGGGCTCCTATCCACACAAAGCACCATTATTTCCCAATGCTCTAATTTTTCACATAATATGGTTCTCATGGTTCAAACTAAAATTACATTTTTTTTTTTAATATTCCCTCTCTGAAATGGACTAGACAGTCTGGAAGAAAAAAAAAACTTGAAATGTGCCTACAATCACAACTCTTTTTGGTCAATACCCAGATGCTTTTGTAAAGCTTGATTTCTTCACTTCTTCCTCACAACTCTGCAACCCAAATTTCTCTTGCCATGTTACACAGAGATTTATTTCACTGCTGACATTTCTGACTACACAGGGAACTCTATGGTGGGAAGTGGTACAACTAGTTCTTTTTTAAAAACAAAACTTCAGGAAATAAAATATTTAGAAAAGCAATATAACCCAGAATCCTAATATAGTGCTCCATTTACTCTAAGTACTGTGAGAACAATGACTCTCACTAAATCAATAATATTCTTTAGTTCCAACAGGTGTGACAAGGCTGTCTGCTCTCATGACCATAACTACAGGAAATATCAGCAGCCTCAATACATGACCTTAAAGGATTGATTCTGAAGCACCAGTTCCTACTTCTGCATAATCTATTTCCTTTCACCTATATGAAGGCAAGCCTTTTTCCAATGCTTCTTTACTAATTGTGACAATATTCCTAAACACTTTTCCTTGAGATCTGGAGAGCCAAGTCAAAAGAACTCTTAAGATGAAAAGGCATATTTTCTTATGATCCTCCACAACTGTCCTAGTCAACAGTCTTGAGACTAGAGAATAGTCTTGAATATGAAAAATTAAAGCCACTATTAGTATGTTGACAGAAAATACGGTAGTACATTTTAACCTGGTGTAATTTATGCTATGTTTTAAACTAAAAGTATTAAATATAACCATAATTTAATCACTTCCCTTTAATTGGAATTCACATGGTAGATACTTCTAGCTACTTAAAAAATTAAGTGGCAAAATGTATATGAAGACTATGTATCTTGATATTTTAATTATGCTCAATTGAATGTACTTAGATTTAAAGTGCTTTTCACAAATGACATGTGCTAAGAATATCTAATTGCACACTGACATTCTCAAATATATGCCTATATGTATCAAAAATAGATTAATATGAAGTTATGGATATACGAATTTTTTTTTACTAAACCCAAATACATTATTTTGATTATTTGGATACAAACAAAACTATAGCTACAAATAAGATCTACATTAGTAGATGCCTAACAATTTATGCAACATTAAAATGTATATCTAAGTGATAACAGTATTTAACATTTGAGTAAATTAGAAAATAAAGATTTCTTAATAAATCTAAGCTTCAACATAGTTTCCACTTACTCTCCTACTAACTCGATGTTAAATGGAGACATGAATTTGTAAGTAGTACAAGTATTATTATGTATAAATATCACAGGCACAAAACAGATATTTAGCACACAGCAGTGGGTAGATTAATTTAACATGCATTGCACATTAGCAGCTGATGGCTGTTTGTAAGGACTTCAAGACAGGTGTTCAACAACCTTTCAGAGAAGCTGGCCTGAAATCAAAGGCCATTCACTTGACCTAGTTCTGAAGGCAATGGTGTCAGTCCCAGGGTCCTCACCAGAAACAGTCCCTTTCCACCATCAGGAATGTAAGGCCTGACTCCATGCTGAGAAAAGGACCTTTTCTTATGTCCTATTTGTGATGGGCTAAGCTGTACCCCTCCAAAATCTATCCTAACTCCACAGTACTTAAGCATGAGACTGTTTCAAGACAGGGACTTTGAAGAGGTAACTAAAATAAAATGAGATGGGTGTGCCCTAATCCCGAATGACTGGAGCCTTTATAAAAAGAGGAAATCAAGGTATCGACACATAGGGTCTGGAAAGTGACCATGGAGAACAGTGTTATGGATTAAAAACTGATGGTCAACTTAATGCCAGCTGAATTAAATCAGTAAGGTGCTGAGCATAGATGGTCCACCTGAGGAAAGCTGCCAGCATAAATAGAGACTTGGACAAGAAGAGTGAGATGTTGTGGGTTTCTCTAAGTTGTTGTCTCTCTGTTTTGAGCCATTGGTTCTTCTGGAGGAGCTCGTCATGACTAGCTTTCCTAGTGTGAGTTCAACCACTGTCATCAGAGGAGCTCGGGACCTTGTTGGAGACAGTGGCTGTAGTTCACTTTGGGGGAGCTCTGGTCTTTACACTGAGCACTGCTGCTTGACTCCGGAGGGAAAGATGTGTGCCACTTAATCTCCAGTACAAACTCGTCATGCTGGCTTCCTGGCATGTACTCGACTGTTCTTATCGTCAGAGGAGTTCGGGACCTCTGTGTCGCTGAGGATGGCAGTGGTGCTTTTCAGGACAGCCCTGGTTTTTATTATGAGCATGACTTCTCAGCTCCAGTGTAGAACCCTCAACCTACTGGCACAGCTCCTTCATCCCGCTGGCATAGACTTTCTAGCTTCCACTACTGACCTTTGGGCCTTCCCAGCGCAGATCCGTAAAACAGACTGGCTGAGGACTTGTCATGGGCTCTAGACCTCCAGTTGGACTTGTGGGAGGCATTATCATGGGCTCTATGTTTTCATCTAGATTCATGTGGGAAATTGCTGTGGGATTCAGGCCCTTGGCTGAATATTCTATGACTGAATATTGGTGTTGTGGATAGATTCCCTGCACTTTATGTTAAACTTTGGGTGACCATTATAAAATAATATAAATTGTGTCTCCTGATTCTAATTGTTCTCCTCAAAACCCCTGGCTACAACACACAGGGAGACTGCAATCACCCAACTGAAAGCAAAGGTGGGAGGCCTCAGGGGAACTGAACTTGTCCACACCTCAACTCTGGACTTTGTATCTCCAGAACTGTGAGAAAATAAATTCCTGTTGTTTAAGTCACTGATATGGGGTATTTCTTGTAGCAGCCTCAGCAAACTGATAAAGTGAGACAGTGCAATGAAATGCACATCTCTAAACAAAGCTATACAGGATTTTCCTCCTTTGATTTGGCATACAAATTAAGGTCTTTAAAAACCTTGTTATGGATTGTGTCTGGATGTTCCCCTCCAAAGCCAAGATAAACCTATAACTAAATTTTAACAACTTTGAAAAGAGAATAAAATAGTCTTACCATGCAACTGTTTTTGAGACAGATATTAAATTGAAATATCCCAGTCTTAATTTTTCAATCACATGGTTAGTCAGAATAAAGGTCATTCTGTTTGCACATTTTACAAATACTAAGCTTTGAATTTTCAGCTTCACACAGTTTTAATAGGCCTGTAGAAGCCTAGCCAAGAAACCAAAGTGGAATCTGTTTGACTGACATTAAAAAGCAATTAAGTTATAGACGTCAAATATGTTAACATTTGGGGGTCTGCCTGTTTTATGTGTCTATTTTGACTACTACCACCAGAATCATTTAATGCTTTACAGACCTTCAATGTCTGACGTACCTAACTGCACCAAGTGTGTGATCTAATCTTTTTCAAATTTTTGTATGACAAACCCTTCCCCTATTTATTAGAAAGCAAGAAGTATGGTTCAATGTTTGAGGTGCACTAAGTCAAATACAGTAACACCTCAGTTTACAAATGCTGTATGCAAAGAATTTAATCTGCAAGCAAAAGCATTCAGCAAAATTTTGCTTCTGTTCATGAACTTGATATTGGTTGACAAGCACAAGCATGGTCACCTTCCCCACACAAACACAAATACAGATCTTCCCCTAAATTGTAAAAACAAATTAAGTCCACTAACTGAGACATCACTGTACTTTGCCACTTTACCAAAGAAGGGAAAAGAAGGAAAACAGACAAGAGGGATCTGTCTGGCTCAGTGTGGACTTTTCCCTACTATGATGGTACTTTTGACCCTCCACAGGCTGTGTTTAGCTAGGCGGGCTGTGCCAAACTCTCATTATGTTTAAGTAGCTGTAACAAAATGCTACAGACTAGGCAGCCTGTAATAAGCATTACAAATTTCATTTCTCAGAGGCTGGAATTTGGGGGTCAGGGTGCAAGCATGGCTGGGGTCTGGTGAAGAGGGCCCTCTTCCTGGTTCACAGCCCATCTTCTCACTGTGTCTTTACTTGGTAGAAGGGGTGAGGCAGTCTGTGGGTCCCCTTAGAAGGATACTAATGCCATTCAAGAGAAGCTCTGCTTTCATGACAGAAATCACTTCAGTCCACAACTATACTTCCTAATGCTATCACATTGGGCATTGACTGAATACATGAGTGGTGGGGAAGAAACAAACATTTAATCTATAGCCCCATAAGCACTCAGTGATCAGGTATTTCTTCAGATTTTATCCTCAGTCTAAGGAGAAGCCACCTGGAAAAAGCTTTTCACTGATGCAGGCAGTCAGCTGACTCCCCTCCCAGCCAAGGAGCCAGTCTCCACCCCCAGAAGCCTTTTGGAGTGAACTGCGGTAAACCTGCCTCCTAGGCATCTCAGAAATCTCCAAATTTGGGTATTGCCACAGTTAACATTTTTTGCTATTCACTGGTTCCTTTTTAAAGTCTCTCTCTCTTTTTTTTAATGATTCTTCATGGTTTTGACATGATAATTTCACATGTTAACCATAAAATAAAATCTTTTCTACCTGTAACATAAGCTATAGTACAGTACACCAAATGCCCCATGGTACAGTATTAGCTTCATCCTGTTCTTAAGGTTTGAAATAAATATATTTATTTATTTGCCATTTTTAGAAATGAAGTCAAATAAAATAAATAGGAACTATTTAAAAGTTGGTTCTACTTCTGAGTGCTCATGGGATACTTTCTTTTGAAATATCTTGGATACATAGCTCTGTGTGCATGGTTCCTGCTATTCCTTAAAGTCAATCAACTCTTTTCCCTCACTTCCCTGAAGTAAATGCCTCTTCACCGCTCACCCATCTCTATAAGAACAGTAACAGGATACAAAGTGACCACCCTTCATTTCCAATTCCGAAACTGTCTTCCTTACCCATGCCTTCCGGTCAAACATGGATTCATCCAGCAGGCATGTCACAGCATGATAACAGGGACTGAACGGAACTGTAACAGGGAGATATGGGCCATCTCCTCAGCATTCATGTCTCAGTTCCTTCAGTAGTTACCCAACATCCTTGCTAGGGATGCTGCTGGTTCTTAGCCCACAGCTGTAAAGGAGGATCTTCTCTTGGTGAATCAGTGACTGTATATGACAAAGACGGCAAATTATACAAAATACCTGATATAATAGGTAAGCCTTCAAGGCAACAGGAATTGATGAGCAGAATTAAACATAAGCACAGATTAAGAAAATGGTACTAAAGTCTTAACAATTTCTTCTTAGAGAAATTCTGAATAACAATTTAAAATAATGTAACTAATTATTAGATTTTCATTAAACTGTAAATATATTATAAAGATATAAGCATTAAAAATTATTTCTACAGTATCATCTTGGTTACTTGGCATACCATACAGGAGTGACTTCACAGAAATTCAATTTACTGACCAAGCCTCATATCATCCTATATTTTATAAATAAAATATATGCAAAGGCTTGTACAGTGGAAATAAAAATTCTGCCTTAAGAAAACTATGCTGTGAGACCACATCTCCACAGGAAGCCCTAGGAAGAGAGAGATCACAGAAGTAGGACTTAAGTCCACTTCAGGCAATCTGCTTCACCAGTTCTGATTGCCAGAGCCTGTGTGTTCATTACATGAGGGAGTTTTCTTCCTAGTTTGATATGATTGGATCTGAAATCTCAAAGAATTTCAAGCTCAATCATAAGGAATATGGGTTCGGGCATATTCTATGATAGAAATATGATAGAAGTACTTACACTATTATTCAGGGCAAACTTACAGAATTCAGAGCTCAAAATGAAACAGTACAAGAAGGGTTTGAAGATGGTAAAACAAATGGAACTGTTAAGCACACCCTTCATGGGTGCAGTTGTAACTCAAAGCTTCTGTCAGCCTTTGGCTCCAAAAGGTGGCCTTTCCAACTTCATCTCTTGATCATTAAATGAAAAAATAAAACACAACCTAGCAACTTGATTTGATTAGCTGGGACCAGGGTGGTGGATGAGAAAACATCACCCAACAGAGAGGCCCAGTGGCTAACAAGTCACAACCAGGAAGAGGAGGATAAACGATCAGCAGAGTAAAAAGATGTATGGGAAGATACAAAACCACTGTGAGAGAGGCCAAGAGAACAGAGAGGAAATAGTAACCAGAGCCGGGTAAATTCTCTAGAGCCTTGGGTTTCATTTTATGACATCTTAAAGTAAACCTTTATTTATTATTACTACTTCAGTGAGTTTCTGTTCTCTGTAACTATGAGCAATCAACACTAGAACCCAGGGCAGACATGAGGCTGGCTCTGATGCTCTCACAAAGCATGGGATAAGGAGGGTGCTACTGAATCCTCAGTGGTGGGAAGACTTGGCTGTTACTCCTATCACATTTCTCAACTTCTGCATGTGGGCTGGCCGGATCATCTTTCTGACCAACAGAATGCAGTGGAAAGGCAGGCTGTAAGAAGTCCTGCAGCTGCAGTCTAGGACTCTTAAGATGCTTTCCTTTAGACTCAAGCTGCCAATGTTTGCTGAGGCCAAGCTCCACAAAGCAGCTGCATCAGGTGCTGTAGGTGACAGTCCCAGCTGCTGGCAGGTGATGAATGCTTTCTAGACACCCACCAGAGTGAGAGTGACACATCTTGGGTATCAAACTTAGGGGAGTCTTAAGACAATTCCAGCCCCAGCTGCCATCTTTTATAGCCAGGGACCCTCCCAACTAAGCCCAGTCAACTAGAGAATCATGAGAGGATAGCGATGAACTGTTTGAAGTCACTGGGCTTAAGACGTTCTCTGACACAGATAACCAGAGTGGTTCTCCTCCTTAGTGATGCAGAAACACTAAAATCACTCCCATTAGCAGGCAAGTCCTAGGATGAAGACTGCCACACAGCATTGGCTAAAATGAAATGAAGATCAAATTTAATAGAAAAATGAAACCATTTGCTAGGGAAAGGGCAAATAAGCAGACACAGAAATTAGGAGGTAGGAGCATAGTTCAGCGACAGAGGTCTTGTCAAGGACAGGGTTCAAAACTGCCCCCACCACCCACAACACACATACACAGAACGAAGATTAGAGACCTTAAAATTGGTTAGAGGAGCTGAGGACCTCCATAAGTTACATCCAATAAACATCTCTTTTCCCTGAGGGAACTGCATATTTTTACATTTCTCTTCATCCAAAAAATCCAACTAAAATTTTTATAAAATCCAAACTATATGTTTCAGAAGTTAAAAGATAAGACACTGGCATGTAGGTCATGTTTTAATAACTTCACATATGCTATCATGGTTCTCCTCACCACAGCCAGCAAAGCTAACTGCGGTGGCTTCAAAATGGGCACACCAAGGCTTTGTTATTTTCTCTGCTTCCAGAGTAGAGTGGTATATTTTCCCTGACACTGAATCTGGCTAACTAAGAAGCACAATGTGGTTAAGTCAATCCCTGGTACCTTCGAAGGTGGTCTGAGAGATCTGGCTTCTCACTTTGCTCTCAGAACTCCCTTTCACAGGGTCAGACACTCAGATATGGAGAAGCCAGGTTCAGTGAGGGCCCTAGCCCCATGCCCCAGCCAGCCAAGCTACTTCCAACTGCTATTTGTGTGAGGACATGGTGGACCTTTTGGCAGCCCTAGCACATTAGCTTGAAACCATATGTCTACTCATGAAGAAAAGAACAAATTACTATTTTAAGACATGAAGTTCTGGGGTAGCTTATTTTACAGCAATAGATAACTGAAAGGAGGTTGTTATCTCTATTTTATATTCAAGAAAACTGAGGCCAAGAGAAAGCAAATTGTTAATTCCTTTACTCACATCTGATAGGTAGACTTTGGGAGCTGAAACTGACTAAAAGCACATGTTCCTTAGAGGGTAATGGAATGACTTCTGTTTTATGTAATTACTGTTATTTATTTCGCAATACTGGGTGTTGAAACTAGGGTCATCACACTGAACTATAATCTCAGCCTTTAAAAATTTTTTTGATATATGATCTTGATTTTGTTATCTTCCTGCCTCAGCCTCCCAGAATGCTGGGATTAGAAATGTATGCAATCACAGGTACCTAATATGACTGCTCTGATAACAAATGGTAAAGATTTTGAAAGCATTAATTTTACAAACAAAGCATTCTTATTATGTAAACTGTCAAAAATTAGAGACTTGCAAGGGTTTGAAAAGAATTTTTACTTTGTAAAATGATGTCCATCTATATGGTTTCTATTCTTTGTGATTCTAGAATCATGATTAGCATGGTTTCCAGAGAAAGGTGATCAATTTTATTAAGGATAAGAATAAGCATAACTAAAGTAAAAGATATATATGAGCCCATTACACAGATCTGTCACTGGTAAACTGAATATTTAATAGGATCATCTTAACACCAATATTGGCTTTGAAATTTTGTTGCTTAACAAATAATTACAAAGTGCCTTTGGGTTACCATGCACCAAGTCCTTGGGATTTATCAGTGAATACAAAAATGTCCTTTGGAATGAAGGAGACAGAAAAGACACAGAAATCATGATCTGTGTATTCACAAGTCCTGTAGAGTGCTTGAAGGTGGCTGAGAGGTGTGCATAGGGAGAGGGTGGGAAAGAGACAGGAATGGGAGGAAGACTGACAAGGCAGCTAGCAGAAGTATTTGAAGGCAAGTAAAAAACTTCAAATTTACTTAGTATCAGGTATGAGTTTCTATTAAAAAACTGAATACAAGACTATACTCTAGGATAGAAACCTCAAGTTATCAAAACCTTAAATAAATACACTGCTCTAAATATTAAGTATACCAAATAACAAGCCTACAAATACACACATCTGTAGCAGACACATGCAGTATACGTCACATTAGAACATTTCAAAGTAATGCGCTATTTGCTATTTTTTTCTGACAAGTAAAGCACAAGAGTGGTACCAATGGGAATAATGCAAAGGCTTCAGTCTGGGAATCACAAGTTGTTCCTACTGCGCCAGTTTTCAAAAGCAAACAATGACCCTGCGTAGGGATATACTCATATGTAATACAAGTAGAAAGACACCCATATTAGGAAACGGTTCTCTCTTGGGGACTGAGGGAAGGAAAAGCAATCAGGACATGTATACCAGGGATCCCTGCAGCATTTACCAAGTTTGCCATTGTAAGCTAGGTGTCAGATACACTCATGACTGTTTCTTTCTTTTTTAAACTTTCAAAATAAACATCAACTGTAATGGAAAAATACAAAAAGCAACAAAAATTTACCCTAAAAGTGACATCTGATACATGGCTGTGCAAACAGGTATAAAAATATGCCTAAGAGAATCACCATAATAGTGAAAATATAGTCAAAACCTGTATAGTATTCAGGGTCGTATGAATTTGCCAGGAAAAGAAATTAAGATTATTTTCCATTCCATGTTTTCAGTGACAACACTCATCAATTCCTTTCAGAACCAGTGTCAAGCACATATCAACCATCTCTCCCAAGCTTAGTAAACACATAAATAATGTATATTCACATAAACATAAACATGTGTGCATCATGAAAAATACTACAGACTCAAATAGCTCAAGAGCATGTTCACTTGCATTTTCAAAAAACTATTATGAAATACTATTATTTTCTACTGGCTTGTAAAAGATTTTTACTAAACATAAGCTTTTTAAGACCATGGCTCATACTTCGTTGACATGTTTTCTGATGAATATTAGATTTATTTTCACACCAGATAATCATCACATTTATATTTCTTCCTTAAAACTAATCTTGGCACCACTGATCTTTCCTTACTTGGTCCTTCTTAAGATCAAGGAATAAGAAGATAAAGATTCTAGATACCTCAGGATTTTAATCTTCTATTCCATTAGACATACAGTATGGCATTACACACGGTTGTTTTTGTTTTTTAAGGTAGTGGCAACAAAGCAGTAAGAACTAAGAAACAGAATTCCAGTGCTTAAAGACTCTGGGAGCCTAGTTGAGAATGGATGGTCCAGAACTGCTCTCCACTGCCACATGTCCTGCATACCACCACTGTTACCAACACAGATCCTCATCACACTCCCTTAAGTGGCTGAGCTTTTGATCCAAGAAGGGGGGGTTGCAAGAAAAGGATGAAAGCCTGAGGGTCTAGGTGACAGAAACTTCCACAACTACTGTCCTAATTTAGAGTGCAGAAAAATCAACTCTGGGAGAAAATGCAAAATACCAACAATTCTGTCAGACTTTCAGTTTGTAAACAGCAGTATCAACAGCTGGTTTAGTCCTGAATTGTGCTGCATACATCACTACTATTAAGAATGAATCTATAAAAATGCTCTGAAAACTCAAGTCAGGTTTTTGGCAGGGCTTGAAACCTAATCTCAACATGAAAAATGAGTCTAAAAATAAAGCCAGACTCACCCTTTTCTATGTATCAATGAAACAAGAGTATTTTTTAACTTCTTTAGTTACAGATATTATTATAAAAAATAACAAGTTAAGGAACGGAATAAATTTTATTCCTTTTAAGTGCCAACGATTGCTATCCTCCAAGTGTACTATCAGTTTTACTTTTCTGAAGTATAATAAAACACAGTGTTTGGCTAAGCACTACAAAGTTATGAGGTTATAGAGAAGAAGATCTCCCTATATATTTCTCGTTTTCATAGCAGTTTATAAAACAGAAAATGCCTTGTTCATAAAAAAGAATGCTTTGGCTACAAGTGCAAGCCAGCCACGTGTACTAACTCCTAGTCACAATGAAGCAAGGTGCGTGTCCTAGGGACTTAACATCAATATCTAGCACTGCACAGCTGAACTAAAGCAGGAACTATTTGTGGGACACAGCTTCACAAAACTTGTACTCCCAACTGGAGAGGCCAGGCAGTTGGAACCCATATTTTTCTAAGGTGCACACTAGGTGCCAAAGCCTGCAAGGAGAAATGCTGCTGCCACTTTTACATATATATATATACCTACACCCTCACTTATACCCATGTGTGCATGCATACACACACACACACACACACACACACACACACACACACACACTCACAGTGAAAATGGAGTCATCCATTCTACTGGAAGATCTAAAATGCCTACATTGTTTACTCCTACAAAACTGCTTACTCTGACTTCTTAAGGCAATGATGGGGTTCGGGGGAAGGAGGCTTGAAACCGCTGAGGACCACTGTCTACCCACCTTTGAGATGAAGGGTGGCAACCTCATTTCACAGATATTTTAAGTAGCTGTAAAGCCTAAGTGGCTCCAACTTTAAGCCTGTGTTTAGATCAGCTTTGAAAAAAGGCTACTCCTCTTTACAATAACTAGGCGCCACTTCTGATGCCAACCTGTGCAGTGTGTTTGAAATGGGCAACCACACCCACCAAAACAAGACCACCTACAGATGGCACAATACATGCCACAACCAATCTCCTTGGCACTCAGATATATGTGCAGGAAAAAGGCTTTTGTTAAAAAGAAAAGACGCTTTCAGGCACCAGGCCATGATGATTGCCAAAATCAAAAATTAATTTTACATTTAAAATTCTTAAAGAGATCTACACTCATGTCTTTATAGCAGGTCTAAAATCTAGGGACAAGCAAACAAATACAACCTACCCAACAAATGAAACCTACCCCCATCTGACCTGAAACTCCCTGTTCTCTTGGGTTTCCCCAAACAGCCTGAAGGACTGGGCTATATATACAGTAGCCCATGGTAACATCTATTTCAAAATCAGAAAAACCAGTTACTCACATGGAAAACTACAGAGCGGTCTGAAGTGAAGACTGCTTATGGGGATAAGCAGTTCCTGCAATGCCTGCTATTCTGTGATTATTACTCTGCACTCTTTTTATTGAGGACATTAAAGGCTCCTTTTTTTCTATCCTGCATGCTCCTAAAGTTACAGAACCTGGCCATCTCTGACAGGTCAGTGATCAAACAAAAAGTCAGGCAGTAACCAAATTCCATACATCTCTTAAGAATTACAATGAACCAAGACTTTTCAACCTCTGCTAAGCTCAAGAAACCACCATTCAATGTTGAACAGGACAATAAGCACTTACCACACAAACATTTAATATTCTCAAGTGTTTGCCAAGCATTAAACTCAATGATTTTCAAGTAAAAAAACTTACTTTATGAATATTTCCTATTCAAAACAAGCCAATTATAAAACAGAAAAATATAACTTCATTTTTCTCTTTAAAAAAGATACCTAAGGTTGTACAGAAAATAAACCAATGTTGTATTACCTGAGTGATCAAAGCCTATTTATTTAACAACCTTATCTTTGAATAGCACCAGCCTTTGTATAACAGTTTAATTTACTTAAAGTATTTACATTCACATGAGCAAACTGGTACATGAGATAAAGGGAGACACAGTGTTTTGCCAAGCTGCAGAACAAGATGCAGATTGTTCGTCCATGTTGAGAAGCAATCGGTCCACACATTTTTGACAATGCAATGCACCCAGCCAGCTATTTCCCAGCATCCTTCATCCAGAAGCATTTGAAGCTTGCAATTATGGCCACTTTTAAGGAAAAGCAAAGCAGAGAGCTATGGCTGCTGACTTGAAGCTACAAATTACAGTGCCTGACCCAGCAGAGGGTGCCATGTGCAAAGTATGTACTATGGGTACCAATTAACTTTAGAAAAGTTAATGAAATTTTTTCAAATTCCAAACACTTCTGCCACAAATGACTTCTTCTGCAGAACCAACCACAAGCAATGATGCATTGAACAGGCGTAATATAGCAGGCAGTAAGATCAGAAACATTTACCCTTACACCTCAGGCATGGTTGCCTGTCTAGGAAAGTAGAGATGACTTAGTAGACTCTGCCCTTGTACAGGATCTGTGGTTAAATAGAAGCTTTAGTCCATACTTGCTGACCATGGTAGTGACACATATGTGAAACAAGTCTTTTTGATGTGGAGATCTGCACAAGGTACTTACACAGCCTCCTGCAAGAATTTCTGCTGCGAGTGGGATCGAACCATCTTTGCACATAAATTTGTCCCGCACAAAATCATTCACCTTAAAAAAAATATTTACAAAAGCTGATGAAAATTAGAAAGTCAATAAACACCTACAAATGTACATCTGCCAATGTTATTTTTCTATTACATAAATTGATAGATCTGAAAACTGTCTGAGAGAGATACTCTTTATATTATGCACATAGTTGTTTAAAAGGTAAAAGCATCTCTGATGTTGCCAGTAGGAAACTTAAAAGATAAGTGGTTTATATGCCAAAAATTCAAATACGTCTTGCAGTTACCATAGTATGAAAAGGGAGACATAGTGATAAGAGACATAAAATAAAAACATTCAAATTAAAAAGTTTTATAAGATTAAAAGTCACTTTCAAATCTTCTAATAAGATTTAATCTAAAATAGAACTCATTGAGACCAATTTGTGCAGATTTTTCAGCTCAGTGGAAATTCAGTATCTAAAAATTCCTCAAGGAGTCTCAACATCAACTATATTCATTAACTAAGTATAATACTATCAAAATGAAATGAGCTATAAGCAATTGTAAGGAACAATTATAATTTTGGGGCAGATACAGACCAGAGCAGCTCAGCTCTCTCAAGGTCACATTATAAAATGGTATTAAGAAAAATGTCATGGACAAAGCTAATAGCCTAACAGTTTAAGTTTCTGGGGCTTTATGGTTTTACCTATCTCCTCCATGAACACTTGAACAAAGTACCAACCATCTGTCAACATGAGCCAGGTCCAAGGCAAACAAACAGTGATGAAGTATCAGCTTCAACTAGAACACAAAGCCCTCACTATTCGGCTTTGGCAATGCTTACAGAATACACCCCAAATGTACAATCTATTATATACAGCAGGTGTGACTGAAGGAGTCCATGTTCTGAATTTAGAAGATCTGATTTTGAATTCTAGTTCTCCTGCTCATGGATTATGTGACCATGGGCAGGCTACTTAAACCTGGTGGGCCATACTTTTCTTCTCTGTTCACAGTGGATCAACACTTTGCTTAAGATTAAAACAATACAAGACATATGGCAGGTCCCTGATATGGCAGGTAATGAAGAACATTTCACTGCTGCTGCTATGATGATGAAACCAACCACAAATGATCTCAAATTAATCATCACATTTTCAGATATTCCATGTTAAACAGGCAATAATGAAAAGCTGTGTGTGGCTAGTGCCTTACCTTCCAATAGTACCTCTGAGTAACCACAAACCTGCTGCCTTGAAGAAGAATACCTGCTAGATTCATGAGTATATGCAAATTCCCTTATTAAGTAGCAGCAACTCAAAAGACTCACTGTAAGTTTTATGGCCTTCTCTGGGGCAACTCCTAATAGCTGTGGCAACAGACCTAAAAATCAACAAGAAGTAAAAGTATATTAAATAAATTAGCATTAACTAAACAAATCAACAGTGCTGCAGAAGGGATCACCACTTAAAAACTGGGGCAATCTTTGCTGCAATTTTCTGCTATTACCTTTAATGAGAATATTTGAAATGGAATGTTAAAGCATTAACTTCTAACAGCCACATTTAACAGTAAATTCCCTTGCACATTCAGAGTAGTTTGCACGTTGGGTAAATCAACAGTATTAGTGATATAGGAAATCTCATTACTTCAGGAAAAGTCTGTGCCTCTCTCCTTCTTGCTTCCTAGGTCAGTGGACATAAGTCATAGATTTTCAGTAACACTTTTCTCATCTCTCCAAATGCCCATAGCTCAGCCGTTCACTCAGTGGACAACTATGACTCTGTGACCAGCAAGGCACAACTGAGATTATGCTTTCACGTGTCTCCCATGGAAAGACAAGCCTTCCAGGGAAAGTGACCATTGCAGAAAGATACATTTTAAGAAGGGGAACAAAGAGCACAAGGAAAGGAGTAGAGAAATGAGCTTGGTGCACCTGTGGCTGGCTCCGCAGACAGAGACAGGGAGAGCAGCACAGGTGGGCACCAAATGCTTGGGCTACATCACAGGCCAGGATCCTCAGACTGATTTACTCTCAGATAGATGAGCAGTAAGTAGAGGGCTGTACCCAAGACAGCAATGTGCCAATTCACATTTCTAAAAGACTATTTTGACTGCTGTGTGGAAAAGAGAATATACAGACTCGTGTGTATGTGTGTCTCAGGAAGAGAGACTGAGGGTGAAAGCTGGGGTTCACCCAAAGGGCTCAGTTTTTAGCATGAACAACTAGGCAGAGATAAGGAAGACTGAGAAATAACAGTTTGGGGTGACAGGTAAAGACTTCTACCTTGGACATGTCCAGCTCAGCAGGAGTTCAGTGAGATTCAGAGTACAAGGGAGGTGTGGCCTTTGACAGGACAGGGACACTTTTTAAACAGAGTTAAAACATCAGACCTATATATCTGAGCTTAAAAAATGTCCTTTTTATTTGTTCTAAGAAACAAAATAAATGAAAATCAAAGATAAATATCTTCTTAGAAACACAGAGTAAGCTAACCTTGAGGGTACTCTGTACTCTACGTGGTACCCTATGATATCCTGGGGAGGTGCTTCATGGTGCCATCTTTTGTCAGCAAGTATAATTTTCAAATTCATTTATACAGAGGGTCCACTTGTAGCCTCTTCTGAGTGACCATCCTTACCCATGCATCTTTTAGACAGGACCTGCACATCCAATTCAAAGTCCTCCCTTCACTAGTGCTGACATCCCAAGTGCTCACGGTTATTGTTCTATTGATAACCTCACAATAAAGAAATATGGGCTATTTCTTTTTGCTTCTGGTGATATAGAAGCTAAATAGGCCAAGACAGCTTCATGTTTTAGGGCAAAAAAAAAAAAATAGGAAACAGTCCATTTCACTGTAAAACTAAACGATTATGAGAATGCTGACACTAATGAAAATTTAAAAACCAGCTATATAATGTTTATTATGTGCCAGGCACCATTTTAAGGACTTTCTTAAACCATTTAATCCTCGTAACCATGCTAAAGAGAGGAAACTAGGGCACACATAGATTAAGTAAATTGTTCTAAGTTACCTAGCTAGTAAATGGTTAGACTGGGATTTCAAATCTAAATTCAGGTTATATCCTTGGTCACCCCTCAACCCTGTCACGTAGTTAATAAACATTTCCTACCCATCTCAGCTGCTCACTTACATAACCTGCCTGGATCCCGCAAGTATCTGAGGTTGCAACCCCTTCTCTGTATTTTCTGAGCCTGCTTCATCTTCAGTGAAGACAAGTAAAGTATATGCAACCAGTGAGTTCAGCTACAGGGAGGAACCCTGTGGCCTGGCACCCCAAGTGGAGCCAGCCAATAAGGCTCTCTCTTCAGAAGCACTATGATTCTTTTGAGGCAATGGAGCTGGTTAGCACAGAGGTACAAATCGAAAAAATGTGATGAGTGAAGCAGGGAAAATGACAAGCTGCAAGGGAAGTATGTGCTACTGTCACAAAGAAGCAGAATAAGCAAAGAAGGAGGATTGGTGGAGAGGAGAATTTGGAACAAAAAGAATGGGGACACCAAAGAGAGAAAACACAGAGCCCATGAAAGGAGCAGCCCACCAAAGGGGACAGGTTGGTTCTGACCACCTTCTGGACCCCGAGGCCAGGCTCCAGGGTAACTTCTATCCTTGGTTCCCCATGAGATTTCAGCCTTTTTTCTCTCTTGCATGAATTCACACCAAAAGTGTCCCTTGTGTGCCTGCCAGCTTGAATGGGGCTGAGCTCTTTATAATCTAAATGAGACGAGGCAGCACGTGAGGGAAAGTAGGAATGGAAGCCATCAGGGCAAAACAAGTGCTTTCATTAAAATCAAGCATTCTTGCCTCTTCAAACGCACTCATCAATCTTTTAAGAAGTTACCTATGAGATAAAAGGTTTAGTTAGTACTCAGTGAAAATATAACATTAATTTCTACTAGTTAAAAAGCAAGCAAAAGCTATTTGAACTTAATATCTGAAATATCTATTTTATTCTCTGTATTCAGATTAAGCCAAAAATGTTTAAGCATTTACTTGTTAGATATATTTCTTTCATCACTAAGTAACTGACCAAAACTATGGATGGGCTGTAAGCACTACGATTTAAATGATAATGTCTTGTCTCGGTAACCACCCTATGATGATCTTTTTAAGTAACTAATAAAAAGCAGCCCAAAGAACCAAGTAACTATAGTGTTAGATACACTTATTTCAGCTGGCCTTATAACCTACTGAAATTTGTCTTTCTCACTACAAATTTAGAATGCATTGTGAATAGCAGAAAACAAAACAAAGCAAACATGTCTGATCTTTAAGACATAAAAGAAGGCAGAAAATAGTTATTCACAGAACAAACATTTATCAAATGTCCTCTCTGTGTGGCTGGTATTAGAATGAACACAATGAGATGGGTGTCTCTTCCTCAAAAATTTTTAGTTTAGATGAAAAGTGAATCCTAAATGTCTCCATGTGCCAGAAAGGAGGCAAAACATTTGAAAACAGCCTGGTAAGTACCAGAGTCCAGGAGCATCAGAGTACTAGGAGTACACAGTGAAGAGAACCAGTTATCCTGCCTGCTGGAAAGAGAAAAAGATCAAGGAGAAGGAGTTATCTATCCTATGGCTTTTTCAGCAAGCAGAGGTTTCCTGAGAAGAAGTGATAGGACCAGAGTGAAGGGCAGTGTGGTCCTGAGGAGAGGATAATGTGTTAAGGAACAAAAATCACAAGATGATGGCACATTCGAAGTCAGGGCAAGATTACTGCAAGCTGTGTCTGGATCACAGAAGATCTTGTAATATATAATAATGGTATCATTGGGCACTTACAACAATAGGTGCTACATCAGTGTATTGCATGTGAATTAACACATTTAATCTACATGGAAAGCATATGGTATATGCTTTTTGTTTTTTGTTTTTTTAAGCTATGTAGCTATGTAGCCCAGGTTGGCTTTGAACTCATGATCTTTCTACCTTAGCTTTCCAAATAGCTAGGATTATAGGTTCTATTGCTATGTCCAAAAGTGTGTGATATTTTGTCTCCACCAACTGAAGAAAAAACTGAAGCTGACTGAGGAAGCCGCCCAAGGTCACCCAGTTATTAGATGGGCAGAGGGATTCATCAGTCTGATTCCAGCCTCTGTGTTCTTACCTCACAAGGTACAATACTTTTTTCAAACTTAAATCACAATAAGGAACAATGATCAAATTCAGTTGACACATAGGATGGCTTTTAAGTAAAAAGTAAGGTTCAAAAAGTAAAATATTATAGAGGCAGTTCAGTAACATTGGCAAGGGTGAGACCCAGGGCAAGAAAAGTGATTATGAGATTAAACTAATATAATCAGAAGTCGCAAGTTTCATTATATTAAATGGAGAACTTTAATTCAGTAAGAATAAAACCAAAGCATACAATTCATTCCTAAGGTCTGGGAAGATGTTGGCACTCAAATGCCAAGGATAAGCACTCTTGTGGCAATTACCTTGGCTAAACAGAGAAATAGATGGACATAGGTTACAAGCCAAGGCCCACTACAGATGTGGCTTTGTACCACAAGTTTGGGTAAATGCTCTTTAGGAGGTGGCATGATCTGTGGGACAATTTAAAAAAGAAAAACTTGCAGAGGGGGAATTCCCTTATACCTTGCTTGTATCTTGACTTTAGAGGTAGACAAGTATCATGGTTTAGTAAAGGCCTACAGCCTGCTTTCTAGTTAAGATAATTTTTCATAGTCACATTACAGTTTCCAGGGCATATATGTTTGACATCTGGGTAACTCAGCAGAAAAATCAGGTTTGTAATATAAGATGTTTCTGTTGGGTCCTGGAAATTCATTTTAACCATTCAAAACAGAGACTCGATGTGTGTGCTGTTTCTAACTTGTCAAAACAGCAGTCCATTTTCCAACTGCCTCAAGTGAAATTTATTAGTGTGGTTAGTTTTCTAATCTTCTCTTTTGAGTTCAGCTCCATCAGCACATATGGCAATGCTTCTGTGGCAAACTTTATTCTCCCAAAAGGTTGCTAATGCGAGAAAAGATTTACAGGGTCCAGTATTAATACAGTATTTTGTCTTCAGATTTCACAGGTTGGAGATATAAATCACACTATCCCTTCTGAGTCCAATCCTTCATGCAATCCAAGAACTAGCTGGAAAGGTGGGAACCAAGCCCACATCAGAGGCTCCCAACTTCAGCTTCATATGGTATCCCCAAAAGAGGCTCCTGAGAGCCATGTGCTAGAATAGAGGGCTGCTACACTACTCTCTGCCTAAGAACTTTTTAGAAATATAATTCTAGATTTCAGAGCTCTAAGGCACTGCGAAAGAAATTCATTAAAGCTATCTAATAGCCTGGCAGTATAACAAAGAGTCGGGCATCTGCTTACAAGGTAGACAGATATATGCTGAAAGCTTAGGTTTGCTCTCTTTCCTGTTGAGTGATTGTGGCAAACTTATTTTTTGACTTTAGGTTCCTCATTGTTAAAACAAGAATGCTGACTGCAAACTGCTGGTTTGTTTTGATAATCTCATGAGTAAATGTATACAAAGTCAGATCCTCTTCATTACCTGATTTTATGTATCCAAAACAGGCAATATTTCCTTCTATCTTTTCAAGATATACACTTGATTCTTTTCTTATTTACAAGAGGCAAATCAGACTGAATAATGTTAACAGTGCAGCACTGGGCAAGGAATAAAGTGTTCTTCCCTTGACATTACAACTGTCCTTGGATGAGCTGTTCCCAGGGGGTGAAGGCACATCTGGTGTCAGACTGTCTAGGGGCCCTGCTTCTGTAAGCAAGTGCACACATAACACCACACCTCCAACTGTTTCTAAGCTAAAACAATTAAGAATTTATATATTTCTCAACCTCAGCTGATAAGTAACTTTTAATGACATAATTTCTACTGGGTGCAGAAGAGCTGAATGATTAAGACCATGAGTCTGCAGCCTGGCTGCTAAGTTTGAAATCTCACTCTGCTATTTATTACCTATGTAATTGTTAACAAGTTACCCAATCTCTTTGTACCTTAGTTTCTAAACCTGTAGCATAGGAATAATCATGGTATCATCTCATGGGGTAAATGTAAAAGATGAAATGAGTCAACAGAGACAAATCTCTCAGAACAGGGCCAGGACACAGTATGTACTACAGAAATGAGTTTTCTTATTATTTATGTTAATGTTTACCTTTACCAGTAACATCGCCAACATCAATCATTTATTCTTCCTCCTCCTTCATGGAAATGAACAAGGTGACTGAACAGTTTGGCTCAGGTCTACAACCAGCTAGCTAGTCAGGTCCACTGAGCCTTTCACGCCAGCCTTTTCCATTCTCTAGGGTTGAACTTTTCCCACTAGTACACTCACGACTCCATATTCCTTCCCTGCCTTGCAAAGATGTTTGTTTCTTCCAAACTAGACTATTCTGAAAATTTTCTGGGGCCCCAATTCCTGTGGCCAGTACCCTGTACTGACTGGGACTTTCACACAGCACAAGGAAGGTGGCCACAGGGTGCGCACTGGTATCACACCTCCGTGCTCCGTCTCCAGGTCCTTCCTCCCAGGCTCTTTAAGAAAGCACTGTCAGAAACCAGGCTGATGGTCTGCAGAGGACTACAGCTGCACATAGCTATTGTTTTTTTTCACAAGATAATGCTAGACAAGAAAAGCAAGACTATAGAAACTGAAGGCCTCCAGTAAGGGAAAAGCTAAAAAACAAAGACAAAAACCAGTTTGAGAGTGCCCAGCCCAGTACTGACAACAGTATAGAGCAGGGCCAAAGACATTCAAGGAACACACAGTGGCAGAATTTGGTAAGGGAGATAAACCCACAAGACAGTCATATTCCCAGAAGTAAAACCGTGGCCAGCACACAGTTGTGTCCCCTCACTTCTACCCAACAGCAACCCCTACCATGCCAAATTTCTTACCCTCCTGACCTCATGATTGAGGCCACTACATTTGCCAGTCTTCCCTGAGAGCCTCCTTTGCCTTCAGCATCAGATTAACCTTCCTTCTGGAGCTATCAGCACTCCGAGGACCCTGCCTTATAGCTTTTATCCCTGCTCTTTTTTCCATGCCCTTCTCTCTTCACTTGGTCAAGCATTCTTTTCTCCCGCTTCCTCCCACTTGTCTGCTTTTGACTCACACTACCCTCAGGCCCGAGACATTTGCACCTTCCCAACTACACTATTCGGTGTCAAAGCCAGTTCTGCACAGGCTCTTCACACTGGAACCCAAAGTGGCATCAGAATGGGGAAACAGCACAGGTACAAGGGTGGCTGTGAACATTTCCCTGCCTGTTTACCTGGGTTAAATGCTTTATTCAAAAGTTAGACACCATCTGTTTAACTAACCTATAGCTCAGAATGCCTCTGGGAGACCAAATATAGTGATTCAAAATGAATGACACTAATCAAGGTATAGAAAAGTCAGTTCTTCTTGGTTTTGGGGGCTTTCTAAAAGTGGAGGTAATACAAAGAAGGATCATAGAGGCTCCTTCAGATTTTCACCACTACATGACAACTCTCAGCATCCAGGTTATCCTTTTTCTCTAAATTCTGATATTTCATCAATTTCCCTTGTTTCAGTCTCAGCAACATCCGCAGCTGGTTATTAATTACCATTCCTGAGGCCTGAAATGAATGCATCCATTAGTTTTTCCTTCTCCAGACTATAATAGTTTCGTGTTTTTGACGCCTTTTCCAATTTTCTAAGCTCATCACTGTCCTTGTCTGACCCTTTTAATCCTCTAGTAACACTCTCGGTCACCTGAGTTACAGTTTCTGTCCTCTGACTACTTAGATCACAAAGCCCTGTGCTTGCCACTGTTGGTTCACCAAAGCTGCCTGGAGATCTGATACATAATATGAACTGTCCAAGTCCTTTGTTTATCTTCTTTTGTCTTCCTATACTCAAGTATCTGCCTTTTGAATTTTTCGCAGTTAACTTCTTAACTAAAAGTGTGCATAAATCAGCAAAGAAAGTAAGACTCAAAACAACCCATTCTGCACTTATTAAAAGCCTTGGTAACAAGGGTGGACCCACCGCTCATGGCAGTTCACAGATTAACTGTGATTTGTTCTAAGATGTATATGTTCTTAAGGAGAACAAAGCAGAAACCTCATTTCTATTTTGGTGTTAAGACTTGTAAATCTATTTTTATCCAAAAGAATTCCAAAAGAAAGAATCTTACTGCAGGTCCTCAGTATTTCACTCCCTTCTACTGCACCACTAAGTATCAGAAGAGACTTGGCTTAACCTCAGTGCCTGATAAAACTTCCTTCTGGAATATACACAGATCAATGGCTTCCTGAAATATCACCACAACATCCTCTAGATGTCACCTTGAGAACATTCCAGGATGGAGGATGACTGTTTCACACTAGACAGACAACACAAAATAAAGGTCTTCAAAACTCAGCAACCTCAATCAATGGGGACTGATGATGTGGTGATGATGACTGTCAATTACTCCAAAAATTAAATTTAACTCATGAAATTTTCTAGTGTCTCCTTCTAGGAATTTTTAAAAATAGATTCTCACACCAAGAGAAACAAAAACATTCCTATAAAAAATATTTCTGCTGGACCCTGATGTCTTCTGAATGCATGCTTTTCCCAAAGATCTTCCCAAAACATTTTCTAATTTCCAAGGCTGCTCATCTCATCACCTGAAGCATCTGAGAAAAGAGGGTGTCACAAAGTTTAAAAGCAGAAATTAGCTATTCCTGGAACACGAGGTGATTTACCCAATCACTTGTTCCTCTTAAACACACCCAGAGCAGGCCATCAATGACTCATCTGCTCCTGCAGTTCTCTCAAACCAAATGAGCTGTCAGGTGAATTCATTAAGGGTTTCGAACACTCAAGTGAATTAAATTGGCCTGGTGACAGGAGGAAATAGAGGAAGACTTTTATGAGTGACTTCAGGTAGTGCTGGATCAGGTACTGTACTATTTCCTGAAATAATACAAATAGACCTCACCTGGGAGCCAAATTGTCAAACATTATCTTCCAAAAGGAAAAACAAAGAAAATTAGGCTGTTATAGAGGAAGTTTGTAGATTCAGTGTCCTAGGACTATGAAGGAGACTGTATGCAAAAAATAAGTCTCCTGGAGACTCAGAAATACAGAGACCAGAGATCTAGAGATAACAAGTGACCAGCTCCAGCATTACAGTTTCTACTGACTCTCTACTGACTATCACTGAAGGCTACCACTGACAGTCTTCATGCCCAGGAAATCAGCCAAGATGGGACAGTGCACAGGAATGGCAATGTGTCCCCCTGTTACCGCTGGACACTTCCAGGACTGTGTGCAGATAATGGCAGCTGCCAGAGAAGGCAAAAAGCAAAACAGTGTGTCCTAAAGTGCTGAATGAATTCTTTAAAAATCACCTTCATTTCACACCATAGAGAATTACTATTAAAAAGCTCCCTAAATTCTTTGACTTTAACATAGAGACAATGTGACAGAGAGATAGTTATTAACCTCATAATAAGAACGTATGTTGCAAAAGTACCTTCTTTTAGAGTCATTCAACAACTTTTTAAAAAGTACAGTATACATAAAGGTAATTTTAAATAGGGGAGAGACCTCACTTCTACAATATTCCCTAATTATCTTATTCAGGAAATAGGAGTAATTATATATGACTTGATGGAGAAAAATTATATGTTATGTAAAGTTCTAAAATATGAAAAAATGCTCAATATTTTGAAACATGTTTATAAATTAGAAATCTCTCACAGTTCAAATATTTCCAGATGAAAGTGATACTGTAGCAAATTTATATTCTCAAAATTTAAATTTCACTGTTTTCTCCTAGAAAGATAAAATTTTAAAACAATAAAATTACAATTAGGCTGGGCATGGTAGTACATGCCTATATTCCTAGCATCAGGGAGTCTGAGGCAGGAGGATCGCTGTGATTTTGAAGCTACACAGTGAGTTCAAGGCTAGCCTGAGCTGCACAGAGATGCCCTGTTTCAAAAAGACCAAAAGAAACAAAAATTGCATTTAATGAGAAATGTACAAAGAATCACAAGCAGTTATTTCACATCTTTGTAAACAAGAGTTATAATACTGAGTCTCTGAAATAGTCTAGGTCCATTTTATTTCTATTAAATTATTTATTTTAAACAACAGTATTTATTTATTTATTTTTGGTGCCAGGGATCAAACTCATGACCCTCATGCTTGCCAGGCAGACACTTACACCACTGAGCTAAAATCCCTGGCCCTAAACAACAGTTTGTTTTGCTTTGTTTTGTTTTTTTTTTATTTAAAGAGAAAAAAAAAACAGAAAAAATGTAGAAGCATTACAGATTTTCAAAAAAAAAGAATAAACAGTAAGAGATCACTGATTGATAAATTACCTATTGTTCTTTTAGAAACAGTTGCTCAAGTTACAAAATTAGAGCATACAAATTAGACATTCAAGCAGTGAGACTGCAAACAGATTATGTTCAATAATCCAACAAGAACTTAGAAGTATGGTTATCAATCCTACACACTTAAATATTCATGCAGTTACATCTTTTATAGCACTTCTTATTTCCTCTCTTTTTTACAATAGCATTTATGCATTGTAAAAATTTTATTTAAAGAGGAAAAAAAAGCAAAAGAAAAAAGATAACAACAATACAGAATTCTAAAAGAAAAAAAGAAAAAAAATTAAGAAATCACTAGTTGATAAATAACATATTGTCATTTTGGGTGTAGTTTAAACAACAGTTTTTAAATGATCATTTCCACAGAGTTACCTATATCTTCATCTGTTTTCTTTCGTGCCCAATGATCAGGTTTACAAACATGCTGTAGCATACAATTAATAATTACGTGCAATAAACTAAAGGGAGCTGGTCCCAGACCAATAAAGAAGAGGAAGAAGTCATTTTAAAGGCAAGATTGTAAATCATGATTCTTTTTCTACTTGAACTGCCCATCACCTCTCTGCTCTCACGATCTAAATTACAGATTGAAACTAAGCAAGAGTTTTACAGTAAATCTTTGTTAAAATCTTCTGCAAAAAGTAAGAATTGGGGAAGAAGTGAGCATAAATGACTCCCAGAGCTAATCTTCTTATATTCACAGTCTACTTGTCATCCTGACAGACAGCTCCATCCTCTGCCCTGAGGGTCCAGGCACTGGGAACAGGTTGGAATAACGGCTATTTATAAACTGGTGCTGAGAGTGAGCCTGTGTCTAATATGCCAGCCACTTCCCTTTCCTGAGTAGCTAAAAGCAGCAGCTCCTGTCTTACACATGCAGTAACTGAGCCAGCAAGATATGTGACCCTCTTTTCAGGCCCACATTAGCTTGGCACTCAGTACTCAAGTGCACTTTGACCTCTTCTGTCTATGGGTTGAAAGGGATAAGTCACAGAAGAGAAATCTAGGTAGAACCAAGAATCAGGACCTGCCAGGTTTGGTGAGACAGCAAAAAGACAGAATTAAAAATTAAAAACAAACCATGTTAACAGAAGCAAACTGAAAGACATTTACCAGGCATTTAGGTGGAGTTTTCAAATTCTAAAGGCATTTTTGACATTTATTCCAATACCCATAAAAGAAAAGCCCATAAAAATAGTTGGTGAAGCAATGCCAAGGCTCAAACATCTGTCTAGACTAGAGGTTCAAAGTTCTCTTTTCAAAAAGCCACCCACATGAATAGGTAAGGTGGTCACTTCTGCCTGACTCACTGCAAAGAGGAATGGTGACATTAACCTTGTACCACTTGAGAGCCATTTCATTTGGGAGGCTGTAGTCATGGGAAGGGGGGTGGGTATTTCACATGGAAGGTGGTGACCCCATGGGGTCATCATCAATCACCTGGGGTCACAGACCTTCCAAATTGTGAGAAAAGGCAGAGGGGGCCAGCAAAGGAGGCAGAGAAAAAGATCAAAAAGCCTTTGATGAGGGTTATCTACCTATATAATAGGACCTACAAAATGGAATTCTCTGTAGTTGAAAACCTCCCAGCTTCAGAGGTTTTTTTTCAACTTGGGTGCTTACTTTGGAGACAAGAGTCAGTAGATGGCAGAAGAGGCTCAGAGGCTGGACTTTACATGGTTACCTAGTGTCACCAATCACCTCAACAGAGAGAGTACTAAGCAGTTTCCTTCTTCAAGAGCAAGCTCTAGTAGGGAGTGGAGGGAAGACCTATAAGTGGCCAAATGGCAAAGTAGTTTGGAGTCAGCCTCCTTGGTGTCAGGCCCCTGACTGGCTACCAATGTACTTCTTTACTCTTTGTACAAATGCAAGCATGAAAAGGGACACTGGGAAGCCAAAGTATGTCTCCTTAACCCAATGCCAACAGAAAGCAGCAGTGCGTGTGGGATTCTTTCTGTGAGCGAGGTCATAGTCTTTGCTCCTGCTACCTACCACTCCCTAATGACATTTAGGTGATTCACAGAGCAGGATGAGACGGGATGACCCAGTTGGAGTGCTGGGTGAACAACACCACTGAACTGTATACAGGGTTAGAGGATGGAAAGAAGAACTTTAATTCAGAAAAAGGTAGGAAAAGAGGCTTCCATCAAATCCTTGGTTATCTATTTGACAGACTCTTGTGGTGCAGAGTCCTCCAACATCTGTGATGGGTTCCTCTTTCTCAGGCACAGAAAGAGATTAACAACAATAATACAATTATAGTAATATACTGTCATGAAACTTATGTGACTGTGGTCTCTCAAACATCTTGTACTCTTCATCTTTCTTCACCATCATCATGGTGAGATGATGCGGTCACATGATGAGAGGAAGTGAGGTGAATGACATGGGCCCTCTAGTGTACCATTAGGCTGCTACCACCCTGATAGTAACTTAAAAGGAGGATCATTTGCTTTCTTTTGTGAGCAGAAAATGGGAGATACAGTAAGTTCCTAATTTACAAACAATCAAGTAGTGAACTTTCACAGGTGTATTGTGTAAGTACTGTATAAGACTCACTGTCTGATTAGGAGTGAATCTGATTAGGAGTTATTAGGACTTATGAGCATTCTCCTAGAATAGAACACATCCAAAGCTGGGGACTTACTGTATCATCATACTACTCAGACTAGTGGATAATTCATAAGCTACGAACTATTTATTTCTGGAATTTTCAGATCATGGTTGATCATGAATAGCTGAAAGTGTGAAAAGTGAAACCACTGATAAGAAAGACCATTAAAATTGGTCTCATAAATTGTAAATTCCAGGAGAATCATGAACCCTGAGTTGACTTGGTCCTGTCCCTGGGATACCTTCCTCTACTAGATGGTGAGTGGGATCTTTAAGAACACAAACAATGAACATTTTAAACAATCAAAAATAATTATATTAAGAAATAAAACACACAAAAGAGCAATAAAAATGGCTTTCAGATTATAGGTTGTTTTGATTAGCCATGCCCTACATGCCTCCAGCCTAGTCCCGTTAGCATGGACAACTGAGAATCTTCTTTATTTCCATTTTAACACAGTTTAATTCATTTCAGACACTAAGATAAGAAAGCAAACCTTTGGTTATTTTTATTTTATATAAATTTAGCACAAGGCACTAACCTCTGTACAGTCCAAAGAAGCCTTCATAGCGTAGGACTTTCTTAAAACAGTCAAAGCTATTTTTATACATGAGCTCTCCTACAAAAGAGCCAGTTGACCGCTGGTTCTGCATTCGAGTTTTCACAAGATCTATAGGATACACAGCAGTGGCTCCAACAGCTAAAATTAAATATCAACATTTCAGAGGGAATTAAGGTCAAACGGAGGAGCAGAGAAGGATAAAATCAAAGGGTGAGAAAAAATTCACATGTACAGATTTAAAAACCATACTACCCTTAATAAGCCATTATGGAATTTCAGTTCAGTATCCCCAGATAAAAGTATGCCACAGTTTAAATTAAAAGCCTATCACTACAGCCTAACCTCATCATTAACTTGGCTTTAGGAAGCCTGCCTGAAGATAAGAGAACACTGTCATTTATATATGAGCCTGATTGTGTGGAAGTATGGAGAAAAGTCCTCTTTCCTCTAGTCTGACCTCACAGGTACAGAAAACAAGTAGAGAAAGCTGGGAAATCATAGAAAATCATAGAAAAGACAGAAAGAATAAAAAATATGACCACTTTACACTCTTCCATGACTAACCTCCAGCAACAGAACCCAGACCAAACCTGTAGGCTGATTCTGCAACTTGCAGGAGAATTGGCCGAGCCGAATCACCCAGGGCTTTCTGCTTTGCATGCACAGCACGTGAAGGGCAGGCAGGGGACAGAAGAGGAATAGAAAAAAATTAGCACACATTATTTAAAAAATTATACACTGGATTCTAAATCTGTGATACAAGTAAAATGTGAAACAGAAGGTAGGGTTAGATTCCATAAACTCTTATTAATAAAAAGTTTGTATTGCTATTAATATTTAAGTCAAATTTCAAAATAGTAAGTGCCATTTCTTGTCAAAAATATTATCAGCCTACTTCCAAATGTTCAACTCCCACTAGTGACAGAAAAAAGTGGAAATTTTAAAACACTCATGAAATAGCTATCATTTATTAGTGTTTGATTTACAGTTTTTGGTTTTTGTTTTAAATGGCAATCCCTAGACTGGCAAAGATTGATAAAAATAAGCTTTCTCAAATTTGTCATTAAATCCAGTGTAAGATGAGGCACATCTGAACACATGAAATGTATATAACCTGAGCCTGTAGTTCTTATAAACAGGGAGGCTAGAAAATACTCATCCATACCAATAAAGATCAAGCCTTAAGAATGGTAAAATACAGTACTGTTTTAAAAGCAAAGGATTCTAAGTGACCAGTATTAGAGAACTGTTTAAAATATAAGGCTGAAATTTAAAATGAAAATGTGTCATTAAAAATGCTCTTATTTTGTCTTTTTGAGACAGGGTCTCACTCTGGAGTTCAGGCTGGCCTTGAGTTCACTAAGGTAGCTTAGGTTGGCCTTGAAATGGCAGTGATCCCCGTCTCCATCCCCTGAATGCTGAAACAACAGGCATGCGCCACCACAACCAGACTAATGGTACTGTTAAAGGACAGCTTATGCTAGCAAAAATGTTCATAAGCTACCATACATGAAAACAAGTTAAACAGAACATGGTGGGCAGTATAATTTTTACCTTTACCTTTTAAGTGGTAATTTTTTAGAAAAACACTTTTAAAAGACTGTGTAACATTCAGCCATTTTAAAATAATCTGTCTATATATGCATATAAAATTAATACTAACATTTTAGCACCCTCACTGCCCAGAGATATTCCAAATGTTTTTGGTGACTGTAGTACTGGAAATGATTGTTACTTTTTCCTCTTTATTGCTCATTTTTCCAAAATTTCTATTTCAGGGCAGTTGTTGCTGTTCTTTTGACCTCTATTATCCTCAGAGTTTCTGAGACCAGAACATTTTAGAGTATTGCACTTCTCTGCTTGCATAAATAAAACAGTAATTTTATGTCACACAGAGTTGTCAAATAATGGTGACATATAGTCAGTGCTTAATAAATACCTGTTGAATGAATAAATACATTCAATAAAATTTGTTTTTCCAACGTCTTGATAATTAAAATCAGTGAACAATGAAAATAATCACCAGCCCTAGCTATCAAACCCACTGAATTTTAGTTGCTGTCACTGTAACACAATTCTAACACAATGAGATGATTTAGAATCTCCTTCAAAGACGTCTGACTGAAAATAGCTTTACATAGGATTATGTGTTTCTATGAATGTAAAACATTTCTTCTGCAAATTCCATGGGTTGTTTCTAATCCTGTGTGTGCACAGATGGAGATCAGTAGCATCTTCATTGTGACAGGCACATTCAAAAGAGAAGCACTACTTTATTTACATCGTTAAAGATATGCAATACTTTTTAAATATTCGGGCATCAAAATAATAAGTCAAAAATACTCTGAGAATAATGAGGGAGTGGAGCATACCATTACCACTAATTCCTTATCTAAAGACAAATGTAGTCCCAGACTAGCATTTAACTTTTCAGAAATAAGAAACACAGTGTGTTCTTAAAATGACTCAAGAAAGACTCCTCCTCCTTCACTCTTCTGTGGAGGACAAATGCTCCAAGAGTTGCACAGGGTTGGGACAGGCACACTTGACCACAGGTGGATGACCTCCCTCGCTTGAATCTGTTAGGCCCAGTGGGGTTCATGTAGTAAAAGGCACACCGTATTGCAGGGAGGCGGCTGTGAATTGCTCTAAACCTCTAAGCAGCAGCCAATCATTTCCTGCTGTAAATCTCATCAAACTAGTCTAACCCTTTCATGGCCAGTATCAACAAGCATCCATTACAAACTCTCAAAAGCTGCAAAGGGCAGAAATGAAAATGGTGGGAGATGACTGCCAGCTGCAGGACAAGGCAGACCTAACACAAAAACTGTTTTTCTTAATCCCCAAATTTCTACAATAGTTGGTGTCACACAGATGAAGAGATAATCATCTCATAAGCATTGTTTAAAATCAAAGGGAGGGAAAGGAACGTTGCTTCCACCTCTGGACATGATTATATAGTTCTTTCTCCTGCACTAAGGGAAATCGGCTTCCTCGTTTAACCACAGCCAGCTGGGTTCCAGAGGTGCCTGTTAGGATTTACTGAGCACACACCCACTACTTTGACTTACATGCTGCACACAAAACTTGCTGCTGCCTTTGGGTGGGAAGGAGCTAAAAAGAGGGGGTCCTGGCTCCAGGCCTGACAGTCCTAAAAATGTAGCCCGCATCAACCCATTGTGGTCAAACTGGCGTCTATGTACAGACCCAGAGCCCCAAGCCAAGAACAGTGAGGTCTCAGAGGATTCAGAGATGGCTTTGCCTTAAAGGAAGTATTTTTCTAAAAATGACACCCTGTCTGTGAGGGGATTTATTTTACAAATGCTATGCAAATACAACACAGGTTATGAAGGCTTTTCTTCTCTAAGCCTGACCAACAGAGAGTCGAGCAAGAGTTAAATGAGGAGGTACTGTGTCTTAAGTTTCTGACTCCCATAATTTCAAGAGATTGGTTTCTGTTAACCATAAAATAAAATTTAACATTCCTAAAATTGTTTCCACATAACTTATGAATTTTTTCATAGAGAAAGTAGGTCTAAAAGCCTTCAAACTACAATTCCAGACTAAACAAAATTATCTCGTTTTGATATTCAGAGAAACAGAAGGCATGGCAGTCAGACAATGTGCTGACAGAGTGCCACTCTGCAGAGCAGAGATGGCTTTCATTTACCAACACACAGTAGCTGACAGGGATGGGGACACCAACTGAGGGCTGCCTCGTGCATCCCTCAACATGAGATTAGGGAAAAACAGATCTATATATTTTGGCAGTGTCCAGCTTCCAGTGCATCAGAAAATCAACCCATCTATGAAAGAAAGAAACAAAGGCCACCAGAAGGCATGACAAATACCTCCTGCTCATCAGAACATCTCTAAGGAATGTTTCTTTTTAGCCTTCTGAAATTATCTGGATTTGAGTGGAAGATGAAAAACTGTTTAAGTCAGACACCAATACCAGAAAGGCAAGTGCAAATGAAAAGGGGCTCGGGTGTCTCACCAAGGCAACGTGAGCAACCTGTTCCCTTCACTCACCTGCCTCTGGGCCTCAGCCAAATTGAAGGGCAGAGTTCCCTCTTCCAGAGGAGCAATCCGCTCAATATCTGCCAAAGTCATTCGTCTGGTGGGAAAACAAGCACAAGCAGCAACAAAACAGAATTTATTAAATTTACATTATGAAATTCTGAAGTGTCTATTTTATCACTTCCCTTATTTCAGTGTTGCCTTTCATTTGGCTTATTTTTCTCCTGATTGCTGTCCTCCTCCCACTCCTACCTCCTGGCCTCCTTATATTAAGTTAATTAAAAATAAAAGGCCAACTTACCCTCTTGGCTCATATAAATCTGCTAACTGAAACAAGATGTCTACTTCCATGGGTGTAACCTGACCAAATTTCTGAGCTGCCAGAACAAACTCTTCTGTATGGAAAAAAGTTAAAAGGAAAAGATTGAAGAAGGAATAGCATTGAATTTAGAGTTAACTCAAGGCACTAGAATAAGTGAATATCACAAAACTTTATTATCATCAGTCAATTCAAGTCAATCCAAATAGGGCAAGAATTTCTGTATTCTTTCATTTACTTGGAAAGAGGATGCAGAATATTTAACTCACGAGCTCAGTGTCATCAGAATACATGACACAGGATGTTATTCAAATTTCAGAATAAGGAAAATGAGGAAACCAGCATATGTGAAACTTCACATTCATGGATCCCAAGTGGTTTTATTAGGTAAAATTCCTAAGTGAATTCTCTGTTTTAAGAAATAAATTCCATTAAAAACAATAGAGTATCTTACTCATGTTCATACATAACTAACACAGTCTCCAATATAAGTTTGTGGAATTCCTCATGTACTTTTGAAGGACATGGTTAGAGGCTGTCAATTTAGCTCAAATTCTAGCAAAGTCTAAAAATATTTAAGAAACTACACGTTTTTCTAATTCAAATGCTGCCTTCAGTTTATTTAAAACTTGGTAAGGATTTTGTTTGCTTTTGTTTGTCTGATCAAAGGATGGAGGACATATATAACATATGGTTAATATGTGTGAGTGTGAATGGAATAGAAAAATCTGTAACATAGACTCCTGGTTGTCTTCTTTATTCCCCAAGATACTTGCAGGCAAGAGCTCAGACATATTCTCACTCACCCTTGGTCACTTCTACATCTTTCCTGTTGCCGGCCAAAGTGCTGTAGATCTTTCTAATGAGTTCCATGTTGTTAAGAAGAGAATTAAATCCATTAAAATAGGAGAAACTAACTTGATGGGATGTGGTACCTCCAGCAGCCTTGGTAAATTGAAAATAAGAAAGAGAAGAAGAAAAGATTTATAGGTGAAGAAGATTCAGAAGTACATATTATTTCTAATGATAGTTTGGAAGTAATCAAGAATGTATGTATAAGAAGATAAAACTGTTAAGTATTTTTTCACATTAAATAAAAGAAAGCTATAAATATTTTCTAGAAGTAACTGCAACTAATCATGACCAGAACTTGTACATTCCACATATAACACTCAGAAAACTAAATAAATACATATGTAGGATTTTAACAAGACCAGTAGTAATTTACAGAGTTCAAATTTCAAATGGAAATGTTTTATAAGTTCGTTTATTTCATCTAATGAGCAAATCTTAAAGGCTTATACATACAAAACTATATTATACACATGTACACATGCATGTGCTTACAAATGCAAAAGTGTGTATCAGTGTAACCATACTGTGAAAGTGGCCAATCTAACATTAATATAAAGAACTATCAATTTACTTATAACCAGCAATAAATAATCATTTAAGTACAGACTTTACTTTGGTGTAATTTTTAACCAACACGCACATTATGGTAAAAATATGAGATGTCATATGCTTGCATGGGGGTTAAAACTGGTCAGATTCTGTTAATCAAAAATTTTAAGAAGCCATATTTCTTCACAGGGAACAAAGGAAAGAGATGGCATGTCCATTAAGAGTGGAACTTCAGTTTGGGATTTTATAATCTATCTTGCCCTAACAAGGCAAAATGTTTTTACTGTGAAACATTTCTTTATAAGATAACAATCATATAAATCTTCACTTTGTAATCATTTAAAATAATTGACATGTGATTTAGTATGGAACAGGAAAGTGGGGCCAAGAAATGGAGTTAGATTAACAGTCTGCCAGAGACGAAAAGGTCAGGTCTGAAGGCCACGTCTACAGAAAGAAGCAACACAAAACAAAAATGAGAGGGAGAGTGATGAGTTTTTATACGTGGTAAGTATGATGAGAAACCCACATGACAGTGAAAACACTTGGTCTCCTATCTGGGTTTAGCAAGTGGCTCCCAAACCTGAGTGATCATCAGAATCATCTAGAATCTTTCCAAACATTCTAAAGAGCTCACTACCTATAGACAGTGAAGACCAAGCCTGAAACACGCCTAGAATCTGTATTCTTAAGAACCATTCTGGTGATTCTGGTGCTCCATGACCAAAGTTTGGGAGTCATTCTGCAGATGGTACAGGACACCCCAGGGCCTCTTGGGAAGGGCAACAGCTGGATACCCTCTGGGAGAGAAGCTCCATGATGCAGAGCAACATGACTATCACAAGTGCTAAAGCAAGCTTCAGGAAACATATGGAGAATGAGTGAGCAAATCTAAGGTTTCTGTTCTGCTCACTATTGCAACAAATGTTAAGTATGTGTGCTCTTTTCCTTTGCATCCTAAAGAGCAAACAAGAAGATCAGTATTTGACATGCCTCAAAACATGAAGCAAAATTAACAAGTGATCACTAATTTGTTTTTCCTTTTTTAACTGCTTAATATAATTAGCCTTCCATATCTATTAGTTCCATATAAATGGGTTCAACTGAACCAGGAGGAAAATTACCTCTGCACTGAATACAATATGATGTCCCCCCTATTTATTCCCTAAACAATACAGTATAACCATTAATTACATTACATTTACATTGTATTAGATATTTTAAATAATTTAAAGATTATTTAAAGTATGAAAAAGATAAGCATAGTTTATACGTATTGTATAAGTGAATTGAGCCTCTGCAGATTTTAGTGTAAGGTGGGGGCAGGGTTTCCAGAACCAGTCCCCCAGAGATACCAGGGGACAACTGTATTATTTTCTAAGATATTCCATATAATCCAGACAATACATTAACCTACTCACTAAAACTAGCCAAAATATACTTTTTGTTTGTAAGCTTGATAATAAATGCAATCATGACAAGAAAACATTAAGTATTTGAAATAGAAAATAAAACCCTACATAATCTATAAGAATTGCTCTTTATAATTTCCTATTGACTTAGCTTAAACCAAGTAGAGCACATTATTTCCTTAGAGCCAAGGCACAACTTACAGCTACCAGACATTCTTCTACAAATGGCGTCAAGACGTGGGGGCGGATGGTGACCATGATGTCGCGGAAGTCAATGGCTGTGACTCTGCCCATCTTGGCACTGTCGCGCTGCACAAAAGCTTGCTTTGCATGCTCCAACTGTATTTCCTACAAACAGAGAAGGTGAAGCATTTAAATTTTGTTTCTTATTTAATTATTACAAATGATTGTTCATTTTCAAAACAGGCTAAAGAAATGTAGATTACATCTTGATTCAGTGAGCCCCAGCTTACTAACTTATTAAGATCCCTAAGCTACTATCTCCTGCGAGAGAGAACTTTGGTCAAATCAGTAAATATCTTGTGGGAAACAAAGTGCACCTCACTTTAAATTTCCAATCCAGCAAAACAAACGGCTTCCACTCTGTGCTACAATTTGAACTAATGTAATGAAAACTGGAATAAAGTTTGTTCGGTACAAAGATCTGGCCATTTCCATCCAGCTGAGGTAAAACCAATGGAAGGAAAAAGCATACAGGAATATTAATGTCTATCCAAGGAAGAGCAGTTCTATACCATGATGCAAGAACAGATTAAGAGGGGTTCTTTTCTGGAATATACTATTCCTGTACCAAAGAGTTTCTCAGCCTGGCACTACTGACATTCTGGGTAGGTCAAGTCTCTGTTATGAGAAGCTGTCCTATTCATCCCCTTTTCTCTTCCCACTAGATATAAGTAGCCCTTCCTTTCTCAAGGTTATGACATTCAGAAATGATTTGGAAGAGCCATACTAGTTGAGAACCACTGCTCTAGAATAAGGAACTGGACAACATGTGGCTTGGAGGCACAAAATTGTAACCTTTGGATATAGATTTAATTCATATGCTATAATGTAAGGCCATAGTCATAGAACTCCACAACTATTCCCAGGGGATAAGTGCATGCACAAAACAAAACTTCGCTTCCCCTTGAAACTCACTCTCTCTGCAGAGTGCACTTCAGCATCTTTCCCAGGACACTCTGCCTTTCGTCAAACAGGCCCTTAGAGAGAAACCTAATTTCTATGCAATTAAAAAGTATCACTGAAGTGGCTCTCAAGGATTTCAAATTATTTAAATGAGTTTTTACTAAATGATATTAAGGAATTAATTTTTTAACTTTGGTGAGGTAACTTGTGTAAAGATTAACTGTCCTTATGAATGGGTGAAAACTAAAGTATAAGAGAAATGAAATGCTTTAAAGTACTTTATGTTCCTTTTCTTGCTATACACAGGAGGGAAGATGAAAAGGCTTTGACGAAACACTGAAAAAGACTGAAGCTAGATGAAGAGCACATGGTGAAGCATACTATACTGTTTCCCTACTCTGTCATAGTTGGAAAATGTGCACATTATAAGAGTTGAAAAAGAATAAATAATAAATCAGAGCCTACATGAAGTCTCTGTGTTACAGCACTTGTCCCTGCAGTCTTCTGGGGGTAGACTCCACTTGCTCCCTCATATGGAAGGTGTCAGGCAATCCTCTGCCCCAGGTCTTGCGGCTCTGCTTCTGAAGCAAAGTACACCTTGCCAAGTTCTCATAGATTTCTTATAAATTAAGGCTTGACTTCCACATTCAAATCTCCCACTCTTATTTCCTGACCAAAATTTGTAACTACTTAGAAAATGTACCCTGTGAGTATCTCATAAAGGCCATAAAATTACACATCGCTAAGCCTACTATTACAGGATCTCCCGCCCAACACTCAAAGCTGGTCCCTATCCTGCACTCCAAGCTTAGTGATTTGCATAGGTTTTCTGGTCACCTCACCTAAAAAGCTGTCATTTTCAATTCTTCAAATTTCCTCTTCCTCAAGAGTAAACCACTACCAGGTTATATCTCTTGGGTCTTTGAAATTTTTCTCAAAGCATCTTTTCCATTTTTTCCAGTGCTACTGGTTCAAGGCCTCCTCTGACCTTATCTAAGTTACTACTATGGCCTCAACTATCAGCCTGGAGCTTCTCTATAACCTCTGCAGTCTGCCTTGCACACATTAAAGGTCACCTTTCAGATATGACCTCTACTTACCTCTGCAGAAAGCTCAAGCTCTGGTGGCTTTTCACCTTGAGACCCATCTGCAACACAGGGCACTCAAGACTCTACAGGAACTACTCTTAGCTTGGCTCCCCCCATCCACCACATGGTCAGTCCTGCTCCCAGACAAACAATCAACACAAAAAATCCTTCTTGGAAATCACTGACCTGAGTTCGTGTGACACTCCCTGCATGGACCTCACACAAGACCTGTCTTACTGTATCTTACATTAGATTCTGTTGACATTCTTGTTGTCCTACTACCTTTGCCAGGGAAAAGACATTCTGTGTTGTTTATGCTTCTCTCATTTGTGCTGCTGGGACAGAATGGTTAAGATACAGCCAGGCTCACTATTCATGACACAGTGAATTAAAAAATCAAAGCTCTCATGGGCACCTTCATGACTATTTAAGAAAAACTGAAAATATATGAAGGGCCACTAAAAGACTGATGGTTCCTACCTGTGAACCCAGAAGGACTAAAACTGGGACCAAAAGTTTTTAGTGCACAGGGAATATGGCATATATCAAATAACACTCATCTTCTAAGCAAAAGGGACCAGAACAGGCAAAAAAGTTCTATGCATGGGGATGGAAGAACAATGGGAGAAGTGTTGCATGCAAGTATTTAAAGGTTAAAAACTATTGGGTTAAAAAAAAAAAAAAGATGTCAGGCTGCCTTTCTGTATTTTTTTCTTAAAAAAAAAAATCAATGGAAAGGAAGTATTAGGCCAGGTTTTTGCACAATACACTGAAGTATTAACCTATAAAATTACTGAGCAACCAAATGGGCTACTTTACAGAGTAGCAGGTTCCATGTCACTGGAAATATTCATTCAACCATGGACTAAGGGACATACGTCAAGGATCTCTTTTGTTTTCAGCAGGGGGGTATGGGAGACGCACTGTGTTATGATGACAACATGAAACATGGGACAAGGATGGTGGCGCAGTCATGTGGTGTAGCCCGAGAGAACTCAGGTGATCATGTTTGTGTCTTAGGCTTCAGTTCTTCCTTCATAAAGCAGGCAAACCAACACTCGCTGGTGCTGGAAAGGCTAAAGGTCATGCATGACAGGCATTTATTAAGTGGTAGGTTTCATTTCTGTTAAAGTGGAAGGGTTTACAACCTAAAAGCCCTTTCTAATATGGAAAAAGGGTTCTGTTAAGTCACTGTGAACTAGCCACAGGAACAGAAGATCAACTTCAGATGGGAGAAACAACAGTAACAATTGAAAGCTTAAACACTTATGTAGGCCCAAAGCTATGCCAAGATTTTTTTTCAAAAAGACAGCATATTATTTAGGCCTCACAATAACACTGAAGAAGGAATTATCATTATCTTTCAGAGAGACATCTGTCACTCAAGAAGGTTACATAACTGGCCCAAAGTCATACAGGATTATAAGTAGTAACACTGAGACCTATACCAAGGAAAATTTGATTCCAGAACTGAAATTCTTCACTGCTAACTTAGCCTGCCTAGGGAAAAATCATAAATGAAGGGATCAAAAGTAGGTTTGGATAGATTATAGAGAGAATTCGAGAGAAGTTTTGATGACAAGTTGAATGCTATAAACATGAAGATAAATATATCTTAAAGAATTTTCATCTTAGATGATGGGGGAGATAGGAGACTATACCACAAAAGAAAATACTTAAAGAGGAAAGAGATGAAGTGGTTGACCACAATGAGAAACCTGGAGTGAGATGAGTTTAAATTATAAACAAAAGTTAAGCTCTTCACAAAAGAAGGTTAGAGATACAGGTAGAAATTTAGATGACAGTCTTTTAGGGGGGGAAAAAAGTCCAAAAGATTAACCTTTACCAAGTGTTGAGTGCATGCGACGCCCCATGACTGTGGTGTTTTCCTGCTTCACCTCTGAGAGCTCTCTCAGCCTCTTTATAAGCTGGGTCCCATCCACAGTTTATTCTGTAGAGGGAAATACCAGGGAAAGATGTAAGGGTCACATGCAGTTACGACCAACACTAGACACATCCAGATGACTTGGTTCTGGAACTATGATCTTAACTTACATACGTGCCGTATTCCTAAGAAAGCCTACCAAAAACCAGAGGAGTTGCTACAGAATGAGATGTGCATGCTCCATAGTGCATATAAAGAGCAAGCAACACAAATCAAACTAACACCTAAGTAAGTAAGTACAGAAAATGAAACCAAGGATCTGAGAGATGTAGAAAATACAGAGCTGGGAAGACAGAATGTCCCTGCAAAGAGACCACTTATCAGTGCCAGACAAGTGTTGCTGGTGCAGACAGTTCCTAAGGAAGGGAAGGCCTTCCTACCACCTGAGGCCAAAAGGCCCCAGGGCAAGAAGCTCTCAGCTGATTTTGCCTAAGCTCTGGAAAGAAGGCCAAATTTCTCCCCAATATTTGTCAGTGAACTATTTTCTGATCCCTGTATTCTTGGTGCATAATGATTAATGGAACAAGCTTTTATTATAGCAGTTTCAAACTACTTCAACACACTCATTCAGACTGCTGTCAGAAAAAAAAAATGAAACTTTAAAATTGCTAGCTGTACAGAAATAAACATATATAGGGGTTACGCTGCTTTAGGTCTAACATTCATGCTTCTAATAGTTTCAGGCCTGTCATTTCCTTAATAATCTTCAATTTTTAAGTGGGTATATTTTGAAAGCAAAAAATTCTTTCCAACTCTATTCAGACATGCAACTTCATGCTTAAGCCGGAGAACAATCTGTCAGAAAAAAAGGTCCTCAAAATAAGCAACAGATCCTGATGCTATAAATCTAATAGCATTAAAAAAATTCTGGTTGATTTGGATTTTGTGTTTTGAAATTTAAAAAAATTTTAATTAAAAGCAGAGTGATAACAAATGATTCAAAATAAATCCTTTTCAGGTGGCAGAGAATGCCGCATGAGATGCACATAATTGCTTCTTAAAGTGAAGAATGAAAAATGTATAAAGGGTAGCTTTAAAAGCATGGTATTATATTCAGCTTTGTTTCAAATAAATTGTATGTCACATCAAGTATTAGAACCTGTATACTATTTAATACATTGTTTTCATAATCTTTTGCTAATCTGAAGAAAACATTTGAATTAAGATAAAAAGCCACATGCTTTTAAACACAGTAATTGGAACTTAGCAATGAATTAGGTTAAGCAATACATGGCTCCAGTTTGTAATGTTTTCCTGGGCTCCCCATTCAGCCATGAAGATCGATTTTTAGCATTTAGGGAGAAATTTCACTCCCATTGCATAGTGTGGGCCCTTTAATTAAGAGTCATCAGAAGCAGTATCATAGATAGTTCTGCATCACAGCAACACTGTGGCAGAAACCAAGCACAGCTTTTCCATCTCAGTTTCCTTAATCTCCTGATTGGATTTTAAACTTCACCATTGGTAGCAACTGGGGAATACTGCACAAGACTCTCTTTTCCAGCAAGATGTTACCGTGAAAGCCTCTACCACAGGCTGTTCACAGCCAGCAAACTGACAAACACCACAGACAACCATACAATGTCCCATTGCTCTGCCTACAGAGTAAAATTTTGCAATATAAGTAGAACATGTCTTGTGTCCACTTGTCCAATAGATCGAGGTCACACATCTACTCACCCACAGCCAAAAAAGTGATGGCTTCCACGTGGAAACAAAATAGAATCTAAGCTACTGGAAGAGTTGGAAGTAAACAACATTAGCCTCCTTTTCTCATGTTCTAACACCAAGTGATAGAGTATTTATTAAACAGTACCAAAACCTAGATTAATACGCTTCTGGTCCAACTTAGGATCAACATAAATGGCAATCACATGTTGAAAATACAAATATGACTGCAATTCTGGCTATTAAAGATCTACATTCTCTAAGCAGATAACCAGCTGTAAGTGAATAGGGTATAAATAATTCAGGCCACTCAATCCCAACAAAGAACTTTGTTAATTTTCTACTACCCCGTTTAAGCTGTTGTGGCTTCAGCAATTCTAAAATGATTTTTAAACCTGAAATCCCTTACTAATAAATACCAAACCTTGAGAATTTGATGTTGCCATGGTTGAAGGCACATTTTCCTTGTTTAGTGGTGGTAGTAGAGAGCATTTTCTTTTTTAACATTTATAACCCATTGCAATGAAGTTTTTGCCATATACCAAGACACTATGAAAAATAGTATTGACGTAAACCCCAAATAAAGATGACTATAAAGCCAGGACCACAGCTGACTAGCAATGGCAAATCTGGTTTCCAGAGTGCTATGTGGCAACCAGCAGCATCTGGGAGCAGCCATCGCCAGTGTCTACTTTCTAGACTCAGAACCTGAGTAACTAACCACATGACACAGAAAAGGGACTGATATATGCAGGCCAGACTAAAGTCAAAATAATGGTCAATCTGATTGAACGAAAGGAACCCACAATGCTTGGTTGTGCAGATAGTGCAAGCACACTTGGGCATCCAACAGAGCCCATGGGATCCGAAGACAAGGACCTTTGCCAATCTGAATAGCCACTCTGGGATACCCAACATGGCTCAGCTTTATCAAGTACAATCTACCTCTCTTCTGACATCTTACTCCTCTGACAAAAAGAGGACCTCAATACAATTATTGTAAAATATACTTGAGTAATTTAGGGTTCTCTGTTGGGTCAGATAATCTTATTCTCAAGCTCCATTTAATGAAAAGAGAAGAGAGCAGATTTTTAGACCCATTTCTTTTCAAGTCAGTTACCCTGTTTCTTGGCTACAGGAATCTGGCATCCTTAACAATTCAGAGCCCTACAAACTTCTTGATGATACCTCTTTCTTAGAGGAATGAGAAGATGGTCCCTAGATATTTAAATAAACAAATAAATAAATTCCCTGGCTCCATAAAATGGGATACAAAATTCCATGAAAAAGTCCAAGTTTATATAGGTATGGCTCCTATAAAAGCATCATCTGAATTCTCACTGAGGAGGCAAAGCCAACAGAGCAATACATATGCAAACAGCTACTGCATATAATGCACTTCTCTGCAGTCATTCTGTAAAGCCTTCATCTTTTCCTGGTTCCATTTCTCAGTAAGTAATGACCAATCTCTAACCTGCCCAAGCCTGAACCCCACTAGCCAACTTTAAGTTTTGCAAATTCTTTACTGTTTTCTTCCTATTAACTCACTAATCCTTAACCTTTCTTGAATCTATTTACTTTGGCTGGTCACTGAGACCATCCAAGCTAAACCATTTCACTTTTAGATCAGAAAATAATCAACTGGTCGCTCACTCTTCAGTCATGTCTTTCTCCATATTCTGGGCATAATTCTGAAACAGAATTCTGATCAAGTAGAAGCCTCTGTAGACTTCTCAGCAGCCTAAAGGGCAGGTTTGTTCTTTTAAACAAACATTTCAGATTACATAGTCTGGATAAATGTTTCTTAGTGTAATGTTCCTAGACCATCTGGAGCATGACAATTCCGGGTATTTACTGCAAGAGCATTTTCATAGGTGCTATCCAGAAATACTCAATAAGAATCTTAGGGGATGGAGAGGCCTAGAACTCTGCATCTCAAAATAAGCACCTCAGATAATTTCCATTAAAATTTGAGAAAAATTTACTGAAAATTTAGGAAAATTAAATTCACCTTCTGTTCTATCTGCTTGATCTAGAACAAATCCACAAAATTTCTCTATGTTTGTATCTGTGTCTCTTTCACACAGAAATAACTGCCTTACTTAGCTGAACACCTCAAGTGATTATACAATTACAATAAAAGTAAAAGCACCTTCTAAGCTGGAAAATGCTATATAAGAGGTAGCTAATAGCAATGTACTTCTAGTTAACAGGAATAGTAGATTTGGCACCAATTTTAGACTTTTCTGAGGTTGAAGCCATTAGAAATTCCCTATGTGTATATTATTCACAAATTTTTAATAATTTTATGTGAAATACATACCCAATTATAAAGCAGTACAGAGTATGATGGGGAATGACAGTAACATGCATCTGGCAATTAACAGGTATGCGTCTGGAATGCTAGATGTCCAATAATATGTTTCTATACCCCCTATTTAAGATGAACAGCCCCTTTAAGGACCCTGATGCTGGAGAAAGTATATCAGAGTACTAACAAGCTACATTTTCAAATCCTTCTCACACTTACAATCTCATGCAAAAAGCAAAGTTCTAGAGTAGCTGCTCCTTACCATGTGGGGGGATTTCTTTGGCTAGCTAATAAAAGCTCTGGGCCATTTTACCAGAAAATTACCTGTAAATACAAAATTTTACTCTATAGTCTATTTATCCTTTTGCATATAATAGATGATAATGGTAATCATGTCTAGGGTACTGGTAAGTGTTACTATCAGAAAAAGAGTATTTAAAATACCTTTATAAATTACAAGGATCAGTTACTACTATTACATCTCTTCTTCAAAACTGTTGCAGGACTGACTCAATGAAATAATTTGGCAAAAAAAAAAAAACATTTAGGAGACCTTTCACTCTGTGCTTCAAAGTGCCCTATAACATCCATTTGATTAAAAAAACAGGCAAAAAATAGACATTTCTCCGAGGATGATATGTATGTAGTCAAAGGGCATTTTAAAAGATGCTGAACATCCGTACTTACTAGAGAAATGCAAATAAGATCACAAATAAGGTAACTCTAAGATGCTCTAACACAAAAAGTCTGTCTTATCTGTAAAATGGCATAGCTAACTAGATGACCTTACGCTTGTACCTGGCTCTTCTAGTTTGTATTCTAGATGGTTGCTGCTTTATATCCTTTGAGCGTTTATGTTACAAATCCTTAAAAAATTTTGCTACAAAAATGAAACATATAGGATATTATTTTAGGCCTGCACACAATTTCTCCTTTTGCACTATCAAATGGATATAAACAGGAACAATTCCCAAGGCTTTCTGTGTATTATGAGTATCTCAAGAATCGTCCATTCTGCCCTTCACAGTCCTTTTACAAGGCTTCTTGACAAGCACTGCACTCAACAACATATGCTGAAATTAATGTTTTGCCTCCCATAAGTAATAATTATGGAACAAAAAATACTTCCAAATGGGAAAGAGAATATTTCCACCTGTGGACTGAAGTTATACCACAAAGAGAAAAATTTCTCCATATTGTTTTCTAATCATTTTAATATATCAAAATCAATTTTAAAACTAGCATCTCTAAAATTAAGAGTTTTGTTCTAGGAGATGAGAGTAGAGGTGCACTTAAAAGTTTACAGAACACTTTAAAAGCTGTGAGTGGTATGGGACTCTGAGAGGCTAAAGCAGGAGAATCAAAAGTCTGAGCCTCACTTGGGCAATTTAGCAATTTAGTAAAACCCTGACTCAAAATAAAAATTTAAAAAATTTAATAAAGGGCTGGGGCCATAGGTCAATGTGAAGACCCTGGAGCAATCTCTACTGCAAAGATAAGCAAACAAAATTTACCATTTAAAGTAAATACACATTTAAAAAAAACTTCACATTTATATAACTACATTCTCACAGTCATTCATTAATTAGAGTGAAAGAATCAGGCATAAAACACAGAAGTAGTTAAAGCAATACACATGAAGGGATAAAAGACAAGTGGTCCTACTCTCTTTTGTAATCTTGTCATACAATGAGGAACAAGACTACAGGACAAAGGTTTTGTGTCCTTGTTACATGCTTCAGCATTATTGGTGGTATGCACAATAAGGCAATTTTAGCTCAATGAATATAAAACTGGTTTACAACTTTATGAATTCTATAAATAAAGTACAGAAAAAAAAACAACACATTAGCTCATCAAGTATGCGATGCCCATGACTGCCACAACCTCAGTGGCTGGGGGCCTTATCCACATCACACAGAGATGAACAGGTGAACCAAGTAAGATCCTCACAGTTATAGGGTGTTTTATAATAAACTGCTATTAGATACAGTAAAACATGAATTAAATGAAGAAAAATTAGAACTTACAAGGAATGATGCTGCCCACAAATCACAAACATATGCACATACACAAGCATGGTAACATGCATGTTGGCTGGAAGCAATCTGAGCCACTTTCACACCCAGGCACTCTGAAACCACAACTACTTCTGAGCTGTCCCTATATCTGCTCCTCTTCCTCATCAGTGACAGGCAGCAGCATGTATGGTGCAGCATTTTCCCAGTTCAAATAGCTACAAATCTGCTTTACAACCTTGGCGCCAGCCAGGAAACTGGGGCCTGTGTGTCTGATCCCTGCCCTAAAGCAGAAAGGCAGTGGCGCATGCATGGCTCACAAAGCTCAAGCCTGAAACGCAGGAGATTAAATTCACTATCTTTCAGAAGCTATGTGCATTTATAAAGGAGCTCTAAGGAAGCAAACAAGCATCTGAAGTAGAAGCTTATAGCTCTATCTGCATTCAGAAAAGAGTTCAAAGGAAGTACACAGAACAGGTGAAACAGAAGGAAGTGACCTAAGGATAGACATCACAAGTAGTACTCACAGACAGTCATGTAAACTTATGGTGATGCATCTACCACTTTCCTTAAATCTGGGTCTGGATTGGGCTCAAAAGGCCCTGGCCAAGATATTAACCACCAAAGCCATTTTAAGCTAGTAAAAAATTCAATGCTTCCATTCTGGATTCAAAGTCAAAATCATCATCCCATGCAGGACCCTGTGCAATGATTCCATTTGCCATCACTGAAGGAGCCAAGTTTAAACGAGTGCCTACAAACTACAACTGGAAACAGAACCAGTAATCCTGGAGTCTTCTAATCCCTGACTCTGGCTTCCTCATATCTTTAGGAAGGCCTAGAAGCCACTGTGAGTGGTTTACAATCGACTCAATTCGGCATAATTGATACTTGCTTACAGGGGGAAATGCGATCATCCTTACTATTGCTAACATCCCATTAAGACTAAAGTTAATTAGGCTGTATTCCATAAAGTCAATTTGAGGCATTTGTCTCAATAGCATTATTGTAATTATTCCTCATCAAAATGAATACCGCCTCCGACAGTGTGCCAATGTCCTGTGTAAACAACAGCAAAAATCCAGACAACTTGATGTTTTGTTCGCCACCTAAGTATATGTATGTTTATAAAATTGAAAACAGAGATTCAAAAAAATTCACGTTTTAAAAAGAAAATGCAAAAGCAGGTTTAGGGTGTCTTAGGTTTCCAAAAATAAAGTAAAATAAAGATCATGGCAAATACTATGTATCATAATAAATGGTAACAAATGTGACTAAATGGTAACATAGCAATTAAGACTTTTTAAAATGATGCTTCAGGAGAAAAACTAACCATAGATATTAACTTCTGCTGGCATCATCAGTGCTCTAAACATATGATTTCAATGAAACAAAGATGCTGATAAGACAGGAAAGAGTGGGAGAGGAGAGGTGTACTCTAGGAATTTAAAGGATTCCTTCAGATATGCTAATGGCAAACAGGCACCCTTAGAACACTGATTCTCAGACCTAGCTGCATATTAGGATCACCTGAGAAGTTTCAAATAGCCACATGCTCAGGCTCTACCCAGCCCCCATCACATCCAACTCTTGATGTGCAACCAAGTCAACAAGTTTTCAAAGTTCCCCAGGTGACTCCAATACAAATAAGTTTGAGACACAATAACAATCTATTAAAGGCCTGAGATGAAACAATTCTGTGGTTAGATGATGGCACTGTTCATTTCTCAGAGAAAACCAAAAACTCAGTGCTGTATATAGTGGAGCCAGTCATAAGTTCTAAATTCACACTCTAATTTTGCCCACTCTGACCTAAGTGACCTTGAGGAACCCATGTGATTTTATGGAGGCCTCAATGTGTATTCCTTTTATATAGGAAGAAGGTCTATGTTATCTTTTAAGATCCTATTTAATTCTATGGTTTCAACAGACTAAGAGAAATACTTCTAAGTGAGGTAATTCTTTCCAGCATTACAAAGTTTGCAACAAATTACAGTTCCGGGCTCAAGTCTTTTTTATGCATAATCTGACCCCATGTTTTACTTAACTACTTTTTAACTTTTCAGAGCTACACTCACCAGCAAAAACTGAGTGAATTCTGCATAAGTCAGGTGCCTTTTTCTTTCTTTTCCAAAATGCAGCTGTACAAATTCTGAATCCCAGTTAAACGGAATATGTTGATGAATTGTGGTCTGTCCAAACACCTGCTTAACATCCTCTGAAAAGAGAAAAGTAGAACAAAGTAAGTCAAGATATGATTCCATGGATGCTGCTATTCCTTCTTAAAATAAAGTAACTCCTTTTTTTCTTTTTTTGGTACCAGGGATTGAGCTGATGACCTCACGCTCACCAGGCAGGCACTTATGCTGCTGAGCTAAATGTAAGTCCATTTTAAACAGACATATAGACTATAAAACTCTGGAAAAAGTAAAAGCAAAAAAGCCTTCATGGAAACACTCAAGAAATGAAAATAAATAATTACACCAAAAGGGGGAAATGAACTCACACACAGTCACACACCTAAAGGCAATAATAAACCGAAGAAAAGAGCTACAATTATCATCATCTCATTTATTCTGCTTCAACATGTATTAGTTATTTTCTAGGAATAGGGCATACAATTCAATCACTAGTAGCAGGAAAAACATAACATATACACACACACACACACACAACATACGTTAAGTCTTAAAAAGTCTTTATAAACTATTAAGTTTTTGGAAGATTTAGAGATCAGTTATGGGCTTGAAGCACATATTCAATACTCTTAGGAGCCTGGATGAGTTTTCAAAAGTCAAAACTTTATCAAGCTGTACTTGAAGACAAAGAAGAGTAAGAAAAGTCAGTAGCCAGATTCTTTAACTTTACACTGCCATTTGGGGAGGGGTCAGTACAGACTCAGTACCTCTGTGTATACTCTCTTATACAACTGTGACAGGGCTAACAGAAGAGAATATGGAGAACCTTATCTTTCTAATGCTTCATGGTTTTACTTATTAATATCCCCCTTCCCACCATAGTGGGTTTGGAGGCTGAAGGCAACACAATTATAGTAATGAATTTTGTCTGGCATTCATATTTTTAAATATACCCATCGAACCTGCTCATTGTTATGAGCAAACTCTGTCTAGAATGCTTTACCCCCTTTCTGCTTCTACTCAAAAAGAAAGAAAGAAAAGAAAAAAAAGAAACGTTTTAGCCCTCTACCTGTTGCCCAAATCTTTGGTACATGTTCCTACAGTTTCTCCTAAATTTCCTACTTCTCTCCCCATTTTACCCACAAAGCTTTTACCCCATGCTTTTAAAGTTGCCTGAAACGTTTGAAGTCCTATCTTGAAGAAGTGCCTCCATCAACACAAGGTTGGTTGTGTATTTGAATAGAGAAGGCAATAAAAATCAGAATTATGCTGGTCATGAAAACCTCCGTGGGCCCTGATGAAGACAACAAAAGCTGTAAAGTGTAACCCTCAATTTCTCTGAACTTACTGTCTACTCTACTATTTTTTTGGAGGGGGAGATGAAATTAAAGAAAAAACAAAATAAGAGAATTAGGATCTAAAAGAAATAGGTGGGGTATGCTTACATAGTGTCTACTAGGGGCTATAAAATGAATTTCTTCAACACCTGAGAAGAAACACCAAACTAATATTCAAATAACTTCAGCACAAATTCTACTAATAGCAGCAAAGATGCTTTGGACACTTACCATGTGGTCATTACTGTAATGGTTGTAAATCCTTAACGACATAAAGCCAGACTTTCTCCAGCACCAAAACAACCTAACCCAGATAACATGTGGTTCCTTTCTAGTTTCTAACAGCCATGCCTCTTTAGGAAGAGGCCCAACCAAATTCAACAAAGTCCCAGTCTTCTCATCTGCACTGGGAAGACAGTGTCCTGATGATAAAGGGTACTGAATGAGAAACAATGTTCTAATGATAAAAGTGTGCCAAACAGAATCTGTTTACGCCTTAAATAAAATTTTATTCTATAATAAAATTGTAGAGACATAAGCAAGCAAATGTAGGTTTGTGGTTTATGCCCAGTTAACTTGAAGATTCCTCTCTGCCAAGCATTCTGGTGAAATAAAATTTGAATGGAATAACCATAGCACAACTGTCAAATAAGGACCTTTCCCTTGATCTTCCTTTCATGTTCCACAGAAAGTAACAGATGATATTAACCGAACAGTACATAAATCTAAAGCAATCATTTGTTTTATTATATATATGGTCTAAAACCATACCTACAGAAATGAGTTTGCTACTAAACACTAGTGAATGAATTAAAACAGGTTTCATCCTAACCAATTTTATTTTTCCCTATAATTAAAGTAACTACCACACGATGTTTACTTGAGGTCAGATTTAAATACAAACTTAAGTCTTTAACTGTGTATGGAATTCTTCCCACTATTCCATGAAATGTCTTTCATGCAAATGCCTGAAGTACTGCAACTGAGTCACTGCAGATTAGCTGTATCTTATCACTTGACTATAAATTCTAATGATCCTACTTGTTTAATGAAAAGATATCTTTCTATGATATGTACAGTATGCTACTATACAAATGTGCACTTGTTCATATTTATTGTGTACTTTTTACAAATAGACTATTAACCACTTGACTGCAAAGGCCCATTTTTCATATCTGAGTCTCCCATGAGACAAACACAGAACAACTGTTCCCCAAGTACTTTCATATAAGTAAGCCTTAAAAGCTTTACAATAGACAGTGTGACAGGTTAAAGACAATGGTATTAACCTGTTGAGGGACTATGGTTTCTGTGAAGTTATTTCAACAAACATTTCAAAACACTTCAATAACAGCCTTACTTATTAAAACCCCCAGCTCCACTCCCTAAGCTGATGTTAAGTCTCTCCAGAAGTTGAAATACCTGCACTGTACAGCTCCCCCAGGTTTTCCTGATGCAAGAGTTGAGGACTGAATTCCATGAAGAAGAAAGAAGAAAGAAGAAAGAAGAAAGAAGAAAGAAGAAAGAAGAAAGAAGAAGAAAGAAGAAAGAAGAAGAAGAAGAAGAAGAAGAAGAAGAAGAAGAAGAAGAAGAAGAAGACGACGACGACGACAATGAAGACAATGAAGACAATGAAGACGAAGACAACACTGATGAAGGAAGAAGGAAGAAGAAAGAAGGAGGAGGAGGAAGAAAAAGGAAGAAGGAAGGAGGAAGAGGAGGAGGAAGAAGAAGGAAGAAAAAGTCAGAAGGCAGAAGAAGAAGCAACAGCAGCAGCAGCAGCTGCCGCCGCCGCAGCCTTACAGTTTTATGAAAGGGTTAGATTCACTCCTCACTAATTTTTAACTTCCATCAAAACACCATATATGGAAGCAGACAAGGCAGCATCTCCAGACCAGCAGCATAAGGCAGTAATGTTTCAACACGTGTGATGCGCAGATATATGAGAACATATTCAGGGTACTGGATTACACAACCTCACACGATGATATTCATTTCACGGTCTGTGTAACTGGCACCCCTGCAGCTGACTACATGGAAAATCAGGCCCTGTATATCAATTTCTTGGCTGTCCTACCTTATCAGCTATTGTAGGAATGAATGCCAATTCTTAATTAGCTAGCTACCAACTCCCCTAAGTAGCACAGCCTATAAGCACTACGCTAGATTCTGTGGTAAGAGAAGCGGTGATAGGAGGTATGGGGCTCTATCCAAACCTTAATTCACAAGAACTAATCCACCTATAAATCCAGGATTCTGGAGAGTGGGGCTCCATGGCAAGGAAATAAAATCTTTAATTTTTCTTAGTTTATTTAATGATACTGGGGACTTAATCCAGGGTCTTTGCATTGAGCTACATTCCCAGTCCTTTACAATTTTTTAAGTTTGAGATATGGTCCTAGCTCAGATGAATTAAATTCACAAGGCTGGGCTCAAACTTGTTGGTACTACAAACATGTACCACCACCAACCACTCCTAGCTAGGAAATAGAATTTTTCTTTTTTAAATTCTTGGTGTTTTTTCCTAATGCTCTCCTTTTTTATTTTAAAAACAACACAACAAAAAGAATAAAAACAATGTAACAGAATTTCAAAACAAAATAATAGGAAATTAATACTAGTTAATATGTTGCACACTGTTATTTTTGAAGTGGTCATTCAGATTACAATATTTTGGCATCAGAAAAACAAACAAACAATGAAAGCACAAACTGTTCTTTATGTTGAACTAAAAGAGATTAGTAGTATAGTTACCTATCTTGCTAATTTGGTTTTTTTGTTGTTGTTGTTGTTTGCTTTTTGTTTTTTGAAACAGGGTCTCACTATGTAGCCCAGGCTGGCTTTGAACTTACTATGGAGCCCAGATTAGCCTCAAACTCACTGTGATCCTCTTGCCTTAGCTTCTTGAGTGCTGGGATTACAGGCATGCGCCACCATAACTGGTTGGAAATAGAACTTTTAAAAGAAAGCCACATAAGTGGGAGAGAAGGACTTCTTAAACACATGTCTGTAATCCCCACACTCTAGAAGGCTGAGGCAGGACTGTATTTCCAAGCCCAGTCTAAGCAATGTATACCTTAATAAGACCCTGTCTCAAAATTTAAAAAAAATTGAAAGACAAAAAAGCAAAAAACTCAAACAAAACAAAACTACTCAGCATAGATAGTAGCAGATGCCTGTATTCCCAGCAGTCTAGGAGCATCACCAGGCAGGTAGATGAATTGCAAATTTGAGCCCACCCTAGGCAGTTCAGTGATTTAGTAACAACCTGTCTTAAAATGAAAATTAAAAAAAAATTAAAAAATACTGGGAATGTAGCTCAGTGGTTCAACTTCCAGTACAAGACAATACCAAAAAACAAAAAGATAAAAACTCTACCTGATAGCCACTGCAAGTTTGCTAAAATGGACCTTTGAGAGTTTGTCAATGGATACAAACACTATGAAGAAACGTTTATTTCTCTTGAAGCAAATCAAGGTTCAATCGCCATCTGCTCCCTGAGTCATGACAAATTCTGTTCCAGGAAGCCACAAAAATTGGCATCAATAAAATATTAAAATGTTTTTTAAACTCCCATACTTGATACATTTATGGTACAGGAGAGTTTGCTGTGGAAAGAGTATCTGGTGATAGTACTCGGTAAAACAAGGCAAAACCATAGAATTTGTTGTCTATCACCCGACACAATTCTACAAAAGTGATTTTTCACTCCCCTGATCTGCCTAACAGCATAAAAGTGACAAACTACTCTAATTGGACAAACTGAAAGATATGCAAAGATGTGAGGATTGTTGGCAGAGGAAACTTATCAATATCTCTATTCATTCTCACAGCTAATAAACTCTTTTTAAAATATTAAGTCTCAGTTCTCGGGAAAATTCACATTTCCTCTGAAAATGTTTTATGGGCTCGTAAGTCTCCATATATTTCCTTAGGCCCCAATAAGTCATTGAGACATCAGTTTTCTAAAATATTTACCTGAGGGTTTATAAATAGAGACAACATCTATAAACCAAAATAAATAATCACAATGGGATACTGGCATTCCTGCCTCACTTTGGAAAACACTGAAATAGCACCTCAGGTTAATATTCTTTTTAGCAGACACAACTAGTTTTCTTATCTAATGCTGTTTAAGGTCTCACTGCCCTGAGAGGCAATGAGGAGTTAAGAGTATACCTCTCATAGCAGGAAAACTGGAAAATTAAACAAACAAACAAACAAAAAGCAATTTTCAAATCCAGTTTAGATCTGGCTTCTCTGGTAGTCCCTTGAGTTTTACCATGGAAGACTCAAGATGTCATCCTACCACTAAGCCTTCAGCATCCTCAGACCTAAATCTGTAGTGCTAGAAAGGAAAGAGGAAACTCCAAATGTTTTCAATCTTCTCAAATCAGAAGCTCTCTCCTGGTCTAAAACACAAGGTCTTAAAATCTTACCTCTGGATTGAGGTTATACAAAGCAATGAAGCAAACTGAATTAGCACTAGAATGTGAGTAATGGACTACAGTAGGTATATTTTGGGTATATAGTCACATTCTTAAGCTCAGTCATCCCTCCTGAAAGTGAAAAACAAACTACAATGCTTTATCTCTTAAAGTATAATCATTGTTATTTCAGTCTTTGCCAAACAAACCAAATAATGGTGATATTATTTAAGATAAGACTTCACCAAAAAAAAGCACACTTATGGTACTTTGCTTTCCCCAAAACTATGTCAATCGTAAAAGTCTGCTGTATTTTTTATATCTTAAAGACAATTACAAAGCGGCAGCTGTTCCTTGCCTAAAGACAATTTCAAAAAGGTAGTAATTCCTCCCCTGTTAAATTTTCTGACTACTGAAGATGGCTGTAGTAGAAGAGTTGTAACGTTTAACAGCTTGGCATATATATATATATATATATATATATATATATATATATATATATATATATATATATATATATATATATGGAGAGAGAGAGCGAGAGAGCGAGAGAGAGAGAGAGAGAGAGAGAGAGAGAAAACGAGTGTGAGCTAGAGTAAGAGCGAGTGCAAGCTATCTGAAAAATTGACCTGCTGAAATTTAAAAAAAAAAATCCACTGGGAACTAAGAAATGAGTAGAAAAGCTGAAAAACACAAGAACGGTACACAAAAATCTACTGTATCCCTATACATGAAGTTAAACCATTTATACCAAAGAGTGCATACTTAAACATTTTTGCATGACATTTACCTATGCTACCTAGAAAACCAAGGAACAGGAATCTGAAGAGGAAAAAAAAAATCAATGAATATACTTAAAAATCCATGATATCATATGGTCTAAATGAGTAAATTACATTTCAATAAAGCTGCTTTTATTTAAAAAAATAAACGAACAAACAAACTCCTGCCTGGGCTATCCCAGATCCACACCACAGGTCTTATGAACAGAAAAACTGCTTAGACTGACTGAATTCTCTCATCTTTACAACAGAAACAAAATCTATCTTAAAAGTTTACTCTGTATCCCAATATAATGCTTTACACAAAGAATGGCGAAGAGTAAGATGGTAAAATTCTAAAACCTAAAGTTATAATTATACTGCAAATTATTATTTAGGCACCAAGTATTTACCATGATACAAAAAAATTAGGCACAGTATGATTTGGAAATATCAGAGTTTATACATTTCTCAAAAGGCAGTAATTTTCTTCAAACATTTTAAATTCATCATTCTCTGAGTTCAAACACTAAAACTTTCAATGAAAAGTGATCAAAAACTACTTAATTTTCTATTATGTTTCTTAAAATACAAAATTAAAAAAGATTAGGAACCTCCACTTTTTACTTTGAAGATCTTTTAGATACTAGAAATATTTAATTGGCAAATTACTTGCACATGCCATTAAGTGGTTAGACTGAATTTGTTTTCAAAAATTCTATGGGCTCTTATTTCCTAACCTCCACTGCACTATAATCTGAAATCATCAAGGTCTTCACTTATGCAAATTTTAACTTTCTGTATTTTTGTTTCCATACAGAATAACTAAGTGAATGCACTTTAGTTCTGCAAGATTCACTTTTTGGAGCTGCAAATCAATGAAAACAAATTTTCCATAAATAAAAAAGATTCATCAAGCTATATTATCACAAACACTAAGCCATAATATATTGCTCATGGATTCTGAAAAACTTCTGTTAATACAATAAACATAAAAAGGATGTCTGTTAAACATGTGTAGTGGCCACACTTTATTTGGGAACAGTTTCCTGCTTTTTCTAACACTTGCTAAATCCTCAAAGAAAGTTTTGGTTTTGCCCTAAGGGAAATAATATTCCACCCTGCTGATATGGTTAACAACAGCTTATATGGACATTCTCTTTTAAGCAGGGAGCAAAAGACAAATTCTTGAATTCATAAGTTAAATAACATAATGGAGTAAGTGGATGCAGACCTATCTACTACCACATGCTCCAATATCAAGGTTGCCATTTCAAACCCTTTTGACAAGTGCCTTTTTATATTAATCACAGTTAAGGGCCTGAAGAGGAAAGAAATAGTCTGGCTACAATTCAGGCTCGCTCAAGGAAGTTCTAGGGAGAAAATGGGTGCCATTAAAACAGTGAGCCCAGCGTAAGTACTGCACATTAAAATTGAGTTCTTATATGCCCCTATGAACTTTTATTATTATTCCAAACATGTAAGTACAGTGGTGATAAGTATCTTTCAAAAAATAAGCACTCACACAGTGAAGCTGAGCTAAATATGATGCAGAAGCCATATATGTTAGGGTATGTAAAAATTAAGACTAATTTAAAACACTTCCAGCTCCCCTGATTTAAGATCACATGGCATCCAGGAGAGAACAGTACTGTCCTTCTACTACCCAAAGACAAAGCTGTTTCCCATGAAACCAGTCACCTTTTCCCCTCCAAGCCTGTTTCCTCAAGCATGAAAGAAAGCCATAAACTACACCAGCCATTGTCCAGCTGAAGTATGAAGTATGCTCCCTTGGAGAGCTTGTTTAAAACACATTCCAAAGCTCCACACCCAAAGATTCTGAATCAGCAGATTTGAGATGGAAGCAGTATGCAGATACACCCATGCTATTACAATGGGAACTCATGTTCTGCTTCACCGATAAGAATCCTGTTCTAAAATCTGGTGGGCCTACAAATCCTCAAGATTAATTCAGCATTCAAGTCATCACTGTGAATGCTGGTTAGCAAGGAAAAAGGTTCAAGTCCAATAGACACTGAACATAAGATACCACTCATCACAACACTAACAAAATCATCACTGAGGACACCAAATGAGATGCTTTTCTTTCATCTACCAGAAAAAGAATTTTCACTAGAATAGAATAACTCATTATTAACCCCTTTAACACCAAAAGTGGGTCACTTAAAATGGTGTTTGGAGGCATACAGCAGATTGTGGTCACTCTCCAGATGCGCTTGCTTTACTCATCTGTTGTGTTAATTACTGTTAACTTTCATCACCACCAAAGAACACAACCAGAAAACTCCAACGCTTTGAAATTCACAAAGTAGCACAAAGGATTCTAACTCATTCTGCAAATGCAAGTATAATATCTATATTGTTTAAAAAACCAATTTCCTAAGCTAGTTTCCTTAGATGATGTTATCGAAAATAATTTTCTTACTAAAGTATTAACATACATTTAACCCTACTTAAATGCTTCAAGAGAAGATGTACTACAAATGTACACCCACAGTGATCCCATATTAGTATGAAACTGTTTTATTTCAATTAAAATGTCTAGCTATCCACCCCCAACATATACCTAAACTGTAATTTTCTCTGAGAATTTCCAATATGTTCTTGATTTTGTTTCTTTTATCAACTTATCAGAGCAAAAACTGCCTTGCAACTGTTGGAAGAAATCAGTCATTAGCAGCAAGATTACAGAAATTTTCCAATTTAGAAAAACTGTATTTTTATCTCTCTCTCTCATACTGCAAGAATAATGGTATAATTTTACTATTTTTAAATGAGCTGTACAGTTTAAAATAGTCAATTTTCCCCCCCCCAGGGCTTCAAGTTTTAGGGTTTACTGTTAGCAGTTTTCTGTTCTCCACACCTTCTTTCCTATTAACAAGTTTGTTTCACCTTTCATCTTGCACAAGCATTCAAGCAAGCAAACACACACACACACACACACACACACACACACACACAAGGGTAGGGGTCCCCAGTGCAGCTTCTCCACACCATGGTAGTCTTTAAGAAAACCATTAACCTTTAGGCAGCAGTTAACTAAGGAGTGGCTTCACAGGGCTACTGTGATTTACTCTCCAACTGACATTCTCCCACCCTCTCAACAGGCTTGCCTTTTTTTCCCCCTCCCTATTTTTCAAGTGGAGTGATGAAGTAGCAAAAAGTACAATATTTTAGCCATTTGAGCATGGACCATTCTCAAATTATCCCACCAACTGGAAGTGCTCTCTGATATTACTATCTTTCAAAATTGAAGCCATTATGGTCAATCGTGCAAATCCGTATTTAGCTTTGGGTAAATAGTGGATTTTTGACCCAATGAACTGGAACAGCTCCTGAGCAGTGTCTATGATCTCTGACAAGATGCTCGATACACAGGCAGGCCATGGTTGTTATCCAAGTTGAGGAATTTACTTACAAAACTCATACTGTTTTTCCTTGGGACTCTTATTCTTATTGGAATGTAAGTGTTTGTAAGAAAATATACTTGGGTACCCCCTTCTCAAAACAGACTGTACTATAGGGCAGTAAATTCCTTTCATTAAAATAATAATAAAAGGGTAAGACTGGACTATTTTCTTTTGGACACTAGGCAGAGAGAACCATAAACAGCAGAATGGTTTCCTCCATTGCAGAGTTCATGAAAACCTGAACCAATTTCCTTCTAGAGGTTTCAGTAGTCAACCAAATCATTCTTTTTAAATTTTTTTATAATTATCCTCCATGTATTTTAGTTACAGAAAAATGTCTTTTCAAATGTGTTTATTATACAATAGTTGTTCAAAATATTTTACTTCTTCATATATCCTAAATCAAAAGGCACCCAAAAACTGATTATTATTACATTTTTGAGCAACTGTTCTACAACCAATGTTTTTAACAGCAATGCTGGGAAAGTCTTAAATAAGATATATGTCTACTAGCTCAACTGTCCCTCTATAAAAGCAGTTTTTATCTTTGGCAGATCACTGACCCCTTTTGAGATTTGCTAAAAGCTATGCACTTTCTCCTGGGGAGTGGGTGCTCCCTTAGACAAAATATTACAAACAATCGCAGCCATTCATGACTCTGACACTAAACTAGGACCCCAAAGTTAAGAACCCCTGTATTTAAAGTTCAATTAAAAACTGCAGACAGTCCCACTAAGATTTGGATAATGAAATGTATCACATTCACAAAGTAACCTAAAACTGCACACAAAATGTTTCTTGAAATTTCAATCATGGTAATGAAAAAAGATAAATCAAAGGAAAAGAGAAATATGTGTCCATAAAATTTTAGATTTTAGCATACGGAAGTGCTACAGTATTGAGTGAACTTTGCATTTTCAAGCAGTCCACTAGACAAAGAGGGATTCAAGCCTTCTACTGCTGAGTTAGGCTGCTACTGTCACACCCTACAAAATACAATAAATGAGGAAATATCAATAAACAGGAGTAAGTGTCTTAAATTACCATCAGAAGACTGATTACAATGCCAAACATCTCAGATAAAAGCTTAATTAGATCTCTCTTTCTTTCTTTCTCTCTCTCTCTCAGAGTCCACAATGGAAATGTTTTGCTCCCCCAGCATCATTTAGAAACATAGCAGAATGGAAGTCTCAGGGAAACTACCATCCCAAGGAGTCTAGATCAGTCTGCTCAGACATCAGGTAAGCCCTTTAAAAGTTTGACTTTCAAGTCCTCCACTCACAAAATGGAATCTTGTGAAGCCTAAACAAGTGTTAGAGGCACACATGCTTTTGGCTTTACCACAGATCAACAGTGATTTAAAGGAGATTTAAAATCACTACAACAAATGATCTTCTCCAAGCATCATTCTGATTCTGTCTGTCATCCAAAGAACCTGCACTGGTTCCCAACTGCCTCTCATATCAAAACAAAACAAAACAACTTTCTCAAAGGCTCTGTGGATGGTGCTTTATCAGATGATGCTCCCCCACACCAAGTGCCCCCTCAGGATTTTTAAACTGCACCCCTCAATCAAGGGCCTCCTCTACTTTAGCCTTTACTGACTACCTCTCTGTATCTCTGCCACTCTGTGGTCCCAGCACCACAGCATTCTGTCCATACTCAAAGATAAAGCTTTTTAGGATAAAGCCTGAGCCATGTACAGTTTAATAAGTGACCAAGACATCTGTGTGACCAAGGCTACTTCCTTGGTATACTGAGAATTCTAATCTAGGTATGTTCTCCCCTTATAATTACTTCCCCCTAATAGTGAAATGAGATCTCAATTAATGCTTTTGCTTATTGGTCTTTACTTCTTCTGAAAAAATATTAAATACTCCTAGGGTCTGATACAGACTGAAACCAATAAGGTAGCTGCCAACCACCTAGATGAGGAAGGCCTCACCTGTAGGGCACGAATATGACCACCACCAGGGGGAGGCAGAGTGGCACATTAGTAATAGTCCCTCTGAGCAGGGCTGCTCTTCTGGTTCCAACACAGGCACCTCTAAAATCCTTACCAAACCACTTTCCCTCTTACTAGGAAAATTAGTACAGTACAGACCACCCAGGTTGGAAAGATTGCATTATAATTACATACAAAACAAAATTTAGCCCAGTGCCTGCTATGTAGCAAGTGATCAATAAAGATAAAAATGTCAGTTGTGTTTCTTCTCTCATGAGATTATATGAAACTACTTTAGAGCAGAACAGGACCAGGAGCTTCTTTTCCCCTGAACTTACTTCTTTTCTTTTGATCCTTCTCTTATCCCAAGCCACAGGGGCCAAGCCAGATAACTTCACTCTCTGGAATGGTTCTGATGATGTTCACAGATATGACTTCAGTCCAGGTTTCTAGTCACCCTGCCTTGACCATCACCTCCAGAGCATGCAGTACCAACCCCTTCTGGAATGCACAGGCCCCATGCAGCAATGCATTGTTTACATTTGTTTGGTCATTCCTCTAGATTGTTTCAGACAGCCTCCATCCCTCTACCCACTTACACAAAGTATATTTCGACATCTACAGTAATTGTCAGATAATTTTCATTGGTCTACATCTCCAATGCAAGCTAAAATGCAAGCTCTAAGAAAAGAAAGATTGTTCATTATTGTTTATTAATGTAGCTCCAGTCCTACAGCATACTTGGTCCTGCTCATTTATTTCTAGTTCAATGACTTCAAATACTGCACATCTGCTATATTACACACATGCATCTAAGTGTCTACTTCCTCACTTAGACAGCCAATAGGCAGCAAATTACAATCATCGGAGAGGAAAAGGAGATTTAAAATCATGAAAGATTTAGCTGATTTCATTTATTTGTCCCCATATTTTGCTTGCCAAAACATGACTGGTTTTTCATGAACCAAACTGTTCAAAACAGTATTTAAAACAATAAAGAGCTTTACAAATCATATTACACACAAAGAGAACACACTTTTATACATTTTACTAATTTTTTTCAGATTTGATGAGCTATAATTGACAAATAAAAATTATATATATTAAACGTATACAGTGTGATGTCGATATATGGATACACCATTTCAAGAATATAGCTCTTTATATTTAAGGCTACCAACATTAGGTCTGCAGAATTTAATCTTAGAACTGGAAGAGCCCTTAGACCAACATGTCCCTAATTCTTGCTCCCTCAATCCCTGATAACCAACTTTCTCCTCTGCTGTTATGAGTTTAATTAATTTAGTTTCCCTAGGTGAAATTCTAAATATTGTTATAATTATATACTTCACAGTTCAAGTATCATCCAATACTCATTCTGCTAAATATCTGCAACCTATATATGTCATTGTCAATACTCTGGTGCGAGAGTCAGCAAATTATGTTCTGCTAGCCCACCAGATGATCTCGTAAATAAAATTTTACTGAAACACAGTCACACCCATCATTTACATATTTTCTTGCAACAATGGAGTTGAATAATTAAGATGGAGGTCCTCGTTTGAAAAGCTGAAAATATTTACTGTTTGGCTCTCTACAGAAAAAGTCTGCTAACCCTAATTTTGCATAAAAAGTTACATTTTAAAAAATAAAAATAAATTTTAAAAATCATGCTGAAACTCTTAAGAGTACAAATGCTAAAATAAGGCCTTAAACTGTATTAACTTGAATTTTTACAAATGTATTAAAAATATGGTACTTTACTCATTATTTCTTTGTTTTGGTCAAGTGGCTAGATAATCAACAAATATTTTCTCTTTTCTTCCTCTATTTGCCTTCCACTCTTGCAGCAGTGCACTAGCTCTGTTAGATGCCAAGTGGCTCAGTGAGCTACTTTTCCCTCAAAAAGTGCATTTTTCTCCAACTCAAAATACCCAAATTACGGTGAAGCAGGAAGAATAACATTTGCTACTAAACAGGCTTTTATTTAAACAGTTAAAAAAAACCCTTAAGGGACTAAGAAACTTATTCATATAGATATACAGAAAGGTACCATGTGTATGCAATGCAACAGCATTTAAAATTCCAACAGAGTGTTTGCCGATATAATAACTTGTTCTGAAATTGTCTTAATGAAAGCATAGAGAATAGGGTAATCTAAAAGAAAAAATAATAAACTCAGAGAACTGACCAGGTATCAGAATTTATTACGAAGCTGTAGTAATTAAATAATCTGATCTTTTTGGAAAAGTTTGGCAAGATCTACAAAATCTAAATATACCTATTTTCTGTGACCTGACAATTCTAACCATAGAAATGTCTATACACACTCCCTAAAAAGTATTTATAATGTTTGAAGCACACTACTGGTAGTAGTCAAAAATGGAAATGTCCCAAGTATTTATCAATAGTAATGAATAAATGAGGGTAGCCACTTAGAGTACTATACAACAAAGAAAAAGAACAAAGTACAAATATATACCAAGGCATATATGCATCTCAAAAATTGAATGCTAAACAAAAGGGGGCAGACCCATGAGGTTCAGTCTGTATCATTCCATTTATACGAAATTTAAACACAGGCAAGATCAACTGATGGTGACAAATGTTAGTTACTACCATGGGGACTAGGGGACAATGCCTAGTAAGAAAGCTCTGTATGGCTGATACCATCCTCTTCTGACCTGGATGGTGGTCAACAAATATACACTCCACAACAAGGTTTAATGAAACACCCACTTATGACCTGTGCATTCTGTACGTATGCTATACTTCAATGAAATATACTTTAAAAATTAAAGATAAGATTAAACACCACTGTAATATAAAATGGGCTAAAAATGCAAACAAAACACTTAGAACAAATTTTTTTCTCCACACACAGAGAATCATAAATTATTAACTAGGCTTTACCAATACTAACCTTCTCCTATCCACATGTTTGTATCTGGAAATGTATAAACATCAGGTATCAAAATAAGAAAACAAGGCGAGAGTAGTAATACTGGAGATAAGTTTCCCTCAAAGGAAACAGGAGAATATAATGAACTGGATATCAAAGGAACAAAATTGGCCTAATCAAGATCTTTTCATTGTAGCAAACACAGGGAGTGATCCAGACATGAAAAAAGTCAAGCAAGGTTTCCCTGAAAACTGACACTTGATTATTGGCCCCTAGCTCCATCTGATTTGTTTAGTATGCATCAGAGCCACTGGTGGGAGCAGAACACTGCTGGCATGTTGACAAACACTGGTGCACGATGAGCAGTCTGCAGAAGTCTGTTTCAAACACTCTTCTGTGGAAATCCTTCAGGTGAACAGATGAAGAGAGCATCTGCTCTGCCCTGGATAAAATCAAGCCTGGGGCACAGTGAGGACCTGAGGCCACTCTCCAGCCTTCTGTGCAGCCCAGGGAAAGCCCAGGTGGCCTTCATGACAGTGTGCAAACAATACTCTCCTCAGGATCACCACAGCTGGGAAGTAAGAGAAGCGCCTTGCCCTCTTGCATCTCTATGTTCACTCTCCCTGCAGATGCATCCTGACATACGCGGTCTTTTGAAATACTAATGAGACCCTTTTTTTTTTTCTTTTGAAGGACTGGGGATTGAACCCTGGGTGTAAAGCATGACAGGGAAGCATTCTACACTAAGCTGTTACTTTGAAACAAACTCTCACTATGTTGCCCAAGCTAGGCTGGAGTTCAATACTGCTTTGGCATCCACAATAGTTGGGACCACAGTCTTGTACCACTATGCCCAGTGTAACGGCTATGCTAGAACAATGGTGTTACGGTTTGTGTCTGAATGTCTCCAAAGCCTCATGCGGTCATAGAGGAGCAGGCCTTACAAAGGTGGCTGAGTCTAGCTTTTGTGACTGGCTCATTGTCTAGCGCTGGGATTGGCGGTGTAAGTGCTGACCCACCCACAGGTGGGTAGCTGGCATACAGTATGAAGGAAGGAAGGAGGTGAGCTTTACCCTTTTTGCCCTTTTTGCACTTGTTGCTTGCCATTCAGCTGCCCCTTAGCCATTCACCCTGCTTTGGAGCCAGGACTGAAACCTCCAAAAACTATAAGCTAAATAAACCTTCCCTTCTTTCATTTTGGGCATCAAGTATTTTGTCTCAGCAACTAGAGAAAAGAATCCAAGATAAACAGATTTATAAGGAAACAAGGACTTAAGTGTTAGTTTTTTTGGTGTGGTAGAGAAACAAAGGCAGAGAAGGAAAAAGGCCTTTAGTGCAGGCACAGGAGGCTGCAGAAGAATACAAGATCCCTCTGAGGCTGACAAAGAAGCTGTGGGGATTTTATTAGGTTTGACAGTGGGTGGAGTTTAAAAGGGGGCAGAATGACGCATTGAGTCACTGGAGTGCATGTAAAAAGCGGGAAGTTTAACTTGGGGTCGGAAGAAGAACAAGGAAATCAGTATTGGAGAGACATGCTGTCATTTGAGAAGCCAGTGCCACGCTGGGCAGGTGCCACACTGGGCCTGACAGAGTTTCGTACAGAACCCATCAATAAGTTGGTTAGATCACCACTCAGTATAACTCCGAACAGCCTCGTATCAGCACATAGCCAGGTTATAGATCTCGACTTTCATTTTCTTAATAGTTTAGGTTTATGAGACTAGGATTAAGTAGATACATGCCATTCTTTTTTGTTTCTTTATGTGCCATTGTTTTATACATTGCCTGATTTTGTCTTTTTTGATTATCTACAACTCTATGGTAAGTTTCCTGGAAAACACTGCTAGCTAGCATACAATGTAAGGCTGGGAAGGAGGCATACTTTTCCCTTTTTGCTCTTGTCACTTATGGCCACCAGGACATTTGCCCCTCAGCCATGCCACCCTGCCTCAGAGCCCGCTGAGTATGGACTGGAACCTACAAATACTGTAAGCTATATAAACCTTTCTTTCCTTCATTTTGAGCATCAAGTATTTTGTCTCAACAACAATAGAAAAGTAACCAAGACAACTCCAAGGTAATGCTATTCTATCATTTTCCTCATCAATCTGACAGCCATACCACCATAAGAGAGCTGCTCACTGAATAGCTGAAGATTTGAGTGACACTTTTTGAATTGGCATTGCACTGAAAAGTTGTGATTTCAGTGGTACTGAGAGGAATTTGGTGATGGAAAAGGAAAAACTAACTGTAAAGATACTTAAATATTAAATAATCCTCAGGGAGCATTAATGGAAACATCGGTGCCTTTAGAAACACGCACATGATTTTCTTTTTCCTTTGCTCTGGCTAATCTCACACTGAGTAACTCTTTCATGTCAGATAAGCATGAGAAAAATGAGGGCAGGGAAACAAGCCAGTGAAGTAAATTCATTATATTATCTTATCTACGATGTATGTTGGTATTATCCTTTTTTTTTTTTTTTTAAAATAAGGAAAGAAGGACCTGGGAGGACAATGAACTTGGCTTAGAAATCAAAGTGGCCAAGCTGGAAGTGGCTAGGTCTCTGACTTCAGAACCTATGCTCTGTTACATGGTCTGTATCAGCCTTACGGTTGTATATTTCCCATAATATACCAAATAAGACAAATCCTAGTGATCTGAACCAATCAGAAGCTAAGAATAAAGATGTCTAAAATGGGTAGATTAGCCACTTCCTCTTAAAGCATAAACTATACCTTCAAAAGGCTATAAAATTCTTCACAGTGTTACAGTTTACATCTCGAGGTCTCTTCAAAGTCTCGTGTGCTCATAGGCGAGGCTTTTAGGAAGTGACTGGATCCTAGGGGGGCTTGATACTCATCAGTGAATTAGTCTACTGGGGAGTTTATAGCTAAAGGTGATGCTGACAGGGAGCATGACTGAAAGAGATACATCACTGGAAATGTGGCATGGAAGGGTCAATCAAACTCCTTCCCCTGTACCTCCATTCACCCGCTCTGCTTCCTATAAGCCATGTACTTCCTCTGTGATGCTGCCCTGCCTTGGGGTCAGCCAATGATGGAATGAAACATCTATAAACTGTAAGCCAAAATAAACCCACTCTCCTTTAAGTTCCAGATATTAGTTATTACATTCTAGCAATGAGAAAGTGAATAAGACAATGGGCAATAGTATCCCAGGCAATGCACACTGGATACCACATGGTCCAAAGGAAACGCGCTTTCTGTCACATCTACCTCCATTAACCAGCTTCTTTTAAAGAACTTACCAATGACCCACTACTTTCTGGTCTCTTCTTTCCTCGCAAGGTTGTTCTTGTACCATTATGAACCAAGAGCATACGAAGTATCTCTAGAAGTAAACCAACTTATGAGGGCAAAGTAAAGACAAGAAGTGATGGGTGCCTGGGTCACAGACAATTTATTAACTGTTGGAGAAAGGAAGAAACAGGAGTCCTACTGACTTTCACATTTTATGATTCTATGAGAAGTTATGCCACCCTGTTTCCCACTTTGAAACTAAACCAGAGTATCAAAACTATAAGCCAGACACTTGGTACCCCCAAACACTAGTATCTTTGTTAAAATTAATATACTAACTTCTTAAAAGAATGTCCAGATACTTTACTTCATTCCTGAGCAAACAAATGCTTTCCCCAGTCTACCCTTATGTAGGTACACATATACTCATATTCCTTACCGAAAGTAACTTCTCCTTTGCCAGCCTTATCAAACAGCTGAAAGGCCACCATAAACAAAGCATCCGGAGCACACAGGACAGACTCGAATGCTACAAATTCTTGAAAGGATATTAACCTGTAACATAAAACAAACACAAAGCACAAAATCAGTAGCTTGTAGACAATAAAAGCACATATAAACATACACTAAGAGGAAAAAAATTTAAAATGTCATCAAAAAAAGTAAAATTCAAAACTAAACACATTTCTCAGCACTTAGCATTTCCTTTTACACACAGTGGATGAGTGGATAAAACAATGTACAGAAGCAAAGAGACATGACAGGCTTGAGCACATGGTGAAATACTAAATGCATTATCATTTCAAATGCAACTGTTTTATCCAACACCATTTATGTTTCAAACCTCAATCTTCCTTCAGGCATGGTGTTAGATTCTATAGCTAAGGCCTAGATTCTTTAGATTAAGACATAATTGCATAACAACAAGAGAGAACTGCTTGGTTATTTAGTGACTCAGATATTCATTCATTACAGATAGCTACTAATCACATGTGAACTGAATGAGAAATATTACAGGGGACCATACAGACCAATCAGACATGAAATGTGAGCCCAAAGAAATTCTAGTTAGGTAAGGCAGATAGCAATGGTTTAAAATTAGCAGCATACAATACCGACGAAACAGAAAACAAGAATCAACAGAGGACAAGAGAAGGGAGCAAAGGATCTGCTCATTGTTCTCCAGGTAAAACAGTTATCAAAAATTTCTAAAGAAGGTCACTGCATTATCAGATGTATGCCTTAGGAAGAGCATGATAAGCTACAGAAGAAGCTTGACTTGCAGAGCCATGAAAAGACTTCCTAAGAATGTTTTCTACCACTATTCTGTATTTTAAAGATTAAAATGCTTCAGTAATATATCAAGACAGTCCAAGTTGCTAGAGGATATATAGAACAAGAAAACAGGAACATATCTGTGTGTTATAGAATACTTAATTACTTCTAAACAATTTAAACATCATTATATATCATTTCAAAGTCAACTTAGCTGTTTCCCAGAATGTCATCTTACTACAATACCACAAGAAAAGGGAAAACTCATGGTGTATTCAGTACAAAATCTCCCTATCATTCGCTACCCACAGCATGTTCTTAGAATGCATGGAACACTTCAGGCACAGCAAGTGTTTCAAGAGAACACCTGTCCTGGGCATTTCACCCTCTACTAGAGTCTCTCCTACTAAGAATCAGCTACCAGTGAAGGTGGAGATGGGAAGGGATACAGACAGCAGTTAAACTTTCTTTGTTGAACTTAAGGCACTTCCTGCCATTAGGGAGAGTGTGAGGGTACACACCTAACAGCGGTAGTGCAGGAGCTAATTTGTGAAAACTAAGAGAAGAAGCAAAGCCCTAAGGGTACAAAGGAAGGAGTATTTATTTTGCCTAGAAGAACCAGGAAGGCTTCATGGAGGCATGGCCTTTGAAGGATATATATTTTTCTTTTATCAGTACAGGGGATCAAACTCACAGCCACACACTTGCAAGGCAGAGGCTTATGCCACTGAGCTAAATCCCCAGCCCTGAAGGATAATTTTAAAGATGAACAGATCTGTGGGATCATATATGTCAAGTTCCTCTTTTACTTTCTAGATGAAACAAGCTGAAGGAAAATGACTTGTATAAGGAAAAACTGGCTTCTGCCATTCTGGGTCTATAAATTGGATCTCCTGGTTTCCATTTGACCTGGGTAGACTTTCAGTTGGTACGAGGAGACAGGAAAAAGAAGAAGTGTTGAGAGAACTGTCTTCCAGCACATAGACTGGAGGTGAAAATACAGAGAATGTGCTGCACTTAGAGGAGGATGAAACAGGAATGGAACCTGAATCTAGACAGTTTTGAGAGCAACAGATGAGCTGCAGTGAGTACATTAGCCACCTGTGGAGGACCTAGAAAGCCAGGCTACAGAATCTTAATGCTTTTACAGGCAGGGATAAGTCACTCAAGGATTTTAGATTAATAAGTAACAGGAGCAAATCTTTGTTTTAGAAAAGAAATTGGTTTAGGAGATGCATTTTAAAAGGAAAGATGTTCACAGCTAGGGTAGCAGGGTGTAGTGGGAGCTCTCAAATGCAAAGGCAGGAGAGACTAGAGAAACACAGGTGATGCTAAAATGATAACACTGGTAAGGAGCAAGACTGAGGACAAAGACAGACACCAAGATGCTCTCATGACTAAAGCAGGGAAAATTTTTAAAGAATGTAAGAAAAAGTTTAGAAGGGACTTGTGGGAAAACAGGACCAATTCTGACCATGTTAATTAAACAGGAGGTACCAAGTGGGTCACTGAAGGATGGTGGTCCCTGCATGTAACTCGGGAGATATTCTGGTATGGTCAAAACTGTGTACCCCAAATTTATAACCCCCAATAGTTCAGAACATGGTGTTATTGGAAACAAGATTTTCACAAAGGCAATCAGTTAAGATAAGGACCTAATGAATCGAGTGAATACCCTTACAATATAGTATTTGTAGAGTTCTTAAAGAAGAGGGAGACATTGAACATAGATATACATGGAAGAGATGCTCTGTGAGGACAGAGGCAGGGGTCAGGGTGAGGCTTCTCTAAGCCAAGGAGCACCAGTGAGAGGCATGAAAGAGACTTCCCTCAAGGCCCCCAGGAAAAAAAAAAACAAACAAACAAACAAACAAAAAAACACCCTACTGACACCTTCACAGTGAACTTTAAACCTTCAGAACTCAAGGCCATACATTTCTGGTTTTAAACAACCAGTTTAGGGACTTGTTATACAGCACTAGGAGGAACAGAGAGGCCAAGATTAGAAATAAAGATATGAGAGTTTTTACAGAATGGTTACTAAAAGTTGTGAAAGAAGGGACAGCCCTGAGGAACCCCAGCAGGCCCACCACACTCTTATGACTGAAGGGTACACAGGATGACTGCACCTCATTGTGCTTCCTCGTCCTTTGAGCTCGTCAGCCTACCCACCCCAAGCAGCCACCACGGCACGGCACGCAGCAGCCTGTGCTGCTCACTACGGTAACAAGCGGTCGGGTCCTGAGGCAGCAACTATTACATTTGCTAAATTACTTAAGAGATGTACAATCTAGAACGGGATTTTTAAACATTTCATGCTCTTAATAAAGGCCTCAAACACAATTAAAAAGAACATCCTACCACTCTTTAAATTGTGTTTATGTATGTGACTAAATCTTTCTCTCACAATTTCAATAGGGCTTCACTACCATAACTTACGGCTGGCATTTTAGGCATGTTACAGATACCAAAAAGGTATGTAACTTGGTAATCCTGTTAGATACAAGTATTTTTAAAAATCTATGTAGGAGGTATGGAGATGAACTATGAAACCACAATGTATTACTGTCCATCAAGATCATTTCGGATTTTTCAAGGCAATCTGACTAGAAGTCTATGAGAATAATTATATAGTACTATATGCATTTATGACATATCTAAAAACATCTATATTTTCATATAAACAGTACTTCAGTCTTGCTTTACAGATTTAATGGGTGTTAGCATGAGTTACAACAAAGAATACAAGCTTAATCAAGTTTAGACCTGACTGGTGAGCTCACTTAGTTCCTTTTCCAACCCAACTCCCAAGACTTCTTAGACAATGTTAGATGTCGTTTTAAAATAATCACACAATTCTGAAGAATTCCATAAATATTATATAAAGAAGAGTATCTGATACCAACATTCATTGAAACTAGAGGTAAAAATGGGTCAACAAAGCAAGTACAAAAGTCACATTCACAGGTCTATGCTATTTGAAGTTTAGGGGAGAGCAGGTTCCTAACTACTCTAATTCACAATTCTGATCCTATCAGAAATTGTTTTCAGCAGGGCATTTTTGTGTTCCAAAGCATTAGAGCTACTCCTCTTCTACAATTCTCATGGCACCAACTTCACAGCTCCTTTAAAGGCCAGGTAAAACAGCCCAAATGCTATATTGTATACTACTATAAAATCATAAGCCAAGAGACCAGGGATTAAAAATGAACTGTATCCTTATACCATGTTTATGACAATATAAAGGTTATATACTTATCACATACATAGAAAGGTATTCGAAGGATATACACCAAAATGAGGACTTAATTGCTTTTAATTTAATCATAGCATAACTTTTGGTCCCTCCATTTTCAACTTGCAAAGGGGTAGCTTTTACCTTGGAAATACTTAAAATATGAGACGGTGTAGACTGAAAACTATGCTATTATGGAAAAAAAACAGTAAATAACATCAGTCAACTAGAGGTAAACTGATGAATTCAGAGAGAAAGAGTATTGTTATATTGTAAGAATAAAGATAGAGTCTTACTGAAATGAGGAACATAAAACATCCAAGGGAAGACACAACCAAGGCTAAGATGTGATCAAGGAAAATGGGAGGCAGAAGAAAGACTGCAGGTCAGCCTCAGTGCCTTTGCTGTGCACTGGGCAGAGGCCAGTGTGAGGAATACTCAGATGAAATATGTAAGTTCTGCTCATAGAACTGGTGGGTCAGAAGGGCAGAAGGTAAGCCAGGAACCAAGAAGAAAAGAGATGAAGAGCCACATGCAGTGTAGAATTGCTGGAGGGAAAGTGCAGTGAGAAATACAGTGCTCATAGACTGACCAAGATGGCCCAGAAGGGTTAGGCAAAGATCTGAAAGTTTTAATGACAGGATCAATTTATGCTTCCAAACAATTAATCAGGTAAAGATGTGCTGAAACAAACTGGAAGAAGAAAGGCTGAAGTGGGAAAACATGTTGGGAGGATCCAGGGAAAACTCCAGAAGGATTGAATCAGAAAGACGGTACCCTATGCCAAGAGTAAGGGGGAGGGCTGGGGATCTAGCTCAGTGGCATAAGCTCCTGCCTGGGAAGCATGAGGTCATGAGTTCAATCCCTGGTACCAAAAAAAAAAGAGTAAGGGGGTATACAGGGCTACACCCCCAGAGGACTGTTTGATAACACATTACAAGCACCATAATCCCATTTCTAGGAGTTTACCTGAAAAATTAATACATAAATGTATACAAACTTCTAACTAAAGGGATGTGCAGGTTTCATTGTTGGTAACAGTGAAAGCGACCTCAATATACAACTGATTAAAGAAACATTCATATATAGGGTGCGACCTGTTATGGCTTGTATATAGATGTCCCACCAAAGCCTCATGCAGTCATAGGTGGCACTTTTTCAGAGGTAGATGGGATCTGCAGTGTGTGGTACTAGAATTCGTGGTGCAAGGCTAGGATCAAGGGCACTAGGATTAAGGGTGTGAGTGCTACCTGTCTTAAGTAGCCTGGATAAAATATAAGGCATAGAAAGAGGTATAGTCATCCCTTGCTTATTTTGCTACCTTCTGCCCACTGTGAACTATTTCTCCCTGTGATGCCTGATTGTGATTGGAGCTAGCCAATTATGGACTGAAACCTCTATAAACTCTGAGCTAAATAATTCTTTTCTCCTTTAACTTTGGGTGTTGAGTATTTTATCTCTGCAATGAGAAAAGTAACTAATGCAAGCACGATAATCTATTTATAGGAATTTATCATGAAAAAGGGATGCTTATGTAGCACTATTGATAAGTGAAAACAAACATATATAACTGATTAAGTAAAGAAACATTTGTATACATGGTACTGCCAAATGCTAAAAATTGTTACAAACAAACCCATGGTATTAAATGAAACCTCAGCTACACCAAATACATTGAAAATGATTCTGCATTGTTAAAAATGGATGAAATGTTGTTTTACATGTGTGTGCATGCACATACTTATGGTCTGGAACTATGCACACCAAAGTGTTAGCAGTGACTCTCTTCTGGTTTCATTATTAGGAATTATATGTTTTCCCTTTTTCTGGCCCATCAGTTAGCTACAACCCTCTTTTAAAATCATATGTTTTCAGAAAGCTGCACTTAGCTACAACCCTACCCTCTTTTAAAATCATGTATTTTCAGAAAGGGTCTCACTAAATCACTGAGGCTGAATTTGTGATCACATGCCTCAGTCTCACAGAGTGCTGGGATCACAGGCCTACACCCTTGCACCCAGCCAATTTTTTTTTCAACAATATAATACTTTGTTGTTTTTATAATAAGAAAAAAATAAAAGTGCATATAAAACAATATAGCAAAAACCTAAACTGGGATAGTGGTAAAGGACTGAATAACAGATATAAAAGGAGCAAGAAAAATGGAAAAAGGAACAGATGGTGTAAAAACATCCCAGGAACCCAAGCTGGTGACTCCAGTTCTCTTCTTCCTCCCTGCTGCTGTTCATCCCCACTCAGCAGAGGCTGGGGCCTCCTGTGGTCCCTTTCATCTCAGCTTGCCTTCCATCTCCAGGCCAACTCTGTGGCTGTGAAAGTTGAAGCAACTGCGCATAAGGATCTGATCTGCTCATACTTCAGGAAGTTTGGGTGTGGACAATGCACCGTATCAAAATCCAATTACTGCTTTTATTTAAGATTCTTAACCACAAGAATGCTTCCCAAAAATAACTTTCCTTATTACCCTCTTCCGTGTGTTACTACAGAAGCCAAGGAATTGCCCAGGATTAACAGCAGAGATAAAAGTAAATTCTTACTCCAAAAACAGGGTTCTAAGACCACCCTGGTTAAAAAACCTGTGGGTGTTAAGGTGAGAAAAAAAAAATCTAGAATTGGACTCTCCTATGAACACCAGTTTAATGTTATCAAAAGAGCTTTGGCCTGTATAATTTTAACATTTTTTAATAATAGCTTTTTGGCTTTTCCAGCTCTTCTTGTTCCCTCTCTGGTTGCACTGTGGGCAACCAGGACACGGCGTAGATGGATGAGATGGACCAAACCTGCTGCATAATGCATTCCTGTGGGGGAAAGGTAAAGCCATAAAGTCAGCTCTGGAATTAGATAACTGTACAGAAGGTAAACTGAAGGAATGCATTCAAGCAAAACTCAGCCTCCCAGGTTCCGTTTTACTAGTATGGGGAAGGACTGAGCATTTACTTTTTTTCTGAGCTTCTAAATTATTCTACTTTGCTACCTGTCTTCAGAATCAACAAGGGAGAGCAGGGAAATGGGAAATGGCACTGGTTTGCCTCAGTGATCAGGAAAGCTCTTGTGAAGGAGATATCAAGATCTGAAAGATGAAAAAGCAGTACTGCTGGGAAAACACAAGGTCATCTGAGAAGAAATCTCCATGGGAGGGCCCAGTAAAGACCAACCTTGGCAAGTTCCATGGGGCAGGGCAGGGAAACTGCTGGAGAAGAGAAGATGGCAGAAGAGGAGATGGTATTTGTGGATGTTATGCCTGATATATGCGGACAACAGTGTTGGTGGAGTTAGAAAAGCTAGAAAGAACAGTCAGGACAAGGAAACAGCCTGGACCAGGACTTCAGCAGGGGAAAGAAAGGAGAAGTAGTCAAGTACAGGATATATTTTCCAGACAGCTGCTAAGGTTTAATAGTACAAGGTCTCCTGGGGCCCATTCTACAAGTCACAGCACAGAGTTTTAAAAACCAGGAGCCAGTCTGCCCCAGGAAGCTGCAGGGCTGAAAACAGCCAAAAGCACAGACTCAGAGGCCCTGAGGTCACTGCAGATATGAAAACTACCAGTTAGGCAAATGATGAGGGAGCTAGAAAATAAAAATTTTTATTTAATATGCCAGATGATGGTCAGTGAGTATACAAACAGGGCTCCCAGCCCCAATTGAGCAAATTCCTCATTATTATTTATAATACATTCCAAAAGAAGACAATGAACATTACCTAATTTAGTATCAGAAGCATCAGGAGTGGGGTAGAAAGAAGTTCAGGTTCTAGTCCTAGCTGTGACTAACCAAGCTACTTCTGCTCCTACTCCATGAAAAGTGGTTTCCCACATACCCCTCTACAATGCTGCAGGAATCATTCCATGTCTACTCTGGCTCCAGTATGGGCTTGGCGGACCCTGGACTGCATCTGTATGGAAGCCAGCAGGGCTCTTGGGTCTACTACTATGTGCTCTGGTTTAAATCTCAGGATAGCATTTGCCAAGAGCCTATTTAAATTCATTGGCTCCAATGAAACCTGGCAGATTGAATATTGTTCAAACAAGCAGGCTACTTATGCCTGGCTTTAGAAACCTATAAAAGATTTTTATTAGTAATTTTACTGTATTTTTATCATAAATTTGGCCTATAAATACCACCTCTGCAGACATCTCTTCCTCTATATAGGCAAAAAAGATAAATGTATAAGCTTTCCTAGTTGTAAGCTTAATTCAGTAAGTGACTGTCTATAGCACCAGCCCTACTTCTCTGTCCATGCTTTTTAATTTACACCAAATAGCACTCAAGTTGCCCAAGGCTGACAGTGGCAGTAAGTATTTTTAGGGGGCAACACTATGCCACCAATATTATCAGAGGGCTTAAATACATTTAACAGGTCAGAGTCATCCCTTTTACAGTTCACTTTTGCTAGTAGTTAATTTAAGTAGCACTAAAAAAATGTCTTATATCTACACATCCTTTTATATTCCATCATTTCTTTGTTAGATAACTACTACCACTGACCTTGTGAGACTCTGTGTCCTTGGTACCTGGTTCAGTGTCCCACTTTTTAACCTTTGTGAAATAAAAACATTTCAATTGTGGCAGATTACAATGAGAATGATACTGCACCAAGGAAAAAGAACCATTACAAGCTTTTTAGAACCAGGCTCATATCAAATTCTCTCTTTAAATCTCTAGATAGATATCCTTTTTTCTTAAATATTAGTAAGTATCATTTTAAAGCCTGAAGAGCTACCATGTCATATTGTATTGCTCCTATTTGGTATAATCCCCAATACTGAGAGCAGAATTATAAGCATGTATCACAATTATTCATTCTATGTGTTATATTATGGCTATTTTAATACCTATTTAAATACTTTTTCTCAAAGGAAAAGTTTAAAAAGGAAACAAATTCACCATAAACAACTCAAAATTGAGTGTTGTCTATAAAGGGGAAAAAATAAAAGATCATGATAGAAGAAAGGGAAAAGTAATTGTAAACTGTATTGGAAAACTGAGTTAGGTAAATACAGTAGATTTTTATAAATCTGTGTTTCTTGCATCTTTCCTTATTCTTCCAAGTAAGGCTGGTCAAGAAGGTTTCAACTTTGTTAAAATGGCAAATGAAGAAGGATAATGGCATAAGTCACAGAAAAGAAATCAGTCACCGTAAAACTGGCAGGCAAACAATCTATCACTTAACATTTTGTAAGTGACCACACTGTACACCAACCTAATACTCTGCATTAAAGTAGCAGGTTGCTTTATCCAGATTAATGCTGGATAACCAGTTACTGTAAATGCACTCAGGGATACCAGAGGTTGGCCAGCATGCAGGACACACAGTGCCAAACTCACTGCTTTTCACACTCATCTCCAGTTTGATCACTCCTTTGTTTTAACAGAGTGGAAAAGCATGGAAGTAACCTCTGCTCAACAGACCCTGTGAGTGCATCAAGCACAGGCTGAAGGAGTGAGATACCTTTCATGTAACCTTCTGCTAACTATGTCCTATTATCTGTTTGCTCTTGGCTCAAACAGTATTTTAAAAAATCAACTAAGTGAGGTGTTTTTTTTTTTTTTCCATTGGAATGGAATGCCCTTTGGAACAGATTTTTTTTTTCTAAATCTCAAAGACAAATAATGATGATTAAAACAATATTCTGAAACAAATAAAAGATACCTAAGCACAGGCACAGAACAAATGTCAAGAGAAAATGCATTACTTTTTTATGTTTGGCAATGATGAATTTCCAGTTAGTTGCTCTGCTTACAAAAAAGGATAAAACATAAGCAGAAAACTAAAATCAAATTACACTGATTCTGCTCTGAGAAACATAACCAATTACTTAGCAACATTATAGCATTTTGTTTCATTCAATTCTAATTCTTACATTTCAGGTAGAGTACACCAAAACTCTCTTAATGTGACTGTAATATAAGCCCCTCGGCAAAGCAAAATTAAATGACTGAAATAGCCCTTATCATTTTAAAAAATAAAATTATTCACAGTGTGGATAAGAAGAAATAGAACACACAGGCTTGAGCCAGAATATCGCCAAAAATCAGCCAACATTAATATCTGCTGTGCCAGCTGAATTCAAATTAACCCAATTTTTACATGTTAATTAAACCAGCTATTTTCTTCTTATTGTATTTTTGCTTCTTAAATAGTAGAGTCTATAAGTGATTCCCAACAGACTTGTCCCAATAACAATGACGTATTCATTTACTTCTATTATGACCATACAATACAGTAACTGAGCAGTAATTTTTCACAGTCAATTACATGTGTGGTTCTTTATGCTTAAAGATGCTGAAATAATGTGCACTATAGAGCCATATGCCCGGATCTCTAGTCTGCCTGAGGTAGTTGCCTGGGTAACACATTTTCTCTCCAGTTTAGCATAACCCTTCATTGAATATCATTAGGTGTTATTAAATAGCAAACATTAACATGAACTTCAATATACTACTTAGAGTCATTTTACCCATGTAAACAAGTGCTGCATCATTTATAATAAGCTTAAAGTAGATTATGATTTTCCATATTTAAGAAGCTGAAAAAGAAAAGGTGCCCACATGTTGATTCTAAATTGAATTTGCAGAAATTTCTGGTAATACATATGAACTCAGGCCAAGTTTCAAGAATAACTCCTCTTATCAATATGGTCATATTATTCAATGTAAACAAAGGAAAATTAGGTATTTAAAATCTATTCAATGTTATAAAATAATTCCATCCACCGCATCTCAAGTTGTTTTTTTACCTTCCTAATAGGGAGGAGAGGAAGAATGCACTTGAATTCAGTAATAAATGAATTTAAAGCATAAAGTGTTTAAAAGTCAAAGTACATAGAAATAAGCAGAAAGTATTGCATTACCTAAATTTTTCTAGTTTTTGTTGAGGTATAACTGATCCCAAAAATTGTACGAATTGAAGGTATATGACATGGCTTGATATATATTATGAAATAACCACAAACTCATTTACATATCTTTTACCTCAAATAATTATCTCATATAGTTAAAATATTTTAAATATTCACAATTTGAGGAAGGCTTGCAGAGTTTAAATTCTGACAATATATTGTTTATACAGGTATCCTAGAGGAAGGCCTCCATCAGTCCTCTACCCTGTCACTCCAAACAAGCATCAATGTCAGAAACACCAGTATGCTTTTGTACAAATACTGTCTCAATAGTCAGACACCTCCTCTGTCTTAGTTACTTTTCACTCACTGAAAAACACAATACTCAACACCCAAAGTTAAAAGGGGGGAGGTTTATATAGCTCACAGTTCGTAGAGGTTTCATTCCATAACTGGCTGGCTCCAAGGGAGGGTGGCTTGATTCTATCAATTCCTTCTAGGGCATTGCAGAGAACAGTTCATGGCTCCCACAAGATAGCAAAACCAAGAGACCTTAACAGAGCTATTTTGCCCCTTTTATCTTACTCAGATGACTTAGGATGGGTAGCACTCACACCCAGTCTCAGTCTCAGATTCTAACATTGCACCAGGAATCAATTCCAGCATCACTATAGATCCAGCCACCTCCAAAAATGCCTCTTCTATGACCACATGAAGCTTTAGGGGGACATCTAAACACAAGCCATAACATTCCACCCCTGGCTTCCCAAGACTCATGTGCAACCCTTTATGCAAAAAAGCATTTAGTCCATCTCTAAGAGTTGCCAAAGTTCTAACAGTTTCAGTACTGCGGAAAAGTTCAAGACAAAACTCTTAGCTGCAAGCCCTTATACAAATCAAAAGCACATTAAACACTTCCAACATTCAATGGCATGAGAAAGACATTTCCATTCCAAAAGTTACAAACAGTGGGATAGCAATGGGAAAGAAGCAAGAGCAAAGTCCAGCAGGGCAAATATTAAATCTCATACTAATAGTTCAGCTTCCAGCATCCTTGACAATCTGTGGCAAGCTCTGAACTCCAAAGGCTCTACCACTATGGCACTTCAGGTGACTGTAGCTCCCATGGCTTCTCTCTTGGCTGGCTTTGCTAACTTCTTGTAGTTTTCCTAGGACATTCCACGTTTCTTGACTTCTCCAAACTTCTGGAGTCTCTACTGCACCTTTGGATTTGCACTCACAGCTTCACGCAGTGCCCCTTGGGTACACTGCCTGGCTTCCCAGGCCTTCTTCTGAAATCTGGAAGGAAGTCTTCCTGACCAAAAAACTCTTTTATTCTTCATGAACCTAAAACTTGCACCACGTGGGTGACACCAGGGTCTGTTAACAGCTGGAGCAGTAGCCAAGTTTCCTGCTCTCTTGCCAGCAGGGGTCAGGTGTCTATTAACCAAATCCCAAGGAAAAAATTCTCTAGGCCACAGCTATTCTGGAACATAGTGTTCTGGGGATCTCTTTGCATAGTAAAATCTGTCACTTTTGCAAATTTGAGGCTGCAAAGGGTGGAGTCCTGCTGTTTCCTGTGATGCTCTCAGGCCATCTTTTCTATTTTGTTCCTTCTCATCAATCAAGAACTCCTCTTTCATCTTTGCAGTCCAGAGCTTTAATGGAGCTTCCTTACTAGGGAAACTCACAATGTTTTAAAGCATCTTGCTGGGTTCTTTGCTCTTGCTTCTCAACATACATATATGGCTAAAATCCCCTAAAAGTAGTGATGCCACCACCTCAATATTAGGCAGCCTTGAAATTTTGTCTGTCACATTAATTAGTCCACTATCCTTAATCTCAGTCTTAGGCAGACTCTCTACAGGAGCAAAATGTAGACAAACTTTCTGCCAAGCCAGAACACATTGCTTAGAGTCCAAGAGTCAATGAAGTTCTTCCTAGCAGAAATCTTCTGAGTCTAGTCTTTACTGGCAATGCTTTGGTCAGCAGCAGTCTGGTCTTGTCTCTGACCAGAATCTCCCATCAAGTACCACTAAAGTGTTCCAGCTCTACTTTTTCAGCTGGCATTTCCACACCTTGCAAATATCTTTCCACAAGCCAGTCCCAAAGGATCCTGAACTACATGGTCAGGTATAGTTCCAGTAACAACCCCATTTTGCTGATAACAAATTTTGTCTTAATTACTTTTCTCACTGCAGAGACAAAATACCTGACACCAAAATTAAAGGAAGAAAGGTTTACTTGTCTTACAGTTTGTCAGTGTTTCAGTTCACAATCAGATGGCTCCAAGGCAGGGTGGCACATGGCAGAGGAGCAAGAGTTTATGGCGGGTAGAAAGTAGCAAAAGCAACAAGAGACAACCACAGTTCTTTCTGTCCTTCTTATCTTATCTACACTACTTAAGGCAGGTAGCACTCATATCCTTAATCCTAGTGCACTTGATCCTAGCACTGTACCATGAATCAATTCCAAATCTGAACACTCTAGATCCAGCCATCTCTGAAAAAGCCCCACCTATGCCACATGACACTTTAGGGAAACATCTAAACACAAGCCGTAACAGACTCCTTACCTTCCCAGTTGGAGAACTCCTCCAAAATCACAAAATTACATGTGTTTTTGAGACACACCATAATTTCATATGAACCTAAACCCTTGTCTATACTCAATTACAACTTTTCCTGTATCACGTGTATAATGCTGGGCCTCCAAAATGTTCCGTGTTAATTTTAAAGAACATAGGAAAAAAGAAAATGAATCATCAAATGGCACTGCTGTTCCTCTATATTTTCTTGCCTCTCCCAGTACAGTAGAAGGTGTGGGGAAAGTAGAAGGTGTGGGGAACTGACAGGTTTGGGAGGAAGCTTCGAAGTTGTCTAGTCAACCAAAGAATAACTAAAGAGAAACCTCTGCCAAAAAAACAAACAAACAAAAAAGTGTTCTTGATTATGGCAAGTGAGATCTTACACCTGTTTATTAATCCAGAACAAGGAAGAAATGGACACCCAAAACACAGTGACTATGCCTCAGGTGCTACACTGCAACTTCTACTGTGCCAGAGTATCTTGAACTGCTGGGGCCAAGACGGTTGATAGGGAAGAAATTTCTGGATATTAATTGTATATTCTATTTTGACACTGGCCATCTGTTTTGATGAATGTTTCTATGAGGTATAATGTAAGAAACCAGTTGATAGCAAGGATGTTAATCTTAAGCAAAAATATTATAATTATATTGGGATCAATAAAGATTTAATAAATTCTCTGATGCCTTTAAGCCAATTCACTTTCTGAATGATTAAGATATGCCAGGTTTTCAATTTAAATCTTTTTTTTTTAAATTAAAGCTAAATTGTATAAACTGTAGTGACTACAAAAGACAGCTTAATAACCTAAGAAACATTATAAATGATACCTGAAATAAAAAGTGATTGTTGTTTATAATATTCCAAAGAAGCAGAATTTTAGAGTGTATCTGAAATCTATAATATAGAAAATGACATTCCTACTTCACCTCAATACAGATTAAAATTTTATTACAGAAACATAATTTAAGGATTGGCCTAAAATCTGGTAAAGAAAAACATATAAATTTTTCATACTGAACTGTTTTGTTATACAAAAATTACAACAAAATATGGTGAATTCACTTATTAACCAGTTTACCCATGAATGTAGATTGTCATTAAAATAACCAATTTAGGGGCTGGGGATGTGGTTCAGTGGTAGACCACTTGCCTTGTTTGTACAAGGCCTGGGTTCGATCCCCAGCACCAAAATAAATAAATAAATAAATAATTTATTACATAGAAACTATTTATGACTATTTGAGTCCAGTTCTCTTTAGTTTACTTCATCTGTGAAAGAATTTACATAAATGATAAGAAAAAAAAAAAAAGGAAAATCTTGTGTCCCAATTGATCCAGCATGTTTCTTGATCTTATTCCATACTATCTCTGCATTTGTTAGCAAATCCTATTTCTAAAAGTCTCCTAATAATTCCAAGCTTTTTTAAAAGCAGGAAATTATAACGCATAACAGCAACTGTAAAGGATAACCATAATTAGAAACTGTTGGGAGTACTTTATATATTTTTGCAAAAGTAAATTAAGATACAAGACTATTTGAGCCTCTGTTGCTTATTCTAGGTTCGATTTTTATAAAAAAGCAACATCAGAATTTTAATGTTTCTTCCTTCAGGAAGTTGGTGACTTTTATTTCTTGGCAAAAAGAGAGGAGAGGAGGGGAGGGGAGGGGAGGGGAGGGGAGGGGAGGAAAAGATCAAGAAGCACACACTGAATCAGGAAATCAAAAAGCAGTAAGAAAAGGGTTTCAAAATGAATTACATTTTAAGTTCATCTTAAGGTACTTTTTGGGGAGTTTTATTCATCTAGAAAGTTAATAGCTTTAGTAAATCTAAAAACTATATTCTAAATTAACGATTTGAATAATGTGAACAACTATAGTAAAATATATGAAAAGATACAGGTTTGCATTACTCTATTATAGAAAATAATAACTTATCAAACCACTGAGGAAAGGGGCAGAGGGTAAGTGAGTAATAGGGTCAAATTCACAAACATCTTGCTACGTGCTGAGCTGAGAGTATGGCCAAATTCTCAAAAAGAATTAGAAAATCAAATCCTATGGGTAGTTTTCTCAACATGAACAATCCCTCAGAATTATTTTATAAAAACTAGAACTCCAAATTACTGTGACTATTTGCAGAGAAGAAAAGTGAAAAAAAGAGAAAAGAAAAGATTTTTTACAAGTTTTAGAACCTCTTAAAATGAACAAGTACATGAAATGTTAGTGATCTAAAAAGAAAAATGACAACCAAGGAGTGAGGAAGATTACACACTGATAGTACTCATCAAGGCATGTGATTAAGATGTAAGTGTGCGCGCATGCATGTGCGTGTGTGCATGTGTGTATGTTCCCTGGGCACTACTATAACATACACACTGTGATGGTTAATTTTCTATGTCAACATTAGTGGGCCATACTATGCCCACAATACGCATAGTCCAGGAGGTCAATTCAGGATAAGATTAACATCTGAATAGGCAAACTGGGTAGAATTGATCACTCAAACCATTAAGAGCCTGATGAACAGAAAGATGGTTAAAGAAAGAATGTGTCCTCTCTGCCTGAGTGCTTCACCTGGAACATCATCAGACTGGGCACTACACTGTCTGTTCCTTGCCTCTCAGGATGTCAGGTTTAGGTGGAACAACACAATTGGCTACCCAGGGTCTTCACAGTGAGACTTCTTACCTTCCAAAATCACGCGAGTCAGTTCCTTAGAGTAACTCTTTCTATGCCAATCTTATTAGTATTGAAGAACTCAGAACAACATACACGTGTATATTCATTTATTTTCCCTCTCTCCTTCCTTCCTCTTTCTTTCACATACATGCAGTTATATGTACATATAGTATAATATATATACATATATATATAAAATGTATACAATATAAAGAGCTTGTATACCTGCTTTTTGGATATGAATAAGGCACAAACTATGAGCATGAATGTGCATACAAACTGACTTACATTTGGGAGAGAAATACTGTATTCTGTAGAAGGAGAAATCAAAAATTAAAAGAAAACAGTGACTTCTAAATGGAGAGGAAAGAGTCAGGGTGAAATAGTTTTGATTTTGAAAACATGTTTTACATATTCAAAAATTCAATTAAGTCTAAAGGGAAAAAGCAATCCTTAAAAATTAAAAACAAACTGAACAAATGAACCTAACCATGTATCAACTTGGTGGCAAAACCACACAGAAAAATGGATTATTTTAAATATATATGTATGTATGTGTATATATACATATATATATGATGATTTATATTATGAAATACACCCAAGCACAGAGCTGAAAAGATATTTAAACTTCATTCACCAATTGTCAGAAGTAATTAACGTGTTATTTTGAAAACTATGATACATAATAAAAATACTTAACTATGTAAATATTTCTGGTAATCAAGATTTTCATTAAAATGAAAAGACAAATGGAAAAAATCAAAGAAATAAAAACATTTTAAATTTTGTCAATTTATCTTTGAATCAGAAATTCCAGGATGAATTAGACTTATCCCAACACCCAGTGAAAATCTCTTATTCACTGGAAAAGCCATTGACAAGTTCATAATACTTAATATCTAAAAACAAGCCTTACTCCCATAGAAAAACAGCTCCCAACTCAATGAACCCGCAGAAGCAATAAGAACTCCAACTCCCTCTACTCAAATTGGCTCAGATCAAGTTAAGTCCTTTGGTTAAATTCCATCTCTAACTCAAGAGTTTTCCCTGAAATCCAGATCTCTACACTCAGCACTCTACTTTTCCAACTCTATGTTTATAGGTATTGCTACATTAAACATCCTAAGGAGCTCTTAATTTTGCTTCCACATCTGTTCCTCCCCTAACTTTTCCTACCTCAGCTGCTCAGAATCTTTCCCTGTATTTCATATCCAATGCACCAAGAAAATCCCATATGTAACCACTTCTCCTCATTCTACAACCAGCACTACAGTCCTGCCGCCAATATTTTCATGAGAACTTCAGTGCCCTCTCAGTAGATTTCCCTTTATACTACTCCTGCCCACTTCACTGTATCCTCCACTCATCAGCCCAGAGAGATCCCTGCCTGCAGTTAATGTCACTCACATCCTCAAAACTCTCTAAAGACTTTTACTGTGCTTGGAATAAACTTCTATAAGATCTGGCCCTTTAGGATGCTTTTACTTTCCCCACTCTCTTGCCTGCCACCATTCTCTAGCCAGACTGGTCATCTTGCTGCTTCTCAGACAAGCAGAGCACTCTCACATCTCAGGTGCTGTTATTTCCCCTCCCTGCAAGGTTCAGTCCTAAAACCCCCCATGGCACGTTCTCTCGTTCAAGACTTTGTCCAAACGTCACTTTTTAGAGATTGTCCCTGACCATCCTATGAACGATTATGCTTTTTACAGAGCTGCCTCTACATCACATATATTACGTTACTTGATTGCTGGAGAACAGCATAAGCTTTATGTTTTGTTCAGAACACTACTTGGCATATAGTTGATGACAAATACCTATTGAATAAATTAATTAATCTGAAATTAACCTACATTTTCCCAATACTAAGGTTCTCTCAAATGGCCACTTTACCTTACCATGTATCCTTTATTACTGAGATAAATTTAGTCAAAAACACCTAAGATGTAAACTTTCAGTGGCTGTGGTAGAATGATAACTGGTGATCAACTTGCAATGCCAGCTGAACTGAATCAGTGTGGTACTGGGTATGGAAGGCCCACTTGAGGATTGTTGCCAAGATAAAAAGAACTGGAGGGGAAGAAAGTAGTGTTGTTGGTTCTCCTGTTGCTGTTGCTTGTCTTGGAGGAGCTTGTCGAGCTTCTTTCCTGATATGAACCTGGCTGTTCTCACTGTCAGAGGAGGTGGGACCTTGTTGTAGCTAAGAATAGCTGTAATTCACTATGGGAGAGCTCTGGTCCTTACTTTACCACTTCCTGGTTCCAGAGGGGAAGATATGTGCTGCTCAATCTTCAGGAGAAGCCTGTCACACTGGCTTCCTGATATGACTCAGCTGTTATCATCAGAGGAGCTCAGGACCTTGCTGTCACTGAGGATGGCTGTAAGGACCTAGAGCCCTGGTCCTTACTTTGAGCATCACTTCCTGGCTCTAGATCAGATCCCTCAGCCTGCTGGCACAGATCCTTCATCCCGCTGGCCAAGACTTTCGAGCTTCCACCACTGACCTTTGGGCCTTCCCAGAGCAGATACGTAAAGCAGAATTGCATGAGATATTGTCATGGGCTCTAGACCTCCAATTGAACTCATGGGAGGCACTGTCATGGGCTCTAGGTCTTCAGCTGGACTCATGCAGGACGTTGCTTTGGAATTCAGGCCCTTGGCTGGATTCTTTGGGTCTTAATGTGTGGACAGATTTTCTGCACTTCTTATATCTAGCTCTTTGGGTGACAATTATAAAATAATACTACAAATTATGTGTCCTGTAATCATTTTCCTTGCAATCCCTGACTATAACAGCGGCTATCTTCTCTCACTTATTCCTTTTTCCAAACAGAAGATCTCAAAATCTTTGCATCAGATTACAGGTAAGGCTTATTCTCAAATCTCTTAATTAAAATCTGAGCTTCTCACTGTATTTACTAGGAAGTGACTCACTGACAATTATGCCACAATCAATGGGAACGTCAATAAGCACTAAATCTCCTAGCATTTCTGTCATAGTCTGTTTCATGCTGCCCAGAGTATCTAAGACTGGGTAATTTGTAAAGAAAAGAAAAATGTATTTCTTCATCATCCTGGAGGCTGGAAAATCTGAGATCGAGGTGTTGGCATCTGGTGAGGGCGTGCTTGCTGCTAACATGGTGGAAGGCAGAAAACATCAGATGGTAGGGAGGGAAAAGGCCAATTTCATCCTTCTATGAGGAATCCACTCCCAGGACCCCACTAACCCATTTATAAAAGCTTCTTCTTAAAGGTTTCTCTACACCATGGTGTCAGGAGTTAAATTTCCAACATATGAACGTTGGAAGACACAGAGGTTTTGGATTCAGGAATTCCTTATAGCTTAATGCAAGATTCTTTTAATTTAAGCAACTGTCACATCAAGTGCCTCTGATACTGGCACTGGTAGAGAAACAGACACATTCATGTAGCTCAGAAACAGAGGTTATGTTTGAGTTCCTTTCTTTATTATTTTGTGTTTCAACACATGTGGTCTAGATAAAGCAAAACCAGATGATTAGTGTCCTTGCACTAACAACTAAACAAGAAAAGAAAGGAAAGAACAATATTTCTTTTTCAAACATCTACTAAGTACCATGACAGGCTAGGAATACTATAAAAGAAGTGCTGTTATTTTAAGCTAGCCTAGTAGTAAGCATCCAAGAAGATGGATATGATGGCAGCTCCAAATTCAATATAAGAATAATAAAAAAGGCAAAGGTACCCCACAAGCTATTCCTGAGCTTACCGATGTACCGATGTAAGGAATACGCCAGCTTCAATACATGACAATTCACTGTGCCTAGTCTGTCTCTCACTGCTCCCACTTCAATACTCTCTTTGCCCCTTATTCAAGCTAGAGATACAGTCCCCTATAACTGCTCTCTTGCTTGCCTAGTGCATCTCTGTGAAACCTCTCCCACTCTGGATTATTAAATAATCTCCAGGACCTCAGCCATGCTTACACCCAACCCTTCCACTCTGCACTGGATCTAAGCAGCTGAATAGAGATGGAAAACACATAGGCATATTAACAGGCAAGCTTTACACCTTCAGGTGGACCACAAAGCTTCAGTGAGGCCTGCCTAGCAGTCAGGCTCTTTCCTGATCCCTTCATCTCCTACTTCTAAATGGCTAGTATATTATTCTTTCTCTACAAACTGCCAATACCTCAACCTGCACTCACTTCTCATCCATGTCCTGGAAAAACTCAAGGACAGTTGATGGAAATTTTTCCCCAAATCCACCACCACATCTGCACAACATCTCTTCCCATTCTCTACAGTTACTGCTGTTTTTCTAGTTTAGTCTTGTAAAACTTTTGGGTCTCAGAATCCCTTAATATGCTTACAAGTTATTGAGAACCCCAAAGACCTTTTATTTAAGTGAGTCACAGCAATCATACTATATTAGAAATATAAAACTGAGAATTTTTAAAATATTAATTCATTAAAAAGTGAATAAATCACAGGCACAGTGGAACATGCCTGTTAGTCCAACACTCCAGAGGCTGAAGCAGGAAGATTGTTGTGAGTTCAAGACCAGCCTAGACTACAAAGTGAGCTCAAGGCCAGCCTAAAGGGCATAATGAGACCTTGTCTCAAAAAGACTTACATAAATAAATAAATAAATAAATAAATAAATAAAAAGTGATTAAGTCAATTACGTGGTCATATACATATTTGTGTGAAATTACTGTATTTTACAGAATAAAAATCTAATGAAAAAAGCAATTTTACACATGCAAGTCTCCCTAATGTCTCACTTCATGGAAAATAGCTTCATTCAACATACTACAGTAAGTTTTTGGTGGAAAGACAGGAAGGATTTCAACCTCATACATACACATTCATAGTTACAAAAGGAAGGAATATTTCAATGGTGTTTTAGATAATTGGGGTCATTTTTCCTGGCTACAATAACAAATTCCAACAGGTAATATCTTCCTAAAGATTAGCTGCAATGTGAAAGCTTAAACTATATAAATGTGTTTTTTCCCCACCATTACTTTAAAATTCAAAGGTCTCCTGTATCCTAGGAACAGATGTTTTATCCTTGCATGATTCTTATACCATGCACTGGTCCACTAGAAAATATTGTTTTCATAAGTTGTACACATCTTTCAAATGTATTTCATTGTACTGTATTTTTGAAGACCACATTCATTAATACCGCCACCAATGATATCAGAAGTTTTTTACCATTAGGAATCACTTATGTGAAAATTTTAATTCTTTCAAATAAAAACAATACTAAAAAAGAAAAGACTAGCTCAACCAGTAAGTCAAATCCACTGAAGTGTTCTTCCTTAGACAACTATTACAGTACGTAGAAGTTCTTATATACACTTTCCACTTAGTACTCAATCTTAAAATGATTTATTCTCGAGCGAGATTTAATTTTAAAAAATCAGTAACTCTTACTGTGTTGAGAACATTGTTATGAATGTGTGGTGAGGAACAGGGCAGGTGCTCATACTGTCTGACTTGATATCTGTTTTATTCCATTTAGGCTGCTATCACAAAATACTTTTAACTGGGTGCTTTGTTCACATCAGGAAATTTTTGTTTATAGTTTTGGAAGCTGAGACCAAGGTACCAGGCCATTTAGTATCTAGGGAGGGGCTGTTCCTCACAGATGGCACATTCTACATGTCCTCACATGGTGGAAGGGGTGGACAGGTCCTCTCCAGCCTCTTTATGAGGGCATTAATCCCATGCAGACAGGCAGAACTCTCATGACGTAATTTCCCAAAACCCTACCTCCATATTGTTCCTGTGGTAGCTAGATTTCATCATGAATTTTAGAGAACAACAACATCTTGTGTTAAGGGTTTTGTGGCTACTTTTGGAAACATCAGTTTCCAAAATGAGACATGAGAAGGGCAGATTACGCTTTAGCATTATGTGAACAATTCTGACTTCCTGGGATCCTGGAGAGGTCTTAGAAACTCCCAGCGGGCCACTGGCCATATTGTGAACACAGCAGTTGTATGTTCCTACTACAAGAAACCAAGAGGTGGAATCAATGTCTTCCCTCCCTTCCTACACTGTCAGCTTCCTCCACCTTCCCTTACCTACCAACATACATTATGTTCTGTATCCACACACAAAAGGCTCTCTTGTGATCTCACTTTTGCCTCTGGTAGTGGCATCATGTCTCACCTCTTTTCAGCAAAAGTCTCCAAAAAGGGGGCTTAGATTGGTAGGGAGGAGATGGGGAACAGGAGGAGTGCTATCAGTACATATGAATGAGATGTGAAATCAGTACCTAGTCATTAATCAACCCTTCCTGGAATTAAAAAGAAAAATAAAACCTGGCACCTGACATTCCTAAAGATTTTCTAATACATCAGCAACATAATATCCACCTTTTTAAAAATTCTTTTTAATTTACTTCTCATAGACAGTGTCTAGCCACCACATTGCACGCAACCCCCTATGATTTCAGACATCAAATATTAACACTAAGTGAGTAATGTAAAAAGAAAGGGGGTTAATCAGACATCTTGAGAGAAAGACAAAGAAAATAACACTGATTCAATGAGAGCTGCTAATGAGGCTTTTTGTTTTGGTAGATTAATTTGGGAGTCTGATGACTATGAAGAATATTTAAGCTTCCCAGGTGACTACTGTTGATTATTATATAGCTTTTTTTTTAAATTAAAGAGATACCTTTGCTTAATTCTATAGTTTACATATTTCAGGTGTTTACCTATAATCTGTGTCCACCTTAACTAGACAAAACTTTCTTCTTGAGCAAGTTGAAAAATCTCCACTTATTGATTCCCAATTGTACTTGACAGATGATGAGCATTTCAGACTGTGAACTGCTGATGTTTAAATACATTACCCTAATACTCTTTAAGCATTGCCAATTGTAAACCTCATTAACTCTCAGCATGTGGCCAAGGCCTGGATTTCTTCAGTACAACCTCACAAAGTGAAAACAGGTATATATAAATGACTTTATCATCAACATTATTATATCTTCCTTCACCCTGTGAAGTATTTAAAAGGCTGTATTTTTCTGTTGTTGTTATTATTCAGAAAGGTACATAGCAAACACAGGAAAAGCAGAGAACACTATTTATATAGCCCACACATTTTAAAACCCTGGATTTCTTTTTACCTTTTCTTTTTAATACCTGTATCTCAGGCATCAAAATGGGAAATGTCCCAGGACTGACTCTCTGAACTCTGAACAGAAAGGAATTATTTCTGGATGCCGATGATATTGCTACCATTTTGATTTAACAAAAATGGAGGGCTGACAAGGTAGTAAGTTGGGCCTGTCAGCCCATCACTCATACGGTCAGAATATCTGACATTCCCTTCTACAAAACAAAGCCAATGTTTGATCTCATGAGTACATGTTCCCATAGACTGTCAAGGAGCTCCACAACTGAGATGGAAAACATACATGAATGGCCCCTTCATATACAGGGTCCTTAATCTATGAATTCAACAAACACTAATGAAAAATACTCAGAAAAAAAAGCTGGATTTGTACTGACTTTTCTTGTTATCATCCCTAAGACAGAATACAGGAATGTCAAACCTATGACAGTGGGCACGCAGAGCCCTCTCTGGTGGTGCAGGAGCCAAGTCACCCCAGCCAAGGTTTGACAAATTATCAACAGCAAAGATCACACTGACTATGCAAAAGCATGCCAAATGCAGATTTTTACCTTTCAATAAAAAGCTGCATGTATCATTTAAAGCTCTGTGAAAGACAAAAAAATATTAATGTATGAGTTGCTTTTCCTAAACTAAAATCTCAGTATTCAGTTTTAAATGCAGTGTTTGGACTTTGCATTAAAAAGTGGGTTTGGGTTGCAGCTTGGGCACTTGGCCTCTAAAAGGTTCGACAGCACTGGAACTGAACAACCATTTACACATAGCATTTACAGCATTAGATATTAAGTAATCTAGAGATAATATTAAGTACAGTGGGAAGATGTGTGTAGGATATGTGCAAATACTACAGTGTTTCCAAGGAAGGATTCAAGTACTGGCAGATTTTGCTATCAGCCAAAACCTGTGGGGTGTCCTGGAACCAGTGTCCCAGAGACATTGAGGGACAACCTGTGTGGTAAATGTATATGTGATTCTAGCAGGCCAATTAGATTTCCCAGTCACCTGGTGTCCTCTGACACATATAGAGGTCAGCACTGGTAACAGGCAGCAGGCAGCCTGCCAGTCGGGCATTCAACACCTTCAGTTCACACTAAGCCCCACTTAGTCTTGCCAAATGCAAAGGTCCAATGAAAACTTTTTGTCCTCAGCTCCCCCTGATAGACAACAGTTAATAACAACAACCAGTAGAAATGTGTTTGAAAAACTCAAAAGACCCCCCAAAAAATGTATTGTCACCTTGTTCGTAATAGATAAATTGTATGAACAATGTATAAAATACACAAAGCTTCGTTCCCATTTTAAATGAAATGCTGAGACCTTAAAATCATGCAGTCCACACATGTTTCACTTCCCTGCCCAGAGTCCAGCTCAAATCAACACACAGGTGAAGTTTTCAGGAAGGGTTACACTCTCACAGAAATAACTTAGAGCCGCAGCCACTGCCTCAGAAACGTCTGCATCAGCCAAAAGGTACAAATAGTAAGTTGTTTTCTAAATCAAACTGGTCTTTGACCAAAGAAAATTCTTCAAAACTGTATGCTTTTTAGTTTCCCTGAGAAAATAGCTGCAAGATGGCATTAATTTTTTAAAAACTGCTACAATAAATTGTAACAATAAAATCAGTTCATCAATGAGATCTCTGCATTTACACACTGCTATATTATGCACATTAACCAAAATACGGAATCAACCCAAGTGTCCGACAACAGATGAATGGTTAAAAATATGGGGTGCATATACACAAAAGAAATCCTACTCGGCCTTTAAAAAAGAAACTCCATCACTTGTGACATGGTCAGAACTTGGAGGACATTACGTTCAGTGAAACAAACCAGGCATGGAAGGAAAAGTACCGAATGCTCTCAATTCCATGTAGAGTCTGAGTCAAACTCATAGAAACAGAGTCTTGATTACCTAGGGATTGTACTAGGGAGGAGGCATTGAGGAGGAACTAGAGTCAAAGGGCACAAAATTTTAGACAAAAAGAGTAAGTTTAGAGATTTTGGGGGAAACACTTTAATAATGTATTATATGCTTGAAAATTGCTAAGAGAGATTTTAAATGTTCTCAACACAAAAAAATACGTGAAGTAATGAATGTAACAGCTTGATTTAGCTGTTCTACAATGTATGTATATTTTAAAATGTGTTGCACATCATAATACATAATTTTATTTGTCAATTAAAAACAGAGCAAATATTGGCAAACTGGATGTTTTAACGTAGCAAGAATTTATCCTAACACAGTTTTGGGAAACAGAAGTCCAAAATCCAGGTATCAGTAAGATCAAAAACTCTAAATGCTCTTGGGAAGATCTTTCCTTCTCTAATTTCTAGTGACTCCAAACATCCCTTGGCTTGTGGACTCATCACTCCACTCTCTGCTTCTGTCACTACACTACTGTCTCTCTGTGTCTGTGTCAAATCTCCCTCTACCTTCATCATGAAAAAGCTTCTGATAGAATCTAAGACTCATCCAGATAATCAAGGGTAATCTCTCTATTTCAAAACTCTTAATCATATGTGCAAAGACCTTTCTTTGAAATAAAGTAACATGTATAAATCCCAAGGAGTAGGCAGAGAAAAGAGGTAGGAAAAAAAGTCCAAAGGCATTCTGCAAAGAGTCCTATTTTGTTGTCAGGTATAGTCTCTCTCGTGTAGCTATTGCAAAATGCCTTTCTTGGTGACATGGAATCATATTACTCTATCCTGTAGATCCATACCATTTAATCATCTGTGAAATTTTAACAGCAATTCAAGCAAAGGAAAAGATGATAGAAAAGTTTCATTCATACAACTCTGTGTAAATTTACTGCCATTTTAAAACTGTCTTGAAAAATATTAGCATGCTTAAAAAACTCTTATATCTTTGGACCACATCATCAATTACAATAATTTTCTAAAACTACAAAAATCTTTAAGCTAGTCAAAAAATCAACTATGAAAAGATCACTGAAGGAAATCTTAATGTAATATTTCTAAAATAATGTGTTAATAATAATACAGAAAATGCTCGTAAGAGATGAAAGCAAAAAAGTCAGTGAATTTCTATCATCAAAGCAAAAAGAAAGTTATTTTAAACAAAAAACATAAAACAAGATTAAACATACCCATCTTTGGTCTGATCCACCACACCACTCAAGAGTTCCACAGTCTTTGGGTTAGGTTGGCTTTCTCCAAAAATATTCAAATACCGAGTGACGAAGTCAGTAGGAGACATAAAAAATTCACCATTTTTTTCAATGCTTGCATACTGTTTTAAAAAAAGGAAAATTAGAGAAATGATACTTTATACGTCTGATTCTCCAAAGTATATAATCATAGAATCAAGATGTGAAAAGGTTGGAAATGTTCAAAGGATAAAAATCAAATATTATAATGTACTTTTCACAACAGTAGTTGTCTGCCATCACTTCAAAGAAAAAACTAGAACATATTAAGTTTCTCAAACTTTACACTTATCCCACTGGTTCTCAACTGTGAGCACTTTTCTCCCTCAAGACACATTTGGAAGTGACTGATGACAATTTTGACTGCCCTAACTTAGGGAAATGAGATGTTACCAGTACCTACCACATTATGACGCATGGATGACCCTCCACAACAGTTATCCAGTTGAAAAACTCTGGCTTACTGAAATTTAGAAAGACAACTCATGTCTTTTTTTGTGGGGGAGAGGGGACATACAGCTTTCCTAAAAAGTGAAATTAGTTATAAAGTATTGAAACGACCAGTTGGGAGGCACTACGATGAGATGGCTCCAGCACCTTGGGTTCCTATGGAACTACGTAAGCAAACCCAAGTCTGATTCAATGTCAACAGGGAAACAAACCCTAAGCTAAACCAAACTAAAACCACCAAACTGATCTCCAACTAGGGACTGACTTTCCACTTTGACCAATCAAATATATTTTCTTTACCCTGGTTCCCTAAACACACTATAAATGTTTCCCCTCCTCCCCCCTTGATGGAGGCCTGAACCACCTGTGTAGTCTGCTGCCATTCAGTTCATGTGAATCACTGGATGCTCAAGTGATTTTTAACTCATTAAAATTTTAACTTGCCTAGGTTTTATCTTTTAACAGAAGCCATGGAGGTACACAAGCTGCAAAAAGGACAACAAGCTAAGCTGGAAAGGAAATTGAGTGAGCCATGGCATCTTGTGGGATTTTCTGGAAACAGGTAGAATTGCTGTCCAAGTTAATGTTCCCTTCACTCTAGAGTTACACAGACAATCAGGCATGGTATATCCTTACAGTGCTGCCTTTGGTGGGGCATGTTCCAGCTCCAGGAAGATGGAGCATACTGACTTTTCCTGTGAGGCTCCAAGGGCTGTGGAAAATGCTGGGAAACAGTGCAAAGATCATGCTGCATCCTGCGGAGGAGGACAGGGTCTCCACATTCTCAAGTAAAACAGGGAGGGGAGGACAGAGCAGCTACAAGTACAGGGATAGCAGGCTTAGCAGTCACAGTAATGGGGGTCCACATCGAAGTGAGGTGCTAGGATGGCATCTTGCCCTCCTCGGTAACCCTAGAGTTAAAACTGATTGGAATTATTTTTAAAAAGCCATTTGTCATTTCTACACTTCAATCCCAATGCAGACTAAGTAATTAGCACTGGAATTTTGACCTGGGCTGTGCCTGCTACTACTTCAATGGCTTTGTGTAAATAACTAAGGTTTTCAGAGGCTCAGATTCTTCATCTGAAAAATGGGTGCAGTGATAATACTGGCTTCACTAAGTGTTACTAAAATAAATGACATCATAATTTAATACACCAACCACAATGCAGTACACACAATTAGCGCTTCATAAATGTTCTATGTTATTATATTCCTATGTCCTACTGAGTGACAGCTGCCACTGGTGCAGTACCAGGGCAAGGATGTCATCAAGGGCTTTCTATCAGCACCAGCCAAGGGGAGGATCTGTGACAATGGTAGTGTTTTATTGTTTTTAAGCAACATTTTTTAGCATAGTGCACAAAAAGATAGCTCAGTAAACCTATCACTAGTTAGCATTTAATACAGCTTTTCAACATGTAAAAAAAGAATATATCTTGATTTTCCTGAGGCAAAATAAGTTTGAAATATAAAGAATATGTCAATAACTAATTACTACAATCTCATGACTTAAGAGTTATACCTATGTTTCCCTTTGATAGTGATTAATTTATTTTAAAACACAGTTTAACTTTTTTCCTAGTAGTTGACAATTAGATTATTTCCACGTTTTAATATTTTTAAGTGATAGCCATCTTTGTGTATAACATTTATCTGATACTTGCAACTTCGAAAGGCTAGATTCCTAGAAAAGAAATTGTTGAGCACTCACCTAGCATGTTCAAGGTCCTGAGTTCAACTCACAGTACAGAAAAGAAAAAACAGAGAGAGAGACAGACAGACAGACAGACAGAGAATGTAAGCAAGAGAGATGTGAGCTAGAGACCGAGAGAGAGGGAGGGAGAGAGAGTGATCACACAAGCTAACAGAAGAATACTGTATGATTATATTTTAAAGAGTGGAAAAACTAAAGACTGGTGAGAGAAGTCAGACAACTGGCTTCCTCGACAGAGTGTATGGTGATCAGAGGGGCATCAGAGGTATCTGAGGTGCTGGTTCTGGGGTGCGCCTCCCCTGTAAACATTTGTGCAGCTGTACCTGCTGACCTGTGCACCTCATCTATACTTTAATGGTTTACATTTTAAAAAGAAAACTAAGAGCTTCTACTGGCCTCATTTGTTTAGAGGTGAACTTTTAAGCAGTCATCTCTTAAATATAACAATATAATAACTTGAACCCAGAAAACAGTTTTCTTCAGTTTGCAAAACCAGCTCATTACCAAGGCTGAAGCAATCTGTTTTGTGACTTAGTATGTCAAAGGCTTCTTAGACTGATAAAAAGGACATAGACTCAGGACTGATAAGGTAGCTCTGCTTCCTTGCAGCAATGAACAGAAGGTGGGGGTGGGCTGGGCTATTTCTTACAGATTCTACATTTTTAGAACATTACTCAGTCCTTCTCTGGGACTAGCTGACCTGAAGTGACCTCAAGTCTCCATCTCTTATTTTTCAGGAGTTTTAATATAATTAAACACACGCCTACAAAATGGAAAGGCTATTAGGATTCCTTGTATGTCTTTGGATAATACTAACTGTCACTCCCATAAAACACCACACTCAGTGAAGCTATCAGGCCAGGGATGCAGAAAACGAACCCGTCATTTCACTATATGCATCTTGAGGAAAAGGGTCCATGAACTATGAACCAGCCAGATCAGAACCTACTCATACAGCTGCCCATTTTTGCCACTCATTCACATCCCAGGGCTAAAGAGCAAACTCTGGTCTTTTTTCTAAACCCTGGGAATCTCTCTGCATGCTAGTTCACTTCATCTAACCAGTCTTTAACTTGCTTTCTTGTTGTAGGGATGGATGAAAATATAATTAAGAAAATGAGTATGGATTGAGTATTTATGTTATTAGTGTATTAGAGTATTGAGTATTAGTTATTAGTTATAAAATGAACTTACTGTTCATTTTATTAAATGCACAATGATATTAAGATCATGTAAGAAGCTGAATGCTTAAGTATTCGAGATGAATTATGACACCTAACACATTGAGTCAGTAAAATGTAGTATACACATATAAACTAATATGACAAATATTAATTTAAATTATATGCTGATTACACAGGAGTTACTGTACTATTCTATTTTCTGTATGTTGAAAACTGTCATAATAAAAAGTCAAAAATATAATTAAGAATCATAAATGGATAGTTTAAAATATTGCTATTTGTTAAAGTGCAAATTCAGTGTACACTTCCACATTCCCACCCAAAATATATACTGACACAACCTCATGAAAGGAAGTCTACCAAGAACAATCAAAATCCTTCATCTATTGTCAGCCTACCCTTTTACCCAGTGATGAAACGGCTGAGGATTTCTCCTATGAAAATAATAAGAGCTACACATAGAAATGTAGATACAAAGGTGTTCATTACACCGTTGTTATGACAGTAAAGCAGAGGGGACAACTCAACAATCACAGAGAATGGTTAAATTATGTAAAACAGCCACGCACAGGAAAATCACACTGCATTAAGAAGCCTGCAGAAACACATCCAATTATAGGACACGGTATTCAGAATATATTAGGTAAGGGGAAAATTAAATGTAATATGGTAGGTTTTCTCCTGTCTCCTTATGAAGACACCTAATGAGAGAAAGGGCGTGGGGGAAGAGGAGAGGGAAAGAGAGAAGAGGAAGAGATCGAGACCTGTATCTATCTACAGTGAAATGAAGTTACTTTTCTTTATACATCTTCATTAATGACATAAACTGATTTATTGTAAACATTTTTCAAACAAAGAATTAACTGATTTTTTAATTTTGCCTACAAAATTTTACAGTGAATATCATGCTTTCACTGCCAGACTAAGAATCCAAGTAATTCACTAAACTCAGCAGAGATCCCCACTTCTCTTGCCCAGCACCTGCCTCCTATTTTCCCATCTTCTGCATCAGAAATGTGTTTCCCTCTTAACAGTCCACACCCCATACTTCCCCTGGTTCTTGCCTCAACTTCTCTGTTCTTATTACAGACACTTCTTTGTACCCAGGCTGCACACGAGGGTCACACTGTTCTCTCTCTCTCATCCATTCTAAAAGGTCAGTCATGTTCATCAAATACTCCTTCCGAGTTTTTCATGCACCCACTCCCCACTGGTTGTGGTGCCACACCTTACTCAAGTTCTGAGAGCCTCCAATGAGATCAGGACCAAGGCCCTTACCTCAAGGCCTTGCTGCAGTCCCATCCTCCCATAATGGGATTACTCAGAAAACCCTCAATGACTACGTATTGTTTAGTGGCACACCAAACTCCCAATTACCTTTCCGGTTTTGTCACCCACACCCTGTAATACTTAGCAGAATCCCTGGCACAGAACTGCATTTGAATAAACATTTTAAAAAGAACAAGAATCCTTTAACCTAGAGATGCCATTTTCTGCCAAACCTGTCTCTAAGCCTGCCCTCCACACAGGCTGTCATCTCTCCACTCTCGGGGCCTCCTCGCATTCTCCACACCAGCCTTCCATGACCACAGTGGTGACCAATCCTTCTTCGGTTTCCTGTGGTATCTGCTGTAACCACACAGGCAGACCCTTTGAGTATGCTGACTTACATTCTTTTTGATGTGCACAAAATTTGAATTCCTTTGAGACAAGGGCATTGTTTACACTTCTTTGGGTCATCCTACTCATACCAGTTTCACAGTGCCTGGCTGAAACTATAAACTGAACGTAAACACTCAGTATTCATCTGTTTAAATTAACATAAAGTAACAACAAAGCATTAGGCAAAATGAAAGGGAGAGAAAGGGAAGGGAAGGGAAGGGAAGGGAAGGGAAGGGAAGGGAAGGGGGAAGGAGGAAGGGGAAGAGAGGGGAGGGAGTGAGAAAAGGAAGGGGAAAGGGAGGGAAGGGGGAAGGAACAGGAGGGGAATGGAAAGAAGGGGAAGGAAGGGAGAGGAAGGAGGCGAAAGGAAGAGAGAGGAAAGGAAGGGAAGGACCTGTCAATATTCAGGTTAGAAATGAACTGACTACCTAGGTTTCTACTCCATATCCAAATAAAATTTTTGCCATCACTTCACAAAAGAAAGCCCTACATAAAAAGCTCAAATGCTTTAGCTTGGCACACTTACAAAAAGCCCCAACTTCCCTACCAGTATATTCCCTGGCCACAAACGTTAACTATTCCCTCCATGAACCTGGCACATCTGTGGCTCTCTGCTTTGCCCATATTGTTTTCTTTCCCTGGATCCCATGCTTTCCTTTAACTTCTCCCTCTGATAAATACATATTTGTCTTGAAGCACAGCTCAAAAGTCTTGTCTGTGAATGACCCTCAGCAGGAAGATCTAATTAGTCAATATGATATTCCTGCTAATTAATGCTGTATATTCTTATTGTTCACAGATAGCTTATTTTCTTACACATATACACAGTGACATGTTTAAGGAAATAATTTATGCATCATTACATGTCCAACATCTAACACTGTATCTAGTATCTAGCAGGCAATCTCAAAAAGAAAAAGAAAAAGAAAAAATAGAACTGATTTTAACTCTTCTCAAAAACACATGGTAAAAACACCTGAACTGGACTTAGTTCAGTGCTCCAGGAGGCCTCTTTCTGCACCTAGCTCAATTCCACAGGCTCTCTGTGTGTCCAGAACTGAACTGCTCTGGTACCCACACGCCTGGTACACTGGGTACAATGGAACTCCTTTCGACTTTTCCAAGCTACAGAAAAATCCTCTCTCTACTTTTTTTAAGCAGAGAGACACTTGACTTACTTATTTCCAACACAATTTTTATTGGGAAGAAAATCAAATCAAGAAAAATTCATATCTGAAAAATCACCAGAGCAGAAAGATTTATAGAGTATTTCTTACTGATCTATACTTAACCATAAAGTCCAGCCTGATAGACCCCTTTGAGCCTCGCTCCCCTTTTTTCCCTTCCCTTCAATACTAGCTGCAGTAAATAATTAACAAAAGATCTCAAGATGGATTTTGTGTTGGTCCCCCACCATCCAGACCTGGTGAGGTCACCAAAACCTCTGCTAGGCCCACAATCCCTTTGGCAAACTGCTGATGCTGTTTTCCTCAGGTATTTCCCTCCTTCACTTCCACAGCCTCTGAATCATATGTAACTGTCACTCAAAAGTTCCCTAGCTAGTCCCCAAGATTTTGCCCTCAGACCCTCAAGCCAGAATGCCTGCCTCATGAATTCCCCACCCTCCCTGGTCTACCTTGGCCAATCAGACTTTCCCCCTGACATTGTGGATGCAATACCTGGCAAAGACATGTTATTCCAAACTAAGATTTTAACAGGCTTCCCCAGCTGCCCTGTGGCCTCAAAAGGTGACACTGCCTTTAACTCAAGTCCTTCCAAGGGATCATGTCAAGACACTAGTGAGCATCAAGGAGGCAACATTTATTCAGACACCCTCTACACTGTTCTCATTTTCTGTCAGAAAGATACTTATATCTTTTACTGAACTGAAATAACGTGTTCCGACTTCAAGGAATGATTTCGATTTCAAATTAGTGAACTTCTACCCATTTCCCTAGGATCCATAGCAGCCTACTCAGGCTTTAGTGAATACCTTTCAGAATTGCATAGGAGTTTGAAAAAGTCTCCAGACCTTAAACATGTATATATACTGTAACTTTATTGGTCCTTCAGCCACCTCATCCCAATGGAGTTAGGCCCAATATGCACAGTGATAGGTATTAATTTAAGTAAGAAACAAATGCTATTCTTTTTTTCTGCATTTCTGTCATCCAGAATCCTTTTCTATCTTAGGATCTCTATACTATATTGTCTCTTCTGGGCTAAAAGTAAATTTATAAAGAATCCTGCTTTCATATATAAGCTAAACCTCCTTATAAATCTCCTTTCTTCCTCCCTCTGAAAACTGTTCATATTTTGCATCATTTTGTTTAATTATCCTTCTTATATTTGAATTATTTAATGTTACATGTTTACTACACCAATATCTAATGCTTATCAGGTATCAGGCATGTTCGCATTAGCTACTTCATTGAATGTTTAGAAGTTTTTGTAACTTTGGTATTATGGAAATGTTCAAATATATGCAAAGTTGAGAGAATAGCATATAAACCAAATATCCTACTTCCAATTAAAAAGTTATCATCATTACTAACCACTCATTTTCCCCAACTCACCAAAACAGAACTACTTAAAAGCAAATCTCAGACATGACAATCTTATTCATAAACAGTTCTGTATCTCTGAGAGATAAACTGTATATTCTCAGAATCAGAATACTGTTATTATAAGTGTAATCATGACTGTCTACTCAAGTGAATTGAGAGAGACCAAATTAGGCACACTTCTAGATGTACCTAGGTGGGTTATGAGGCATGACCTCAGGGATTGCATCTGTTTCTCTTCTTTCCAGCCCACTGTCCTTCTATAGCCTTCAGGTGAGTAGCTTTGCTCCACCACACACTCTGGCCATAATGCTTGTGCTCTGAATCCAAATGATCATGGACTGATACCTCTGTAACCCTGAGCCAAATAAATTATGACTGTTGGGTACTTTGTCCCAACAATGGATAAGGTAGCCAATATAAGTATCCAAACTAAAATCAATTGATTACAATTCTATACTATCACAAACCTATCAGTTTTCAAATTCCTTGATGTCTCTTTTTTCCCTTTTTTTTTGAGTGCTCAACAGCAGACCCACAGCTCTGCACAGGCTACGCATGAGCTATTTCAGTGACCTAAGCTACATCTTCAGCCTTCAATCTTCAAAGTCCTAAAATATTTTGTTGAGGAAAGCAAGGTTCACAGAATTAATAACTTTACAAAGCATAGTGGCTCATGTCTTGGGAGTCTGAAATACGAGGATCAAAAGTTCAGAACCAGCCTGGGTAACTTAGCAAGATGCTGTCTCAAAACAAATATATATATATATATATATATATATATATATATACACATACATGCAAGAGGCCCCTACATTCAATTTCCAATAGTATAAAATAATAACAATAATAACAATAACAGTAACTTTCTACATCATAGTCAATACACATCTCCTTTCTTATTTCTCGATTGATTCTTCTCTCCCTTTAGCCCAGATGCCTTTTCATAACATTTAGAAAAGACTCATATTTTTTTATTACCTTTACAAAAGTAGCCTTTTCTTTTTTGAGTACTTTTGTTTCAGCTAAATAACATAAACATGTTTCAGTGTTTAAAACCAGAGGAAGATTTTTCCTGTTTTGATCATTCATTGTCCAACAATATAAAGTAGACAGAAGTCAAAGAAGTCAAGAAAATCAGTTTGCATGGTATCTGTTGTGCTCTACTGTCTGTAGTCTTTCATACTGAGGTCTCCCACAGGGCACTACAGGTGTAACAAAACAACAATGGTTATGATGATGATTTCAACCACCATGGGCAGCTTCTGCAAGGAGTATCACAGTCCCTCCTGGAGAATGGAGAATTACAGGATTTTAAAAACACCTTTAAACTTCTTAGGAGAAAAATTATTATCATTGTCCTTCACAGATCAATCCTGAACAGGTAAATGAGTCACAAGACAAAATCCCGGTTGACTCTTTTTCAGTTAAAAAGAAACTTAAATATAAAACATGTTGCCAGCTCAAACAAATGCCTATGTATTTCTTGTACATTAAAAAAAAAAAAAAACAGAATTGTAAAGGATCTCTTTCATAAGTCCTATATAAAGACACTTTGGGGAATTTTTAAAAATTTAACAATGAAACAAAAACCTGTTTGAAAATAATCTTTCAAAGTTATAGAACACAAACCAAATAAGAAACAAAATAGATTTCATTATACTGACCTTTAAAAATATTGTTCTAAGCTCAGCTGGATCTGCTCTCTTAGTTAAAGCCACCTATAAATAAACATAAAAATGTTTATGTTATTAGAATAAAGCTGAGAAATCAAGCTAGCAGACTGAAGGAAAATAAACTTCAGGTTAGAATTTAGTAGATTTCATTTTTGAATTAAAGTACCAAAATGCCCCAGTGCATAAATTAGTCCCAAATTTAAAATTATGCTCCATATGTGGCTTCTAGAATGATAACATTCTGAACAAGAAACCAGTAGTTAAAGCTCTTAAGATCTAGTTTAATGCATATCATTTCTTAGAAGAAAAAAACACAAGCTGGAACAGATCTGCAAACACCTGGAATTTTTAAACTACACTTCAAAGTATGTCCTGTCCTTCCATAGGGGAATATTAAATATTAAAGTACAACCTGTTTGCTAATTATGCAAGGAAACATATTTCTTAAAGAAGTCAGTGAACTAGGCAAATCACATTAAGTAACCTAAGGGAATTACTTCCTACAGTTCTACTACAACAGACACATATACTTAGCTACCTGGGAATACCAAGAAACTATACTCTTCCCAACTTTTAATTTAATAAATCAGAAATCTCCAAAGGTATAACTATTATTCTCCACTTCTCGAAATACAAGGGTCTGTGGTTAGCTCTGATAAAATTTAAAAGATTAACTCAGAATGTGCGTTGTGCTTAATTCTCCAAGTCACAAAGTCCAAAAACATCACTGGGGAAAAAGCAAGACAAACTTGAACATGACTGCCTCAGACCAACACAAAAGAGCCCTTATTAGAACCAAACAGTGGGCTTATTCAGCATCCCATCACCCAATCCTGCTGGCAAAAACCATCATGAGACTGAATTCTCACCAAGCACAGCGTTACCCCATGATACAGCCAAGGAGGGGCTCCTGGAACCAACCCAAAACTGGAGCCATGTCTCTATCCACAGGGAGATTTATGCAAATTGTTCTAAACCCCTTCTGTGTGTTTGCAAAGACTGCTAAGATCTTTGGACAACGGGTTCTCTGTCTCTAAATATGGAACTGCCTGAGCTCCTTGGCCACCACTATCATGAATAATTTTATTAACTAATCACTGGAATGGGAGAGGTAGTAATATTACTGAAACCAGTTGGATGGTCACCTTGTTTCCCAAAGCATGACTGGTAACTTTTCATTTCAACTGAGTACCTGCAACCACCTACACTATTATGAACTTGTACTCTTTTTCTTAAAACTCTGAATTAATCAGTATTTCTTGCTATTCAATAAGGAAGGGAAAAACAGACTACTAACCAACTTGGTCAAGATTAATGACACTGCTAATCTGAAAGTTTCTGAAGAGCCTTCCCTGTGGTGTGGTCCCCATGTGAGGTGAAGTAGGTAGAATGAACACTACCAGTGTAGAAGTTATAACAACATGATCTCCAGGTCAAGGGCAGGGAAATTCTCTCCTCTATGAGAAGAATCTCTCACATTATGACAGTCCATCAGGATCATTTTAAAAAACAGCATGTGGTACCTAAAGTTCTTAGTTGATTTCCCTTTTTAAAGCAGAAATATTTTTCCACCAATGAACTAGTCTTGTTCTATCTGAATATCACATCTCCTTACAAACCTCCTTCATTCACCATGCCATGCACTTTGTAAGGCCTTTCCTGACTGATGCTATCTCAGTGAATTTTCCCTGCCCTAAATTCCTACACTAGGCTTACTGATTATAAAATGTCCGTTCACTCATTGCTCACATCAGAAGTATACCTCTGTGAGAAAAATCAAAGTGAAACCTATATAGTATCTAGGGCACAGAACACAAATAAAAACAGTCTGTACAGTGAGTGACCAACAATCCCAAATAACATCATCTAGAATGCAGATAATTTGATAGTTTTTGAAGCATGACTATAAATTCTTTGGGTCCTCACAAGAAATTGAGTCAGGTAGGACATATGTTACTGCTCTCATTTTACAGAAGGGGAAAGCAAAGTTCAGAGGAGTCCTTTATTTCTTTGTATCTTCTGAGTCTTCAGATCCCAAGTCTCTTACCTCCTATGGCACTACAATGTAAGCAAGCTTCAATGTGACCCTAACTTAACCCAGGAATATCATATACCACATACATAGAAAAATCAAGGCTCTTCCAATTTCCCCTATCACTACCTGTTTGTAGTGTCCATCTACTGCCATATGTAAGAACATGGATTTCATATCAGACCATCCTTGCATGGGGTGCAGGTCTGACCTCTTAAGACTCTTGAGAGTGTTACCTTGATCCTCTGCCTTCTCAAGTCTCATTTTCCTCATCTATAGAACAGGAAACTTCATAGTTGGAAAGATGGTATGAGGTAACTCATAAAGGGTTAGCACTAAAAAAACTATACTATTAAAGCACTCAATAAATGATATCTATCATTATACGTATTATTTATCCAAAGGTTTTGTATGATAGTGTATCATTCTTCCTCTTATCCACATCTAAATGGTGAGTAACCTGATTCATACTTTAGAAGGGAGAAACTAGGAGAAAAGAAGCGAAGTGAATTTATGGTACTCAAAAAACACTTACCAAAGAAACACTGAAGATATTCTAACTCATTATTCCTTCTGTTCTCCTAGCCCCATGAGATGCTATTTCTTGAAAATAGATCTGGAAGTTGCAGTAAACGGTTAATGTTCAATACAGAATTTCTCTGAGGCCCACTGAAATGCGTATTAGGTCCTGGATACTTTCTAGTTAAGCACAGGTAACTGTGGACCAATAGAGGGTGGATTCAAAAGAGGTACTACCAGTTTCCTGGCTCAAGTCTGCACTAATTTCATCGATTTCCCACTCATAAAATGGTGTGTTGTCACTTGGAAATTCCATTTCTATGTCTAGTTCCCATTCTTCTTACTTAAATGTAAACTGCTGTGAAGGAAGAATACTTCCATAACTTCATCAAAGACAACAAAAAATTGCAATGAGAAGAGCCAGTGTTCTGAATGTGCATATAAATGGATTCTACCTGCTGGCAAAACCAATACTCAGGAAGTTCTATGAGCTATAAAAGGGGAAGCCACAGAAATGATGTCACCCTTTCTAATAAATTCAGAACAGCTGCTCAGCATGCACACTTCACATTACACAAACCTAAAATTATTAGACTTAGTTTATTCTTGAGTTTCAGAAGTCATTAAAACTTTAGATTGTTTCCATAAAGCCCGTATTCAGTGCTATATGTATTTTTTCATATACTAATACCACATAAATATTTACAGTTACTATTATTAGAATCTAATTGCCTTATCTTTATGGTTACTCTTCTGAATTTGCATTTGTGAGAATGCAACCCAACATTAAACAAAATTTTTATATCAAAAATTTTACATCAAGGAACTGGTTTTCAAACAAACAGTAAATCACTAAGAAGGAAGTTCAATGCAGATGATTATGAAATATTCCATTTCAGTCAACACAATAAAGAATTCTATACTCAGTCTCATTTCATGCAGATCCCAAGGTTAAGAGGGTAAGAGAGAAGGATGCTTTTACCAGAGGAAAAACTATGCATTAATGTTTTGTACATAAATTGAGAGGAGTCTACCACTGCTTTGTATGAAAATTCTTAGTAAATTCTCTGAATGTATGTCCCACAAGGCAAAACTTAAGAATCAATCAATATGTAACACTTTTGATAAGGAAAACCTAGCTGCACTTTGGGGAACCACTCAGACTGACTCAAAGCTCAGGGGTGTGTGAGTACACCCCAGGACATGACCATGCTGTCTTGCACAGGCACAGAGTGAGATAGTTATGTAGCATGACTTAGCACTAGACAACCATGCTTGCATCAGTGAGGCCAGCATCAAGAATGTAAATATGTGACAACATGCATAAGAATTATACAATAAAGATGTAGGCTGCTCTTGCACTCTGCTTGACTGCCTGCTACTGCTGTGTTGCTGATGCTTACACATATATGTTCCTTAAGCTACAAAAATCTCCTTTCCCCGCCCAAGTGGGCCAACATACATAATTGTGACTAGGTCACTGATAGTGTTTGCAAAACATTACGTACATCTCAAGGAAAAAAAAAAAAAAGCCATAGCACAACTTCAATAACTGGTACTTAAAAAGAATTGGGGGCAGAAGAAAAAAATACAGTGTCAAGAATCAGAAAGATACCTTTAAGGACAAATTAACTCTGTCTCATTCTAATATTAGAGCAGACAAAGGTAAGGGTCTTGTTGAAAAGATTTATTCCTACATGTAGGAATATTTTTAAAACTGGTTTTCTTTTTGCCTTTTTATTAGTACATATATGTAGTACATAATGATTACATTTTTGTGGACAGTTTGTACATGTACTTAATACATCTTAATTCTTTTGTTGTCCCCTTCACCTCCCTCCCTGCTCCCTCCAACTCTTGTTCCCCTTCCTATTGCAAAAGCTCTTTCATTTCTTCAGTTCTTTTTTTCATCCCTTTTTCCACTCTCCCTTCTCCATCTTTTGCTCCCTTTCTCATGAAAAAGATCTCCCTAATTCCTATTATATATGTTTTATTTTGCTCTTTATGTTTGGGGTTTCTCATATGAGAGAAACTATGTGATAGCTAAATCTGTGCATCGGATTTACTTCATTTAACATCACAGTCCTGTGGTGCATCCATTTACCTATAAATGTCTCAAGTTTATCTTCTTTATGGCAGAGAAATACTGCATTTTCTTAATCCATTCAGTTACTGACGGGTATACAGTTTTCTAAGATTTAGCTATTATGAATTACACTATTATAACCAAAGGCATGTATGTATCAGTATAATATGACTTTAACTCATTTAGGAAGAGGCCTAGAAGAGACATAACTGCACTGAATGGAATTTCTAGTTTTAGTTTTTTTGCATAACCTTCAAATTGATCTCCATAGCTGTTGTATATTCACACCAACAATGTAGAACAGTTCCTTTGTGAAACAACTGCCCAGCATGTTATTATTTGACTTCCTGATGATAAGTAAAAAATAAACAGACTCTTCTCATAAGAAGATGTATAGATGTCCAATAATTCATGAAAAAATGTTCAACTTTGCTGGCCATTAGAGAAATGTAAACTGACTCTCTTATCCTGGAGTTAGAGGCTCACTACTGTAACAAATCAGATGTAATCATACACTCAAAATGGTTGTTACATCTAAAAGAAGACAGCAGAGAACAATACAAGGAAACCTATATAACATAAGGGTTCCTCATTTGCAGAATCAAATGCAAAGAAACCTGGGAAGCTCTAAAGATATGAGACCCTCATCTTCCAGAAGGAATCCTACTCTTCAGATGCTTACAACCTGGACAAGCAACAAGAAGGTAAGAATACTGATTCTTCTACAGTAGAAGCACAAGACCCTGGGTTCAGTTCCCAACAACACACACACACACACACACACACACACACACAGTCTTCCACATAAGTAAAAAATCTGATATTTACTATGAAAATCAGTAGTTCTCTTCAGATCTGTGATTCTGAAAGTGTGGTGCCTGAACTTCTAAGACCAGTATCACCTGGGAGCTCTAGTGATACTGGTAGGGTCCAGAAGACATTCTAGGGTGGGGCTCAGCAGTCTGTGCTTAACAGGCCCTGCAGGCAGTCCTGAAACAAAGTTTAAGAACTACAGGTTTAGATAATGTGGGGTTGACTTTAGCTCTGAGCCCCAGCTGCATGTTCAATTCACCTGAAGGGATTTTAGGTTTGCTCAAAGCCCAAAGTGTGTAAAATATCAATGGAATCCCAATCAGAATCTCCCAAATGGGTATCTTAGAATCTCCCCACAAAATTATAAATGTGTGTGGATGAACATAGCACCAATAGTTTAGAATTCAAGGTCACAGCCTCTGCTCCTATATTACAATCATTACAATCTATACAGTGCTTTCCTTCAACAGTATTTCTCCAATCCCCTTCCCAAACTTGAAATGTCTGAGTCCAGAAAAACACAGGCTCACAGGATTATTTATTTCACATATGATATAAAAACTAGCAGCCTACAGTGTGTATGTGTGCAAGCAAGCACACACTGACAAGAAAAGGGTGGAATGAGAAAACAAAAAATTCCTGTACAGTCTTTTGTGCCTAAGGAACCAAACATAGGTGAACCTGAATCCCAATAAGAGATAGCCTTTTGTGTAACCTAAACACTTAGCAGCTTCTGGAAGCTACTCTGCTTCTCTAGCCTCCTGCACTGTAGAGACTGGACAGTTAAAACTGTACTTCCAGACTCCCTTGCAGCTAGGAAGTCCATCAGTCAAATGAAATACAGTGAGATTTGTAAAGCAAAAATTTGAAAGCTGTGGTCAACATTTCTGCCAAAAAGCACCATCAAAGGGAATGTCTGAGTTTACTGCAGCTCCTTTCTGTCATTTCATAAGAGCGGCAGCACTGCCCTGAGACACGTACTGCTTAGCAGGCACTATTCTAGCTGCATGGGAGGCCACTATGCCCTTGGTAGTCTGTTTACTGTGAGCTTCTGGAAGTCATTCTTCAGAGCTCAACCTCAAATGTGTTTCCTCACCTTCCCAACAAATCCTGTAAGCCATTTAATATGCTGTAATAAATCTCCCTTGGTTTAAATCAGCCAGTGTATTCTGTTCTCTGCAAGTGAACCCTGACTGATACAATTGGCAATTGCAAAAGAAAGCTTGGAATTCCCTAAAACCACACAGTTTCCATTAACTTGAGGAAAGTAAGAAAGACTTACCAAGTTTAAGAAAACAATGTTTTTATTAAAACAACTAAGTCACTCATCCCTTAGGTTAGTTTCCTTAAATTCTAATAAATGAAAGACAATAATAATGCAAAAAGTTACTGATACTAGCTAATACACAACAAGATGCCAAGTGAGGCATTCTTCAAACCACAACATTTCTGTGTAATCAACCCTCAAAAGTTCCTATCACTCAACAGTTCACTTATAATGCATCAGATGTCACAAATGTTAACCCATTGGGTAATTATACAAGCAGGTCATTTCAGAGGAACAGGCAAGTTTATAAGAACTCAGCAGGCTGTGACGTACATTGGCTCTGACTAGTCTCTGCTGTAGACAAACATTAAGCAACTGTAAAACCACCACCATTAAAGGTCTGATGTTAAGAAGCAGGGAATAGCAGTTAAGAAATGCATGGCAGTGTCTTCACTGTAAGTTCTGTTATGCCAAATAGGTTTTAAGCATATGGTTTCAGACTCTCCTATCACTGTCATTAAGCTGAAGCTAACATCCCAGCAGATGTTCCCAGGAGTATAAAACTGACGAGAGACAGCATGAATCTTTTCTAAAATAGACATATTTTTCTGTTTACATTCTTAACTCTTTATTGAGACACATTACACTGACATCAACAGGTGGCAGCAGCTTTAAGAGAAAGTCCTACCTGTGCTGCTAACATAGTAACTTTGGGCTTTGACACTAACCTTTAGTTTCTTCATCCACATGATGGACAAAATGGTAATAAACTCTACCTTATCTAGTTCATAAAATTACTCAGCAACCAATTACGATGAAGGGAAAGCATCCTGTGAATCCTAAAATGATATTGTTGATAATAATTAGGTGATCTTAAAGAAAAATGGCTGAGAACAAGATCATGTAACATTTCTAACCCTGAATATGAATGGAAATGAAGGTTCGATGTGCACTGAATTTGGAACAGGCAACAGAAGATGACAGACTAAAGAAAAAAATAGTTTCTCAAAATGCTATGTGATAACCACTATTTCCTTAGGAGAGCTGGAAAATCACTAAGGCCAAACCTCTACCAGAAGCACCTAAAACTACCCCAGAATGTCTTGATGAGCAATCCTTCTAGGTCTCACACCAAAAGCAGGCCATCTTGGCTGTCTCTCAGGTAAAATCAAATGAAAGTTCTATATACAACCTGAATTCTCATCTTGCCCTCATCCCAGCTGATATCTCACATGCAAGCATGTGACTGGCTAAGTCTACGTCACTCACTTGTGTCCTGACTGCATAAAGAAACAGGAATTGGGCTTTCACTCCAGGGTTAGGAGAGGTGAGCCTTGTTCTGAGGGGACTTTCTCTAATACAGAAAGCTGGTCAAGGGATGATGGATGGCTGCAATCATCAAAGTGAACCTGAGTAGGTCTTCACTAGACACCTACATGCACAATCTCCCTTTCTTTTCAAAAAACCCTCTAAGAAGAGTGATTTTTTTCCTACACAGTTGAGAAAACTGCAGGCCACACAGACTAATCTGTCATAGGTTCATATCTTTTCCACAAAATCACAGCCCATGTGGTCAGGCTGCCTTAGACTACAGTTTCTCAGCACTTGCTATAGGGTCCAGGGATCATTCTTTGTTGAAATGCCAGGTGCACTGTAAATGTTTAGCTTCTTCTTTAGCTTTTATCCACTAGACATCAGTAGCAACCTATCCTCTACCATACTATGACAACCAAAAATATGTCACCAGACATTGCCAAATATCCCCTAGGAGATAACGCTACTCACCCCCCACCAAACCTCAGCTGATAATCACTGCCTTAGATAAGGCTCTACTTGCTCACTAGCTGCAATGTACCCAGCCAGTGCCAGGCCCAACAGACAAAATGCCAAATAAATTAGAGGCCCTGCCCCATGGGGGAATGGCAGACTAGTCAATGAGTGGCTAGTACAAAGTGGTGCTGATACATGCTATCACAAGGTACAAATGGCAAGAGAAGATCAGAATTCCACTCAAGGGTGGGGATCATAGATGTGAAGCCTTAAACTGGATTGTTTATTACTTATAGCAACAGTAACACTCAGCTCACTTTTATTCTATAAACCCTGATGAAAGGCTTTATATTTGATCTCATTTAAATATCATTTAAGGTGAGGAGTAATTAAAACCTCGTTTTCCACAAGAAAGCTGAGGTGTTTCACAGAGTTTTAAATGAGTACTCATACATCACATAGCCAGAAATAACTGGAGCCCAGGTCATTTTGAAACTAACTGGAGGATAATCCCTGGAGGATGTGCCCCATTTGGTAAGGCTAGTTTAGGACTATTCTGATAAATCATGACACTGGACAATACTATAACAGAAACCAATTTTGATAGTCTTGTTGATTTTGCATTGTTATCCATAAAAGCCCATGTTTCAGCAGAAGGCATGCCTGCTTAATGCAGAATTTTACTTTCGAGTATTATATGCAGAACTTACATCTTAATTTTGAAAAAAGCATCAAGGTTACAGTATAATTAGGAACAGCTGCAATTGTTAATTACCGCTCCCAATGTAATTTGTTGCATATTAGCAAGTGTCAAATAACTACTGCTCCTTAAATGAATAAAAACTGATTGTCTGAAGACTGGAATGCGTGTTCCTGGTAGGGAACAAAAGAATGTAAAAAGTATATGACATATTTATAAAGTCCTGAAAGGCTCTACTTAGGAGATCACAGGTTGCCAGAGCCCAGAGAATGCTGTAAAAAGTTAAAATGGTTTCTGAGAGAGAATAGCAAACTTTATAAATACAGAGGAAGAGAACATCAGGAATGAAAGGTCAATGGAAAAGTTACTTCTGCTGAATAATACCTTACCAGTTTCAAATTCTGCTCTGCATCAACCTCATCTAACTGAAGCATAATCAAGAACCTAGAAGGAAGCAAAGAAGAAAAGGAGCCTTGTGTACATCCAGGAGAGACATCCAGTGACTGCCATCTTTCCCTTGCCTGAACCTTCCTCTAGCCCCTTCCACAGCCCAGATCTCTTGACAGGACTCTAAGAAACCTGTCTGTCTTCAAGTCCAGAGCCAGCACTTCTAAAAGCCTATGCTGTCCCAAGCTCCAATCTGAACTGTGCAGACATTAGCACTTCGACCTTCCAATGCCTCCCAAAAGTAAATGCCCTTTAACGGAGGAAACTTAGGTACAGACAGGTTGCATGGTTCACATAGTAAGTAGGTGGTAGAGCCATAAAATGAACACAGAGCCATGATTTTAAAAGTGATGTTGCATTTCCTTTCAGAGGAAAAGAGGAGCATGAGGCTGAGAGTGCAAGAAAACCTAGAGATCAAAAGAAAATCAAGACACATCAAGCAATTGTGATGGATGTGGCCCTCAGTTATGACAACTGAAAAACTATTTTAAAACTATAAACAATAAAGGAAGATAGGTAAAATGTATGCAGAATAGATACCTGAAGTTATTAAGGAATTCCTGTAATTTATTTGCGATCTGATAATGACATTGTGATGGTGTTTTTAAGAAATTTGCTTTATTGCGAGGTGTGGTAGTACACATCTGTAAGCCCAGTACTCTGGAAAGCTGAGGCAAGAGGATCACAAGTTCAATCCCAGCCTGGGCAACTTTGTGACTTAGTAAGACTCTGTCTCCAAATAAAATAAAAAAGACCTGGTAATATAGTAAGGACTCTACTACTAGCCCATAACAAACATGACCTCTTTTTTCTATTATATAAAAGAAAGAAAGAAAGAAAGAAAGAAAGAAAGAAAGAAAGAAAGAAAGAAAGAAAGAAAGAAAGAAGAAAGACAGTATAAGAATAAGATGTATAACCTGGGACAGAGTTAGCAGTGCCATGCTTACTAGGCACCAGCATCCTTTCAGTTGAAATCAGCAGTGGACACCTGAATCCAGCAAAAAGGATCTCTGAGCTCTGAGCTAATCAGATTTCCTCTGCAAACCAAATCAGCAGATTTGGTCTAAGTAGCAGTGGGTCATACTGACTGATGAGCTGGAACTCCCAGAATTGGACACCAAAAATTAAGTTGGTTCCCTACTTTTCATGGAGGGGTGGGGAGAGAGACTGATTGAGGGGTTGATTCTAAAAAGCATCATACTAGAAAAACACACAACTAGTGTAGTGGCACATGCCTGTAAATCCAGCATTCTGGGAGACAAAAACAAGGACCACAAGTTCCAGCCCAGCCTGAGCAACTCTGTGAAACGCTATCTCAGAAAATAAGAAAAGAGCTCAAGATTAATCTTCAGTACCACACAAAAAACTGATTTTTTAATATACTGTTAAAAGGGGAAGCTGGTTTAAAATATTACTTATAACCTAGAAACCTATAAGAAAAGACTATATAATATAAAGTAAATATGTACCAGCTAAAAATCAAATAAACAGTTTAAGAGAAAAAATATACAAACAAAATAGCAGGGCAACGTTCCTAACTTTAAAATCCTCTTAGAAGAATCAATGTGAACATGCAAATAAATGCAACAGAAAATTGGGCAAAGGTCTGGTGCAATCAAAAATGAGCTCTATGAAACTGGGAAAAGAGAATGTGGAGCTGAGATTTTACTTCTAAAACTGAGATGAGAGACAATGAAAAGAAGGCAGATTCCTCCAGCTCAAAGTCAGCATCAACCAGCAAGAAAATGACAGTGTGAACGCTCAGAAGTGGAAGAAATTCCTTGCCAATGGGCACTGCAAAGTCAAACAGAGACCTGACATCACTCACTTTAAGTCCCCTGATGATCCTGTGTCCTTCCTCGGAAGGTGAACTGAACTGAAATAGATGCAGTGGACACACTGGACCTGCATTGGAATTCTGCCATACCCTACAGCTAGCCTCCTTTGAAGCAACCTTTCCACAGTCACAGACTCATCTACCTTGGGACAGTCTGGCTCCTGCAAAGGTCTGTCACTCTCCCTCATGCTTTCCCCAGAAATCACCCAGGTACAACACAAATGTTTCTAAACTATTATTCATCTTGGCAGGAGATGGAGGAGATTGGATCAATGATTTAAAAAGCCTCTAACAAACCACTGACATGCAGCAAAAGAATTTCTTCCCCTTTCACTTTGTCATGGGTTTGCAGTACAAATCCATGAACAATCTAACAGTGTCTCAGTGCTATGTGGCAAGTATTTTAAAGGGTATTGGATTCTAGAGAAAGTTTGCCCTCAAAAGCTTAAAATCTAGTGAAAACATGACAGAACCTTCAGAATCTCAACATAGTCACCCCAATTTAAAACTCAGCCAGTATCTGTTATGAATTGAACTGTTTTCCTCCTAATCTCAATTTAAAACTCAACCAGTATCTGTTATGAATTGAACTGTTTTCCTCCTGTTTTTGCATGTTAGGGGTCTAACCCCTATACCTCAGAATGTGACTTACTGGATTTGAAAGAAAAGCCTTTAAAGGAGTTAAGTTAAAATGGTATCATTAAAGGGTAATCATTAAAGGGTATCATTAAAGGGTAAAGCTAATACAACCAGGGTCTTTACAAGAACTGGACATTAGGATACAGACAGACCCACACAAAGGAACAGGAAAAAAAGACAGCTGGCTGAAAGCCAAGGAGAGAGACCTTGGAAGAAACCAACCCTGTAGGTATCTTGATCAAGACCTTTAAGAGCTTCCAGAATTGTGAAAAAATGCATTTCTACTGTTTAAGCCAGAAATGGTATTTGGTTATGATAGCCTAGCAAACTAATTCAATTATCATTTAATATACAGATTGTTCCAACCGGGCCCATTCATTCATTCAATCATTTCATTTTGCATCCAGACCCAAACATTGCATTTGGGTCATGATGTGCCTTTGGGAGTTTCCCTGAGTTGCATCTTTTTTCATTCATAACAATGAATTTTTAAAGTCAGGCCAGAGGACTTGTAGAATGTCCTGATTTTCTTGATTGTCTAATTGCTTTCTCATGATTAGGTCCAGATTAAGCACTTTTGGCCAGAACCATATCATAATGCTACGTAATGCCAGTCTATCCCATTCACTGATAATCACTTGGTATTGGAGATTTACCTATTATACATTTTTTCCCTTTGTAAGTAGTAGGTAATTTACAAAGAGATACTTTGAGACAATGGTAATTCCAACAATCCTTAACCAAAGGGTTTTAGCAGTCCATCATCACTGATACACACAGAATTTAAAAGATGTATCAATGAAAGGCCATGTGTTGATTATATCTGAATCTTTATTAGAACCCACTACAAAATTTGTAACTCAAGACATAGGTTTTTAATGTTTTATGGATGCTTCAAGAAATGGGAAATGAGAACTAAGACCACTGGTGAGAACTGAGAATTCTGCCCATCTAATACAGAGAAATTACAGGAAACATTTCTACGTCTGATTAAACTCTAAATTACATACTCAAAACATGTAAGCAGGCCTGTACTTTTTTTCCTGCTATATCACTGTCATAGTTTTATGGGAAGGAATCTGAGGTTTGCCTATATTCCCTAAAAACATGTCAATGACATGACAAGGGAGTATGAGGTAACAGCAGAAAAGCACCAAAAGAAAATTGAGAAGGATTTAGCTTTCTAAGGAGTGAAATTTTATTTTAGAGATAACAGAAGCCATACAGTATAACAGGCCAAATAAAAGGGCAATACAGCACAATGACCACTGGGAAGGCAAACACTGCCACAGGCACTTTAGGGGGAAGGGCAGGGCCTTGGGCAACATGAACATTCCAAGAGATGTAGACTGAGAAGCCAACACAGGAGAACAAAGGCATACTATGAGAGGTAAGAGGTCAACCACCAGAAGGTTCATCTTGAAAGCAGGTGGTAGGAGTTCCAGGAAAAGGGTGGGCACACCGTCACAAATGGCCACACATGAGGACAAGCTATTAGTACTGAGGTGATTGTTGTTTTTTAGAAGATGATGGCAAAAACGAAACAAAACAAAACATACAAGCAATGTTCATTTTTAGGAGTTTTAAGTATAGGTGAGTGGTAGAGAAATAGAAAAAAATACAATTACAATCCTTATGCAATTCCCTTAAATAACAACTCAAAAATGTGCTCCAAAGTAACACCCTGGTTCCAATGTGTAATCAAAATAAGCCTTAAGAAGCCTAACATTTATACATAACTTTCTGCTCTGTGCTTATTTCTGTTAAAAAAAAAAAAAAAACTAACAGTGAATAAAAAGCGGTACACACTTGTATTAAAAGGCAGCCACATTTAGTTACAAGATAATGAGTTCCAAATCAACACTACCTAATCTTTAATGTGTACATTGTCTCATGGGGATCTAGTTAAAATGCAGATACTGACACAGGCCTATAATACTTTATTTCTAATAAGCTCCCAAATGAAACCAACACTACTGCATAACACAATACTGCACAAAAGTCCCAATGGCAAGGCTCCTGGTGGGCCACAAGGAGAATGTGGCTACTGAAGCAGTCGTGCTGATAACCCATTATTTAGTGGATTAGGAGTTTCAGTAAAGCATACTTTGTTTTGCTTAGATAGGTCAAATAATACCTATGTGCCCCCACATGAAGTTAAGTGGAACTGTCCTACAAGGCTCCAACAGACCTATTTTAACATCTTTTTTGCACTTCATGACTCCCAAAATGCTTTCAAATGTTACATCTCATGGGATCATCACAGATCCACAGATGGTCCACTTTGTCATCTGGTACCCAGATGAGTACCCAGAGAAGTTAGTGCCTGTCCAAATTCTCAACATAAGTGGCAACAGAGGGCTATGACCCAGGCTCTCTTACCTTCTGGTCCAGAGCTTTTTTACCAAACAGAGCTGGTGATCGGAAGGGAAAAAAGTCCTGGCAGCCTCTTGCCACATACAAAAAATGGTGCAGAATTCAATAGGTTAGCTGGGGCCTCTGCAGTTCCTCCAGCTATGACCAGGTTCAGGAATGATGCCCACAAATCACAACATGTCAATTCTGAAAAGCTACTGAGCATGCATATGGGGCTCCAATAGCCTTCTCAAATCAGATGCCCCGATATAATCTGCTTACAAATTATACTGCTCCAGTCTTGTGCAAAAGGTATCTTACCATAAAAAGTAAGTGTATCATGAAATATCTGTCTTATCGAGTGAATAATTTTCATGGATAACATATGGAAACCATGACTACGTGCAGAAATCAAGACAAATCTACCAGCTAATAACAGTGATTAAATAGAGTGGGGTATTAGGTTGCACTGCTAAAAATTTCAATTCTGCCAACTGTGCAACTGTGTCAGCAGTGAAAGTCGAAAGGAATAACCCAGGCCTGTCCTGCACTCATGCAACTACATGGCACATTTCGAAAGGAACAGGTAAGTACAGCACAATACTGTGTTATACACTGCCAATCAACAAACCAGACCACCACTCTACAAATCAACTACTAGTCATGATTCTGAGTTAGCAGAATTCTGAGATGAGAGACAGCATTTAAATGAGTAGGCTGGGTCCAACATGAGGTCTAGTTAGAAGGCCACAAAATTTGTGCAGGTGACTTTACACTTTGTTTAGGGAATTGCACTGGTGCAAAAGGACACATCTTACTTCCCAAGAAACCAACACACCAGGATGAGTTCACACTTTCCTCTGTGCCAAGGCCCACCTCAAAGCAACCCAATGAAGTGTAGGTGCTCAAGAGGCATCAAATGCCAAGCAAGGAAAGGAGGAAGGAAAATGCTCATTGGGCTGAATCCTCACAGATTGAGGGAAATGAAGGAAGGAATGGTTCTCTGTAAGAACTCATGACAAGCAGAGAGTAAAAGCTCTAAGAGCCACAAGTGCTGAGAAAGAGTCATGGCTCCTCTGGCAATATCCCAGATGAACTCAAGAAGGAAGTGGGGGAGGGAGTCAGGGAGGAAGGAAAAGAGAAAGGGAGGGAAAGGAGGAGAAAAGGAAAGAAAGGGAAGGAAAGGGGGGACAGAGGGAGAGGCAGGCAAGCAATAACTTGTACCCTAATTATCCAACACCGTACATTCCCTTTCAGCCCTCCCCACCAGCCTCCAGTCCTCTACTTGCTGACTAGTTCAGAAGACTGGCACCCCAAGGCTCTGGAGAACAAGCCAGCAGAAGGCTTTTGCCCAGAGTCTTTGCAATGCTTCCCTATTTGGGCACTTAACTGGATGATAGGAAACCACTGAAACTTTTCAGGGGACAAAAAGAGCAATCGATAAATTCTGGTGATGAGCTATGTTCTAGATAAGTACAAAACTGTATAACCTTGATGCCTAAGTACCCAGGGCACATGAGCAGGACTAAAAGAAGGCTCAAGAAAGAAGAAAACTAGAAGTAATAGTAATCCTCCTTTGAACGAATACATACATTTAGCTGGCTTGTCCCAAGGAGACAGAAGATCACTTGAGGCATACAATTTGGAACAATGATTGTCAAACTTCTGAAAATCCCCACATTCAGGCCATGTCAAACTCCTATTCAATCAGAATCAGAATCTGTAGGGTGGGACCTAGGAATCAGCATTTTTTACACTTGCCCACATGTTTCCAATGGCTGGGAACCATAGACAAAGAAGTTCAAGCGACCTGGGACCAATATCAAATTTCCTAGGAGTCCATTTTTCCCCCATAAAAGGGCATTAACAGAACTGGGGAAAGGAAAAATGAAGATCATGTTATACAAACTCCAAGGATCATGCAGCTCTAGCAATTTGGTGTTTCTTAAACCCTAAAATCCAAATACTAATGGGACCATGGAAACCTGCTGTCTCAATACTTATTGTGCCGTGGTACCATAAAAACAAATCAGACTTTCTTTCCTTTATTTCTAATCAACCCCCTAAAAAGGTCTGGTAAGATTCTTCTTTTGTTTCTTCTCTTTTACTGGCAGGGAGAGAAAACTTGCCATATGAATACTTTATCACCACAAGCACATTTTCTTCTCAAAACAAACCTCACAAGAAGATTTTATTAATGATGAGAAAACCATGAAGGTTAAATATACAGCCCAAGTCCTACATAGTAGTCACTGAATTAAAATTTTTATAAAGGTATACATGACACAAGTAACAGTTGCACAACTCTATAAATACACTAAATAACAATAAAAGGTACTCTTTAAGAAGGTGAACAGTATGGTATACAAATTATATTTGAATAAAGCATTTTTTTTTTCCAGAAAAAGCATATAACAATTACTGCAACCACTGTGGAAATTAGTTGGGAGGTTTCTCAAAAAGCTGGGATTGGAAATCCCATTTGATCCAGCTATTCCACTTCTGGACATATTCCCAGAAGAATTGAAATCATCATACCACAGTGATATATGTGCACCCATGTTTATAGCAGCACAATTTGTAATAGCCAGATCTTGGAAACAACCCAAATGCCCATCAACTAAAGAATGGATAAAAAAAAGATGTGGTGTTTTTATACAATGGAGTACTACTCAGCTATAATGAAGGATCACATTGAGGCTTTTATAAGTAAATGGATTCGACTTGAGACCACACTCCTAAGTGAAATAAATCCAACTCACATGTGCAAATACCATATTGTCTCCCTAGTATAAGAAACTGAAAGAGTAAATAAGATGCAAAATTTACAATAGATATTGTGAAAGGGTAAGGAACTGCTCAAAGGGGAAAAAATAACTCAGAGAAAATAAGGAAAAAGAAAAAATATATAAATTTGTATGTACACACTTAAGATAGCTGATTGTGCTACTAATTCTATTAGTTCTTGGAACAAAACAGTTAACATTCATAGGATTAGATCAATTTTGCATATTTATAACTGGCAATCTGAGTAACTCTTTTGAAGATAACAATGCAAAATAGCAACCTTAGTTATATTCCTACCACCTTCTTTTTAAAGCCTATATTGTTACTGTTTTGGGCTCTTTGTTACTGTTATTTGTCTCTTTTGTTTCTTGTTTTTCTTGTATTTTGCTTTGTTTTGTTTTGCTTTTCCCCTCTAATACAGAAAGGATAGATGTTCATGTATAGGCTTATACATGCCTGGAACTTCTCCTAAAGAGTTTACAAGAATTGATTTTATTACATGTGATGGTATGAACAACTACTTTGAAGAAAACAACACATTGTGGTAGCAATTGCTGATTTTCTATCTTTTTTTGAAGTCCAATAATGCTTTTATTCTTTGTTTTGATTGGTTTCAGTCTGTTTTCTATTATTTGATTTTAATATGTGTGAAGGTATGAACAGCTATTTTGAAGAAAACAAGAGACATTATGGTAGCCAGTGTTGGTTTTCCTATTGTCTGGTTTTGAAGGCCTGTAATACTTTCATTCTTTTGTTTTGATTGGTTTTATACTATTTTGTTTTATTTGAATTCATTGTGTGTGAAGATATAGTCAACTATTTCAAAGAAAACAAGAGACATTATAGTACCACTGTTGATCTCTTGTTGTCTTGTTTTGAAATCCTGTATTGCTTGTTTTGTTCTGATCTGCTTTTTGTTTTATTCTCTTTAAAAAAAAATTACTGCTCTGCTGGGATTTATGATATGGAAAAATGGGGAAATATATTAGATAAAAACACAACATGAAGCCTCTACTGAGTGACAAAGCTGTTCTTATATAAAAATTACTGGACTGGTATGATCTGGAAATATACAGGCCCATAGTCAATAGCTTGTGAATTCTAGTATGTGTGTCTTTATAATGGAATTCCTCATGAGGTCCAGGTGGGGAGCACAAGACACAGGTTAAGAACAGCAACTCTGAAGACAGACTGGCAGTGTTCAAACCCTGGATCACTGACTCGCTCTATAACCTTGAGGAATTACTGAACGTCCTCTGTTCAGCTTCTCATATACAAAATAAGGACAAAAATGCAAAGCATCCACTTTTAGGTACTATGAAAATTGAGTTCTTATGCGTAAAACACTTGGGAAGCTGCCTGGTTCGGAGTAAGCACTAAACAATCCTAACTACAGTCTGCTTAACATGGCAGCACCTAACTGTCCTCTTCAGCCGTCCCCTCAGCTTTCCTATATGCAGTATGGTATGCTACCCTGCAGAGAGTATACAGGCAGAGTACTGTCTCTGGAGCCCAAATGGCACGATTTGCTTCCAAGTTCCAGAATGTAATTATCTTGGGTCCTGAAAATCACCTTTTAGTGTTTCAAGGTCCATCTATAGAGCAGGGATGATAGTGTAGAACTCAGAAAGCTGTTAGGGGCATCAAATGAGTTATGTGGAACTCATCTAGAACTGAATTTGGTAGCTAGTAAGCACTCCATAAGAATTAACTGCTTTTATTATCTATTAGTATAGGCAGCTAAGTTAGACAGAAATTAATATACAGTCAGATAGAGACTGGGCTCTCAAGGAAGTTAGCAGAAAAATAAAGCCATCAGAACTGTGGCCAGTGATGCAACTGTTAAAGCCCAGGCCTCAAGATAAAGTTGCAACCACCAGGAACACACACCTCCCTAAGAGATAAGCGGTACCTTAGAACTGCACTATACTAGTATTACCTGGTCCACTAAAGTTTAGATACACATCAGTCACCCAGATGAGTGACCAGAACCTCTGGAACCACCCCTTGTCCAAAATACCTTTATTCTTTCATTATACCCTTGCTACATGACCTGCTTCCTCAATGGATTAATATTAGCTAAGTGGCTGTAATCTTTTGGTTAAATATAGTTTGACCCACATTGTATTCTCCTTGTGACTTTGTCCCCTTATCATGATTTTGCTCTATGAAACATTCTCCAAGAAGTAGCCTCCATGACAATGCACTTCCTGGGACTCCTATCTCTCAGAAGGTATCACTCAATAAATTTTTCTTGCTCTTCAATTTTGGGGAACACAAAAGCAGCCTATCTGACATCTAGCAAATTGGGAGTTATATTTTCCCCTACATTACTATCTCCTAACTGTAGCACATACTCTCCTTTCCCTGTTTGGCTATCCTGTTTCTGATCACTGCATTGGATCTTTCCTCTTGCCTATGAATCCCATTTTTAATTTTTTTAGATTTTATTTTACATTTGCTGTAAATAATGGTTACAGTCACCTCTGGGAGGACATACATGTATTTAACACATCTTAATTATTTTTAATCCGCATTCCTCTCTCCCCACCCCAACATACAATGATTGCTTTCATTGTAGGCGGCTCACACATGTGTACAACACATCCCAATTCTTTCCACAGCCCCCTAAGACCCTTATCCTATTATCTATTGCTCCCATTCTCATTTGTAAAAGAGCTACCCTTCTGTTTCACCCCATCTGTTTTTCATTTTTCTCTACACTTCATTATACTTTGGATTTCTCACATAATAGAAACCGTATGGTATTGACGCCATGTATCTGATTTATTTCACTTAACGTTTTCAAGTGAAGTTGCATCCATTTTCCTACAAATGACTCAAATTTATCTCTCTTCATAGCTAGCTAGTATTCTTTTATGTATAGAAAACATGTTTTCTTTATCCATTCATTTGTTGATGGACATACAGGCTAACTCCAAGATTTAACTACTTAACTGTGGTGCTATAAACATAGGTATGCATGTATCACTGTAATACGATGTCTTTAATTCCTTGAGAAAGATGTCTAGAAAGGGCATAGCTGGGTCAACTGGAATTTTTATTCTTAGTTTTTAAGGAACCTCCCTTCTGATTTTCATAATGGTTCTACTAGTTTACATTTCTGCCAGCAAGGTAGGTTTTCTTTTGTAATTCCCCATTCTTTTGCAGATACCACCACGTCTGAAAAGGTTCCCCAGGGCCCCGGCCTACAGGCTCCAACAGCCTGTGTAGTAGGGTGTTTCCTTCAGGGAACTTAGTCCCTACTGCAGACAAGGGCCCCTGCCTGAGGCTCCAACAGCCTGTGTAGTAGGGTGTTTCCTTCAAGGAACTTAGTCCCTACTGTGGTGTTGGTTTCTTGAAGCCCCAAAGTCCCAATTCGTGTTAGTATCCTTGGTCTAGTCCCATTTGCAACACTAGAAAGAACACAAGACAATTCCAAATGAATCAATGAGCACAGCCATCACTCATCATAAATCAATTTTAAGTGTCTTTGTCAGGCCAAGTTTTCATTATTATTAACGGTTTAATTTGTCAAAAATGTTCTTTTAGTTCTAGGCCAATCTCACCCAAATGACTCATCATCCATATCCAAGTTTTTACCCCCGAACACCTCTCATCTCACATTGTTGAACTCAACTGAGCATTCCATTGCTTCTAACAGTTTCATGTAATTTAATTTTATCATTCTCAATGTATAACATTACCCGTAACAGCAATTGTACACTAAAATAAAAACGGGGCAGAAGAGAAATCACCACCTGTTAACCACTCACCATTTCACTGTGAGAGCCATGCAGGCAGCACGTCTGGGCCCATCCTGACTACCCTGAGGGCGCATGGCTCAAGCCAGCACTGTGCCAACCAGTCAATGCCTGTACTGAATAAACTTGATAAAACTGCCATTTTTGCTACATTATCTTATAAAAAAATCAATGAAAAGATAAGCATCCTGTGTTGAAATAATCAAACTGGTAAGTGGTTAAAAATGCATGAGGAGTGTGTGTTGGGTTTTGTTTGTTTGTTGTGTTTTTTTTTATGGAACTCAGTAAAATGCAGCCTCAAAAACCTCATTTTCATTTTAATGCAAGCAAGGCAGTTTTCAAAATATCTTGAAAGGGTACAAAGAGTACAAGCAGATCTAACAAGGAAACGGGCATTATTTCCACAAGAGAGTGAAAGCTTTTGGAGTTCATCTCAAAAATACTGACTTTCAGATCAATGTTACTTCATGAAAACAACACTGTACGGTATCTCTTCCATTGTTAAATAGTAACCTTGGTAGTGGAAATCAAAACAAAAAGCAGACCAAAGATTAGATTCTCAATCTTAATATTTAAACTATTTAAAGGAAACGAATGATTAGCTACATTTGAATACATACAACCAAGAAAACTAAAAGGAGACACCTTCCTAGCAATGACTGGTTGTGGCCAACACCCAGTCTGCTTAATTACTCAAAACAATTCACCAGAGGAAGTGCAGTAAAGGTTGGAATTTTCCTCTGGATGTAGATTCTCCAAATTCCCTGCCCAATTCCTTAACATTCTATTGAGGTAGATGTCTCTCCTACTCAGGTTCAACTTTTCAGAGGAAGTATATAAGGTTTTTTATATCTACAGCTCTGTTCAGCTCATAGCACAGAATTAACTGCATGCCCAGTGCTGATAAATCGCTAACCAGGCACCCTTTTTTCACATTGGTGGTTGGTGGTGGGGTTTATGTACCTCATACTGGTTTAGAAGTCAGGATCCTCCAGCCTCAGCCTCCTAAGAGCTGGAATCACAGACATGCGCCACCACACCCAGCTGTGGACAATCATTCTTGGACTGAGACCAGCACAACCTCCTTTTAAGGTTTCATTTACAACACTGCTCTTAAACTACAATGAGAAACACTAAAACAGCCTTGTTCAACACAGAGAGATACATTTGTGGCTCTGAGACAGTTTCAAATGCAGTTCATCTGTAGCATATAAAAGGACACAAGGAGAAAATGTCCCCAGATAACACACAGAACAAAAAGACCTTACTTCTCTGTGACTGATCTAGGATCATTTTCCCTTTGTTTTGACTGCTAAAAAATGCAGTTAGCACACATGCTTATTTTCTGCTAACCTTAGTCTTGGCTTCAACTTATTCTCTTTATGTCGGCTTTCTTATCTATTCTGATTTGACTATACTATGGCTTGTCATATCATAAATACTTGTACATCAGATGTAAGCCATAAGAAATCCTGGACAGAAGTGACTGAATAAAAACCTAGGATCTCCAATAATAAAAATCTCATTTATCCAGACTCTCATTTGGCAAAACATAAATAATAAATAACAAAATAAAATACAATAAAATCAAGCACCCTTAACACAATGTACAACTTAAAAAATAAAATAAAACCAAGCTGGGTGTGGTGGCACAAGTCTATAATCTCAGCATTCTGGAAGATTGAGGCAGAAGGATCCAAAGTTCCAGCTCACCTGGGTAACTTAAAGAGACTTAGCAAGACCCTATCTCAAAATTTAAAAAAGGGCTGGGGTGTGGCTCAGTGTGAAGATTCTAGATTTGATCCCCAGTACTAGAAAAATAACAAAATAAAAAACAAACCAAAAAGAGTCCTTCTGACACGATATAGTAATGCACACTAGTATTCCAACTACTTGGAAGGCTGAGAAAGAGATGGCAAGTTTAAAATCAGCCTGATGAACTTGTGAAAACCTTCACCCAAAAAAAAAAAAACAGGCTTCCACCTCAACCTATTTTACTTTAAATTAGTGAAATGTATTTCTAACTGCGCTCTATTTCATTTCCTCAATTATCCTGTTTCTAAATACAGTAAAATTATTTAATTCATCTGCAACCATAAAAATGACCCAAAAAATAGGCATTTAATCCCACCTACTATAGAGAAATGATTCATACCAAGCCTTGTACTCTAACTACATGAAATTTAATTCAAAGAGAAGACCAATGGGTACTGGGCTTGAAAGAACGCAGCTTCCAAATTAAATGTATACATATGCAATCGGCATACTCATACCCTATGCTCAGATACACCCAGCGCACACTCCTAAGAATGAAACTCAGAAGGCCACCTCTGGCCAAGTGGCTTGGAAACCTAAGGAAGCCGGCAGATTTGGGGAGCCTAGAGAGATGTAAGTCACGGAACAGCATTTAAATGTATTTGTCTGCTTACAATTTCCATTGCAAATGTGATTAGTTTGCTTGAATAAATAGGAATATGATATGTTGGCCATGTTTTCCTCTTGAGGGTTATCGCAGAGTTTTGATTAGGGGCAAATGTTTGAATTGTGGGTACATTTAAGTTCACTGCACTTAAAATGAGCTAAGAAGTTGTATAGTCTTGATTAAAGGGTTGCCTTCATGAACTTAAAATTAAAAGTGATAAATTCCACTGATTCAAGTGATTGGGCCTAAACATGGAACCCTGCCAGAAAAGTTGAAACGCGCTGCAAAGAGACTGAAATGGTGTCCAGGTTTCAAGCATCGGTGAAAGAGGAGAGAGAGGTCAAGCGCCGGAGTCCCGGTGCCTGGACTAGTGAATGATTCACAGCACATAGAATTCCCTGTAAGGACGACTTCACAGGAGTGACAGGCTCCGCGACAGTACGTTTTGCCATTTCCCAAAGAAGCCTCCCACAGGCGCCAGGGTTGGTTTGCAAGTGCTGTCAGGCGGGCAGAGGAAGGGAAGGGTGGGCGAGGGGACCCAGCCGGCGCGCGCTGGCAACCCAGGTTTCCAGGCAGTGCCCAACGGCCGTCAGGGTGCCTTCCCCACCCGCGGGAGGGCGGAGCCCTGGAGACGTGGTGGGATCAGGCTTCAGCTCGGCCCTGCGGCCTGGAAGGAAAACCGGGTCCCCGGCCGCGGGGGAGCGGCGGGGCGCCCCCCGGTGCCGAGCACGAGCGCCCTGCGCCGTCTCCTGCCGCCTGGCCCAGGCCGGCGCCCTGGCCGAGGGGGAGTGTCCGCGGCCGCGCGTCCAGGGCCCGGTGCCGCCGGCACGTGTGCGGCCCGGAAGGCGCCGCGCGCGGGGACGGGGCGGCGTCCTCGGAGCCCCGCGCACGGCCCCCGCTGGGCAGCGCCGGCCGGCGCCGCGCCTCGGCCCCGCTTACCTTAGCGGCCGCCATGCTGCGCGCGGCTGCGGGCCCGCGGGACGCTGACTGCTCGCGCTGGGCCGGCGGGCGCCTCACTTCCCGTCCCGGCGGGGGCGGCGATTCGGCCCGGCGTGCGCGCTAAGCGGCCTCCCCACGCCCTCCCCCGGCGCGGGTCGTGCGGGCGCCGCCTGCCCATTGGCTGGGCCCGGCGGGGGCGTGCGTGAGCCCGCGGCCTCTGCCCTGCGCCGGGCCGGTGGCTGGAGGGGCGACGCGGACCGGAGTACGGTCCGGCGGCCGGGCCAGACGGGGTTCAGGCCCGTCACCTGAAGACAGGTGACCCGGGGAGGGAGCTGCCGGCGCTCGGCCCTGGAAGTGGAGCACTGGGGCTTGTTTTAGTCTGGTCCTCCTGCTCGCTTTCAAAAAGGGCTTCTCTGCACTCACGCAGTGAAGCCCACAAAGCCTGCAATCCAAATGCCTTGACGGGATGCACGGGGAACAGCACGTGTGGCTAGCAAGCCTACTTTTAAAATCCAATCTGTCCGGGTGAAATAGTGCAGGCTTATAAGCCCAGCACTCAAGCCCAGGAGTTCAAGGCCAACCGGGACTCCATAGTGAAAGTCTGCTTTGTGCCAGGCTGGGTCCTCAATTCTGGGACCTTCAGAATCACGAGTTGGTAAGGGCCTTAGAGTCCAAGGGTTGGAAGAAGGAACATACATAAATGTTTAATTTCTTCCATAGAAGCTATGCAGGGAGCAAACTATTCCCGGGCACACTGAGAAGCCTCAGCTGCTTCTAGGTGATGCCTGAGCTGGACTCAGGAAAGCAGCTGTGTTAATCCTGTAAGAGGACGCTCTATCCAGAGAAAAGTAGGGGCGCAAACCCAGAAATTGCAGATGAACTTAAATTATTGGTCAGGGAAGGAACCAGAGCAATGGGACTGGCAGATGGCAGACAGTGACCATGTCACAAAGGCTCTTGGGTACCAAGCTGGAGGCCATTCCTAGCTGAAGAGTTTTAAGGATGGGCGCAAAAGGTTTTGGTTTCCGGTAAAGGCATCTCTCTGTGCTGTGGTCAAAATGTGGCCCCAAAATTCATAGGTTGAAAACTTAGTCCACCGCAACAGTATGGACTAAGTTGGAGGTGGGAAGTTGGAGTTTTGGGGAGATGTTCAGGTCCTGTGGGCTCTGCCCTAACGAATGGATTAATAGAACTTCTGTAAAAAGGGCTTGAGAAATGAATTCGCTCATTTTGGGCCATTGTGGAAACAAGAGGCAGTAGGCCCTAAATTAGCAGCCTTTAAAACTGGTAAATAAAGAAATTAAATTCCTTAGTAAATTAATTTTTGATCCTGATTAGTTACCTGGTCTCAAGTATTGTATTGCAACACCAAAACACAAGCTAAGACTTCCTGCTTGCAGTGTGGAGGACAAGGTCAAATGACCAGAATCTGCAGACAGACAGACAAGCAGTGGGATAGAGCTAAAAAAATACAATACATAGAACAAAATTAATTGGCCATTATGATTGATCACATGTGGAGTTTGGGAAGGGAGGAGGGAAGTCATCATATGCTAAACATGGACAATATGATTGCCTTTTCATAAAGAGAAGTATTTCGGAGGATGTGGATGTGTAACTGTAAGGAAAATATGCTGTGTAACATACAAATTATGTTATAAAGAAAAGAAGCATTTCAAAAAAGAGTATTTAACAAAGTCCCCAGGTCCAACAAAGCTCAGAAGACTTGAACATGTTTGTAAACTGAGGAGAAAGACCAGGAAAGAGTGAAAAAATAAAGACAGAGACAAACACAGGACTTGATAAAGTACAACACCTGTGGAGGGGCAGCTCAGTGCTATAAAAGGATTTAGATTAAAGGTGCAGAGAAAATACAACTTCATGAAACAAAATCTCAGCGAATGCTGTACATTTAGCGTAACACTAAAGTTCTCCTATAAGTTAAACTTTTAAGTTTTACAAAAACTTGTAAAGTATATCAGTATACTGATATACTGTATCCCCTTAACCATTTATAAATATACATTTGGAAATGTTAAATACATTCACATGATTGTACGGCCCATCTTCAGAACTCTTTGCATCTTACAAAACTAGAACTCTATACCCATTAAATAACCACTCCTGTTCCTCCTTCTTTCCATCCCGTGACAATCCCTTGCTACTTTCCATCTCTATGAAGTAGACTATTCTTGAAATCATATAGTATCTGTCTTTTTACAGCTAGCTTATTTCACTGAGCACAGTGTCCTCAAGCTTTATCCATGCTGTAGCATCTGTCAGTTTCCTTTTTGTGCTGGGGATATGTGGTGGTAGGACCATCCACATGGTCCTGGTTCAATTCCCTGCACAAAGATTTTTAAAAAGATAAATAATATTTCACTGTCTTTTTTAAATAGAAAAATATCTAAGGTTCCATTATATTTTTTCTTGAAATTCTGGAAAATTTCTGTGGCTGTCATAATTCCTATAAAGTTGATAGCTAAAAATAAGGGAAATTTATTCCCTTACTGCCTGGAGGATGGCAGTATGAAATGAACAAAGATTGAGGTAAAACCAAGCCTTGTTCTCCCTCCAGGCTGTAGGGGAGAATCTGTTTCTCTGCCTTTTCCAAAGGCTTTTGTGCTTCCTCCATCTTCAAAGTCTCTGTCATTTAAAGTAAGATTCATAGACCCTAGAGATTAGGATTAGCATGGAGACTTCTTTTGAGGACACTATTATTCAATCTATCACACTGGATATAGATTCTAAAAGTGTATTTTAATTTACATTTGGAATCATAATTAAGCTTTCTCCTTCACTCTAGAATTGCCCAGAATATAAAATTTCTAAGAAATCCATCACCAGCCTCAAAATAAGAAAGTGAAAGGTCCTTCTTGGTCTCCACTTCAGCCATAACCAGAATTATGAGGAACATCATTCGAGAAGATAAAGTATAAGGCGGCAGAGCACCTGCCATTTTGCTTTTTGCCACATTTTTCTATACTGATAGACTGAATGCCCCCCTTATGTAAATGTGAGTGGCTTGTCTAATATTTGTCCTTTCTCTGTCTCTACCATTTAAAAACCGGCACTGAATTTTGATGGAAAAAGGCTTATTATGGAATGAACCCTGTCCCCCAAAGATTCCAACCCCCAGTGCTTCAGATTGGATCCTTATTTGGAAATTGAAGATATCACTAGATAAGATGAAGTCGTACTGCAGTAGGGTGGGGCCTCAGTCTGATACGAGTGGTGCTCTCTAGAGGCAGACACACTGGGTGAGCCTTTGTTCGCAACAAAAGTAGAGCTTAGAGCAACACAGCTGCAAGCTAAGGAGCACTGAGGATCAATAGACAGCACCAGAGGGTCACATGGTCTTTCCAGTTTTTTGATTGGGGACTTCTATTCATATTCACCAGAAAGGTGAAAGAATGAGTTTCTGTTGTTTGAAGCCATCTGGTGTGTGGTATTTTGTTATGACAGCCCTGTGTTTTACAGCACATTTTGCCAATCTCGCTGGCTGGGAAAGCAGCCAAATCATGGGGAAAGCTCATAATATGAGCATGAGCTCAAGCCCCAAAAGTTCAGAAGAGTAGCTTGCTCGCTCTGAGTTTTCACTTCTTCCAGAGCACCCTTGCTTTGTAGATACCCTTTAAATGCACTCTTAAACTATCTGATTTTCTTCAACTCCATTATTAAAAACCAAGCAGACAAAAGACACCATTGCCTCTTACATTGCTAGAAAGCCAAAATGCTTGCAAAGAACATCATCTACAGCAAATTGTAGGCATGTTACTATAAACTGTAATTATAATTCTTTATGTGGGTTGCATTTTGCAAAGGTATTGACAAGCCTGGTAAAGGACATGGTGCCACAAGTAGGAGAAGACTACTTGTAAATGAGAAGTTCCTAAATTTTGGCTATACTCCTGAGGCTGAACCATTCAGGGACACAGAGAGACCCTCAGCTGCAGCCATTGGGTTTTGGAATTGTAAGAAATGTCAGGTCACAGATGACAAGCCTTCCCAAGAGCTGGCTAAAGATAGGTCGGAAATGAAAATAGCCTTGCTTCTTAGTAGGAAAAATGAGAAAGCTGTGTCAACATTTTTAGAGTAAAGAAGGAAGGGGAGGCAGCAAATGAGTCAGGAGGAAGAAAAATAAGACACCTTGAGAAAGTGTGATTGAAAACCAATCCACAAAGCTTTGAAATATGTTCTGTGAGAAAAGCCTTAAACTGCTAGCTCTTGAGAGCAGTGCAGAGTGGTGGCTTTCTAGAGGCACTAGGAGAGAATTCATTTCCTTGTCCCCTCTACCCATATTCCTTTGCTTATGACTCTTCTTCTTCTCCTTTAGAGCTGGAAATAGAGGATGCCATTTCCATATTATATCACTCCAATCTCCCACCTCCCTCTTCTACATTTAAGCACTCTTGGGGTTACATTGGGAATCACCCACATTTGAAATAAAGCCTCTAAATATTAAGTTCAGTTGATTACTATATTATCTAGAGCTGCCATAAAAGAGATTTGGAGGCTTAAAAACAGGAATTTATTTTCTCAGAATTCTAAAATAAAGTCATTGGCAGAATTGGTTCCTGCTGGGGCCAATCTCCTTGGCTTCTAGAGAACCATCTTCTCCCAGTCTCATCCTGCTGCGTCTGTCCTGTCCTTTTTAGAATGTGACACTGGGCATATTGGATTAAGGTCTACCCTAATGACTTCACTTTAAGATAATTAACTCTTTAAAGATCCTACTCCAAATACAGTCATCTTGAGGTACTAAAGGCTAAGAATGGTGGAAAGAATAAAACTCAGCCCAAAATAATAACTTTATTTCTGTTTGCTATGCCATGTGATATAATATAGTCACAAGTTCCAGGGACTAGGACAGGGGCAAGTTTGAGGAGCCATAATTTTGTCTGATATATCTAATCATGAAAATAATATCACCATGTAACAAATCTTACAGAGATATTAGTTCTTAGAACAGAACATTTGGTACCTTTAACCATAGTTCCATATAATCCTGAATAAAGCAAAAGTGACAGCTTTAGGGTAATTACCTCAAAAACAGTTGGAGGTTGAATCCAGTTTCTAGGGCCCAGAGCCAAAAAACCTCTTGATCATACATCAACCATATCTGTTTCTGTGAATCCAGGTACAATCCTGTGGGCCCAACAGTGCCATTCCTGCCAGTGACATCCAGCTTGGGCCACTGTGGTCCATCAGGGCACTCAGAATTGCATCACAGAGAAGCCAGGTGCCTCAGAGGCCCACCACCGCTTGACCAGCAGCGGCCAGTGGGCCAGTGAGGTACACAGCAAGCTCTCAGCCCAAGCCATCCCACAACACTTCTTCTAAACACAACTCTTTTATAAGTATTTCTGAAATTAGCCAGGCATGCTGGAGCATGCCTGTCATCCCAGCACTCCAGAGCCAAGGCAGGAGAATCAGAGAGAGTCTGAGGCCATCTTGGGATCCACAGCAAGACCCTATCCTAAAAGCAAAAGAATTATTTTAACTCTTTATGAAGAATTTAAATTTCGTTAATTAGCTCCTTGGTAAAATAATCTTACTGGAAATGAGTGTTTGTTTTGTTTACAAAAGACAGACAATCCTGTGAGGGACAAGAGAGCCTCAATGACTGAGTTTAGAGGCATTTGTGAGATAAAAAAGCAGTGTGGTCTGATGCATGGAAGAAAGTGAAGAGAGCTAAGCACAAGTGGAAAATCTTATGAGTTGTAAAACACAAATAAAAAAAATACTCATTTTGCAATGTTGCCATAAGTATTGAATTGAATGAATATAAATCATTTAGCACAGAAGAGTATATATTTACTATAAAATTAATGTTAGTAGTAACACCACAATACTAATAACATACTAGTGTGAAAGTGTCAGAATAGCTCTTCTGAGACTCACCTGAGGCTAAGGGTCCATCATTCTGTTACACAAATAAAAACCATCTATGCCCATGATTTGCTATCTCAGGGCCTTTTAAGGGCCAGGAAACAGAGCTGTGCAGAACAAAGGAGGCAGATCAATTTAAAAGAAATGGAAATTTGAGTAAGGGTGTACTGGGAATTGAACCCAGGACCTTGTGTACTCTATCATAGGCCTTACTGCTGAGCTACAGCCAGCCCCAATCCTACTACTGAAGCTAGAAATTTAAACCCACATAAGGTAGAGAACTTGAAAGCATTCAGGCATTTAGGAATAAACTATTGGTGTCAGCCCTAGTTTTCCAATTTGAAGATACTGGATCAGACTATTTATGTCTGAACTTGTCAGGTGGATTCAATTTACTGCTCCAGCCTCAGGGCCACTAGTCTTAGCAGTGCTTTAACTTACTTCCTGCTACTGATGCTGGAGTCCATTAGGGATCCACTGTTCAAAGCAAAGCAGCACATCCAGCCTCCAGGTACTTCTGCTGGTGGTGGAGCTAGGTCCCTTTAGCTTCTAATGCCCAGAGTGTGCAATGTAGGCTCTCAAACTTGCCATCCTCTTGTTCAAACCTCCTAAGTCCTGGCATTATAGGCATATGCTACCCTGCCTGTATAATGAAACTCAAAACACAAAAATACATGGTTAAAACAAAACTCGACATTCATCAAGAGACAGGAAAACCAAATTCTAGATGAATGCCTGTTTTCTAAGGCTGCCCATAATGTGTTCCCATTATCTGTCAAGGCCTCTCCTTCCCTGACCTCCAGTGGCCTTTGGTTCATCTATGTACCAAATTCCCCTTGGCTGCCATACTTGCTGTGTTCTGTGCCTGGCTTTCTCCCAGGCCCCCTCCCAGACTGACTTTCTCATTTTCCCTAAATTCTCTTTCAAAGAACTTCCTTGTCATTCTTTACCTCTCTCCATCCTGCCTTGTCCTTTCTGTCACTTATTGTGGAAAGTAATTATTTTGTGTCACTTGCTTTCTTAGCTTTGCTGTCAGGAGATAACATTGAAGAACAAGAGTTAGGCTCAATGAGAAAAGCAGTGGCCTGTCCCTCTCAGGTGACCTTGGGACTTTCCATTGATAAACAACTCAATTCATTAACTCTGTCAATAGATCAAAAGTAACTAGAGACTTGGTGGAATAGACTGATCTGGATTCAAGTTCAGTCTAGTTCTGTCACATGGCAACTACCTACCAGTGAGCAAATTACTTCTCTGTAGCACTTAGTTTCTACACCAATGAAAGGGGTCAGATTGATGTTGAAGAGGCGAAACCCAGCACTAATGTTCCACTTCTTTTCCTGGGTCTGCTTAGACAGCCGGTCAACTTCAGACAGGAGATAGGATGGGAAGACGGTCACTTTGGGGAAGTAGAGCATTAAGGACATTGATGGCCCTTAACTTAACATGCAAACTGTCAATTAATAAGGCACAAGCCTCCATTTGATCCCTTAGCCCCCCTGGTGGGATTCACAAGTCAGATAGATGACTGCCTACTTCATGTGTCAGAGCAACACAAGTTACTTGATGTTCCCTAACCTCTAATGCCATAATCTGCTAAACTACTAGTTAAAGTAGGTACCTCTCCTGGTAGAGCCACACCTCAAAAGCTACCCCTAGGCATTTACATTTTTATAAGCCCCATGTTATGGAATTATGGACTAGAAGTGGTGGAGAAGGAGCTCTCTCCAAACCAACCCTCTCCAATACTGTAGCCACTGACTACAGGTGACTACCAGACTAAAGAAGATTAAAACTTTACTATTGCATAATAAATATTTAAATTCTTAAATCTAGTGGTAAAAACTCTAAAAGACCTGAGATTTTACTCTGCCTACAAGCTAACAAGTTTTATGCATGTTGACAGAAGACATGAAACTTCTGGGCGAGAGACATAGATCAATTGATTACAGCACAGCATTATCAGTATCAACCAGCAAAATATCATCTTGGACCTTGGACCCAATTCCTACAGAGCAACACAAGCAGGGCTGAGAGATACCCTCATTAGTAGTGGACTGCATTACTGGGGAGAAGCTCTGTGGTGAGGGAGCCTGAATCTTGCATAATGTACAATCTTAACGCTGCCCTATGTCAGGAGCTTTCAAGGCTGTTTGTTACACTGTAGTTTAAAGCAAAGGCCATCAGGGGCCCTGCTCATAGGTGTTTTTTAAAAAGCAAACAATTTGTGGGGAATTATATTTTTTTTCTCTAAAGGTAGGGATCAAACACAAGGTCTTACATATGCCAGGCAAATGCTCTGTCACTGAGATACTTCTCCAGCTCTGGGTATTAACTTTAGTAGAAAAATAAGGACCAGATTAGGTGTTACTTGGGTTGTATCACGTTTTGTTCATGAGTTGATACCCATTTCTTCATGACCAACTTGTGGCCTGTTCCTATCTGGCATATTCTACTCTCTTTCCACATTTTCTAACCATAAAAGTTAATGTATCCCTTCGCAATGTGCAAACCAGCCTACCCACAGATTTCTCAGTGGGGTTGTTTGCTCCTATTTGAATGTATTGGATCCACTTTCATGAGTGCAGTCAGGGCAAGCCATCAGTGCTCTGCCAGCAAGATTGCAAATGTACACATGTCCAAGAGTAAGAAACCCACTCTGTTCCTCTTGGAGATGAAATAGAAGGATCTCCATTGGCTTCTTCCAATTCTCTGAATCCACTGGATATAGCTAAAATACCACTAATAGCCAAAAATAGACTAAAAAGAGATCTTACCAAAAGATGCTTTGTTTCCTAAGGGAGAAGCCTTCATAACGTTGGCATGAATAAGTTATGAAAGCCTTCAGAGCTGAAAGAGACATAATCATCATTCATGTATGACAGATTTGTTTATTCTGTAAAGATTCATTTCAGTTGATTAATTATCAGTATCTGCTGATGGTGGTAACCAGGCTGCTCTGATGAGAGAATTATTACAGCACATGCTTAGAATATTTATCACTGAGCACATATTGTATAAACTTAGCATATTTATCTTGTTCTTTCTGTATGGGGTTTTTCTTCCTCAGAATAGATCACACAGCACTGCCCATGCCATAGGCAATTGGCCTTCTACATATTGTACTCTATTCTTTACAAAGAATCTACTGTTTTTATACATAATGCTAACATCTCCAAATGTAAATAACTGTGACTTTGTAAGTGGTGCTCATGGCCTCACGTTTTCCTCAGGCTTTGGCAGAGCTACACTGAAGTAGAGTAAATGGCTATCATTAACCACATTAAGTTTGCTCTTTGTGCTACACCCAGTAGTATACCTATGATTTAAAGAAAAAGTGATAATTTGTATAAATTCTTACTAAACATTTAAATGAAAATTAAATGTGATGGTTTGACTGAATTTATATTACAATATTAAAATCATTATCTTTCAATATAATCTGTTTGCAAAAGTCTTCAAATCAACTTGTTCCTTCCATTTATTGGACATAGTAGTAAAAATTACTGTTACTTATTAAACTGGCTCTCTTAGCTGTGTTTTTTCATTTCATCTCTACAAGCCCTTTCAGGCTGATGCTATTGTTAATAACCTTATAATGGGTAAAGCATATAAGGCACAAAAAGACTAAGTCACTTGTCTAATATCACCTTCTCTCAGACATCTTATGGATGTCATTTATAAAATGGAAATTATAATACATGTCTCACCTACATCTCAGAGTTTTTGGAGGTACTTAAAAAAACACTTAAAATCTATCAAATGATAAATACAAATTATTATATTAATAGAATTAGCTCTTTTTCTAAATTTATGACAATAAAAATAAAATTGAATTAGAGAATCTGAGATCTAGTTGCATCAGGCTCACTTTGAAGTATTTTTCTGACTCAGTTATTCCCAGGGTCAGGGAAGCTGTGTGACTTTAAAATCCTTCAGATGACTCAGAAGCACAGACAAATTTGGACAGTGACGACTTAGGCCATTTTTCCTGACCTAAAAAGGTTATGGTCCCCATGAGTCACTGTAGAGAAAAATGTTGGTAATTTCCTTGGTCAGATTAATCCTACAAAAATAGGTTCAGCTTATTCTTATAGAAGGGAGGAAATTGAAGCCCAGTAATATGAGGACAATTGACTAATCCAGCGAATGGGTCATATTTAACTTGTGAAGTTTGAAAACTAGGAAGTTTTACTAGGAAGCAAAACTTTCACACACAAAAAAATGGCTTATAAGAAAGAAAATAGAACTAATCACAGCCATAAAAATAGAGAAACTATAGCCCAAATGGTCAAAAATTTTTCTTTTTGCCTTTTTATATCGTAATAAAATATACATAACAAATTTTACCAATTTGACCATTTCAAGCGTGCAGTTGAGTAGCATGAAATATTTTCAGAATATTGTGCATCTATCAATACTACAACCATTTTCAGAACATTTCAACCATTTCAAACAGACACTCTGTCCATTCAGTGGCTTCCTAATCACCCCTCCATCCAGCCCCTAGCAACCATGATTCTGCTTTTTGCCTCTATGAATTGCCTGTTCTAAATACTTCTTATAAGTGGAATCATACAATATTTACCCTTTTGTGTCTAGCTCATTTCACTTAGCATAATATTTTCAAGGTTCATCTGTGTCATAGCATATATTTCCTTTCCAAGAATGAATGGTATTACATTGTGCATAGGAAACATTTTATTTGTCCAGTTATGTACTGATAGACACTTGGGTTGTTTAAAAATGCTGCTATAAGCATTGGTGTACAAATATCTGTTAACTTTTTGGGGTGGATATGTAGGAATCATGTGTATTCTTTTGCTAGACCATGTGGCAATTCTATATTTAACCTTTGAGAGAACCAATGCACCCCTTCTTTTTACTCACTCACTTGCCTTCCAAAGTGGTGACCTTCTAATACTACATCTCCACCAGACAACTCAATTTCCCGGCACCTATCCTGCTCAAAGAAACTAAGACATTTTATTTTCTTCTCTACTGAGCCTCTTAAATATTTGAAAACATATTTGGATCATAACCAAAATAGAAAATAGTTCTGAACATTTAAGCCTGAAAATTCCCCATGGGAAAATTTATCTGATCCATTTGGATGACTGATGGTTTACATGTGGGGTGTAGTCAGCTCAGTAGTTACTGTTCAGCCAAAGAAGCAGAGGACCCATGGTCTCAAGTGTCACCAGACCCCTGGCATTCACATACACTTTAAATCAGAGGCTACTGTTTGCTTTATTGCTATTAGGTATAGAAATTTATCATGCTCCTAAAACTTGTCAGTGATTCTCAGACATCATGAGGCTTGATGTAGCCACATGGAGCTATATGAAGCCCCATTGTTTATGGATCACGTTCTTTTCCATTTTCCCCCTCTTGTGACTTTTCCCATCATTTTTTTTCAGCATCAGAAAAATGCATTCATAAGATTATAAACAGCAGTTGGTAATCAGTGCATAACAGCTTTCTGTGTATAATACAATCATTAGGTGTACATTAGACATTTGGCATAATAGAAATGCTGTCGCCATAATAGAACTCTGTCAAAGTACCAATGCCTCCTGCTTTGAAAATGCACAGATCAATTTTGTATCACCTTATGAATGGGAAAAAGTACAATAGCAGCATGGCATTACTCTGTGACAAAGTTCAATTGATTTTGCTTATCAAATTCTGAAGAAAGACAGATTACATGTAAATGTGTTAATACCAATTTTTCTTACATTCCATTTAATATCCTTCAGTCTCTGCTTATTGAAGCTGTATTCTTAAAGCTTTTAAGCTAAGTTTGAGCATGACTTCAAATGATGCCTATAGCTTGAACTAAAGGATTATTGAAGAAGAAAGAATAATTTATGCTCTTAACTACTGAACATATTCCAATTAAAACTATAATTCAAATCTATAAACAAAAGTAAATCAACGGTTACCTACAACTAGCAGTGAGAACAGGGAATGACAATACAGGTATAAAGAATCTTTTGGGGTGACCAAAATGTTCTAAAATTGGATTTTTGGTAATGATCATATGACAGTATATTTATTAAAAATCATTAACTTACATATTTCAAATGGGCCAATTTAATAATATATAAGTTAAAGGTCAATAAAGCTGGTTTTTTTTTTTTTTTTTTAAAGAAACCAAATGGAAGTGAACATCCTTGTACTTACATCTTTGGGTCCTATGTAAGTACATCAATAACATTAAGAAATATGGCATTGAATTACTGGACATGGTGTTTTCACTGCGACCTGCCAAGTTTGTGCAGGCCTGAATTAGCAAATTCACTCTGGCCGGCAGAGCCGCCCAAACTCATTCCCGCCACCACTCACAAGAGCAAAAGCTGTGCTGAATTCGGGGTCTGGTTAACCCAACAGAAAGTGGAGCCGGTGAAGGGACCTTCATTAATCCATGGTCAGTGCTGGGAATGAGACCCCCACCATGGGAAGGGCGCAACCAAATGGGCGACATGTTGGAATCAGGCAGGAGGAGCCTGAACTGGGAGCCACAGTGACTTGAGTTGGTTGCTTCCTCCCCTGAGCAGATTCATGGGATTTGCTTGGACTGGGTTGCACCCCTGGCCGGGACCCAATGAACCATCCCAAATCGAATCCCTGCACCTAGCATGCACTAACCTGGTGAAGGCACCTGAAGTTTGGCTGGCCCAGTGGGGAGGGTCAGGCATACGCAGCCGCTGCTTACACCTCACTGACAAGAGCAGGCAGGAGAGGGCAGAGTTCCCTTGCCAATGTGCTTCAGAGTAACTGTGGCCAAAAGGGAAGGGGGCTGGGACCTCCACTGTACACCTGTGTGGAGGAAGCCAAGACCATGACAGGAGAGAGAGGCAAGAGGAGGCCCCCAGCCCAGAACCCTGTGAGCACTGATCCAGGAGAGGGAAAAACAAGGGAGACTGAGGGCAGCAAACACGCAACATCAGACATGGCTTCAATAGACAGTAAGAGATATCTTCGCAATCTTGTAGACGAGCTCAAAACTGAAATATTAAATCAGGTAAAGCAAGATATGAGTAGAGTAATAAAAGAAATGCTAAGCATCTCTCAGGAAGACATAGATGGAAGAAGGGAAGAACACAAAAAAAGGAGAGAAACATTCAATAAAGAATATAAAGAAAATATAGAATACATGAAGCAGATTCAAGAGATTACCAGGAAATTAAAAACTCCATTGAAAGCTGGCAAAGCTCCTTAAAAGACACTAAGGATAGACTATCAAAACTTGAAGACAAGTTTGCAATGTGTGATCATGAAAGGAAAGATCTCTTAAAAATAACAAGGAAACAGGCAGTAACAACACAAAGGCTAGAAGATGACAAGAGAATCTATAATTTAAGAATAAGAAACATGAATGAAGAAGCAGGAATACAAACAGATGAATTACAAAGGCTGTTCATGGAAATAATTAAGGAAAACTTCCCAAGCATAGGAAAAGAAAATGACATTCAGTTATGTGAGGTATCTACAACAAAACAGAGCTACACCCAGACATATAATAATCAGGACACCAGAAATTCAATATAAAAACAGAATATTAAAAGCCATCAGAGAAAAGAAACAGATTACCTATAAAGGTAAGCCATCAGAATCATGGCTGACTTCTTGACACAGACTATCAGATCAAGAAGAGCTTGGAGCAAAGTATTCCAAGCCCTGAAAGAAAATAACCTCCAGCCCAGATTGATGTACCCTGCAAAACTGTCACTAGAAATTAATGCAGAAACAAAATGCTTCCATGACAAAGAGGAACTGGGGGAATTTGTGACCACCAATCCAACCCTACGGAGAATACTGAAGGACATTCTAGAGAGAGAGAAAAAAAATACCAGGATTTTAGGAACAGTGGCAGAAAGGCCTCAATGAGCAGGGCAGGCGGTAGAATGAAGGAGAAAAGTAGACAAACAAAGGCAGAAAAATAGCATAGCAGAAATGAGGTAGAGAAGGATGGCTAGAATTTCTAACATAGATGGCCTTGATACACTATATTGTTAATAGTGCACCAGGATTTAAAAGCCACATTACTCACACCACTCTGCTTAGATGTATTATATTCTGTTCCAGTCATTCTACCTGTACTAGATTTGAGGGCACAGTTATCCTGAAAATAACAGGATATAGTATGGTAATCATCCTTAATTTCCTATTAACTTAATCTAAAGTTCTATATAACCTACACTGTTTTACCATGACTGATTGTAATTGAATCTGATTTGTTAGATTGCTGTTTTGTATTAATAGATTTTATTCAAAGCTGTTATGATTGATAGTACCAAGTCTGAGAGCATAGGTAACTGCACTTAACATGACAAGATTCACTAGAATATCCACTCTAGTTTGATTATAACCTGCCTTTGAAGTTTTATACTGTCTACAATGTTTTTTATACTAATATTGTTATGTACTGCTATATTCAATTATACTGCTATATTCAATTATACCTGATGATATAGACAATTCTATTGGAGATAATAAACAATACAGTAACCATTGTAGAACACCTAGTACTGTGGTTTTATATGACTTTTTGGTTTCATGTTTTTATAGGAATTTGTTTTGTTTTGTCTTGCTATGTTTTGTTTTTCCCTCTAATACAGAAAGGATAGAAATGCATGTAGAGACTCATGCATGCGTAGCTGCTTACAGTCTCGCTGTTTGGATATCTACTTTGTATGCTCTAATTTTGTAACTTGAACAACTATTTCTAAGGACAATACGTAATTTATCAACTAGTGATTTCTTTTATCTTTTATCTTTTTTTTAAATTCTGTATTATCTCTACCCTTTACATGGTTTTTTCCTCTTTAAATAAAAAAATTATCTGTTAAAAAAAGGAATTATGGCATGGTAGACTTAAAAAATGCTTATTTAAATTTTTGATAGAAACCACCAAATTGTCTTTCAAAATTAATTCATCAATGTAGCCTTCTACCAACTCTGTATGTCATTATACATTTATCCACAATGTTGTTAATTAACAGTACTAATCTTGTATGTTTTTTTATACTATGGAGAAACATTTTAGTTAATTTTTTAAAAATTACTGGGCTATTTTAACCATTTAAATAATGTTTCTACTGTTTGTATTTCTGTATGACTTGTTCATATCCTTTAACAACTTTGAAGTATGGCTTACCAGTCATTTTCTTACAAACTTGTGTATTCCTAAATACTATATGTACTAACTTTCCCCATATTATTTATACTTCACATTTCTTTTTCTTTTTCCAGTGGTCAAAAAAATATGCCATCAGCCAAATCTGATCCATTTTTGCTTTTCATGTTTTTAAATTTAACTTTCTATATTGAAATAACTATAGGATCATGTGAAGTTGACACGTATCTCTTCACCCAATTTCTCACAAATGGTTACATTATGCATAATAGATAGTATAATATCAAGGTTAAGTAATTGATACTGATAGAGTATATATTTACATCTGGGTCACTTTTATCACATGTTCAGATTCATGTAGTCACCATTTCAACCAAAACCCAGAACCATTTTATTATCATAAAGATCTCTCATGCATTACTTCTTTATAGTCATGGCCATGAACTTATCTCCAAACATGCCTAACCCCTACTCACTAATTATTTTGATCTTCATTTCTATAATTTTGTCATTTTAAGGATGTTATATAAATGTAGTAATATAGAATGTCACTTATGAGATGGGTTTTCTTCATTCAAGATAATGGTCTTAAGATCTGTCCAAGTTGTTTTATGAAGGATTTGTCTCCTTTTACTCCTTAGTAGCATTCCATGGTATAGACCTCCCCACTACCTATTTTTAAATGACCTATGAGCTAAAAATGATGTTTAGATATTTAAATGATTGAAAAAATTAAAACATTTTGTAACATGTGAAAATCATACGAAACTCAAAGTCCTGGGTTTATAAATAAAGTGTTATTAGCAGACAGCTATCCTTCCTGTATTACATACTCCATGACTACTGTCATGTTACATGGCACAGTTGAGTAGTTGGGGCAGTGGTCACTGTCTTGATGAAGTATGAAAGCAGGATTTGTGTGATGACCAGGAGTTTCAGGCCTTGATTTTTCCTATGCAGCCAGGCTGGCTGAAATTCCCCCCCAAAATCAATGTACTTTCCACTTATTATGCCATTTTTATTATTGCTAGTATTATTGTTACTGTTACTATTATTTTGCTAAATGATAGCTCCTAAACGTTTTCAACTCTACCTTAAGAGTTTTTCATCATAGTCTTGTTTCCCTTTACATGAAAGATACGAGACTCATCATGGAAATGCACACTGTGGTTCTGTGCTGTCAGGAATGGTTTAGACAAAACCTAAAACAATTATAGAATCAGTACAGTGTGTTGAAGCTGGTGGATCTTGGGAAGTTGTTTAACCTGTACAAACCTCAGTTTTACCACCATCTGGCAGAGAGCAATGATCCAGGGATGGCTGACCAACGAGGTAGAAAAGCCACCTATCTCTGGACTCTTACTATGGCAAAGGGAAAGCTTTCCATTTTCAGTCACAAAATAATGCCTCTACCACATGAATCTACTGCACAGCCTTTCAGGATTGTGAGAAATATTTTAAAAAATCATATGTACGGAACACTCTATCATTAAAACACCCTTTCCTTACTAAAGTCAATTTAGTATTCATTTTTGTGTATATATAAAAAAGTAAGCCAAAAATCTAGACGGAAGAGGGCATTTGATAAGTAGTTATGATAAACTGAACTGAATTTAGGAGCTCAAGAGAGAACAGACATCAGTCTTCACTCATGCTTGGAATAATGTACACTAGAGTCTTCTGTTTTTTCTTTTCTTTCTTTTTTTTCTTTTCTGTACTGGGAACTAAATTCAGGGATGATCTATCACTGAGTTATATCTTCAGTCCTTTTTAAGTTTTATTTTGAGTCAAGGTCTCCCAAAATTGCCCAGGCTGGGCTTTAACTTGCAGTCCTTCTGCCTTGGTCTACCAAATATCTGAGATTACAACCTTCAACCACCACTTCAAGCTAGGGTTTACATTTTTAAGAAGGAAGCTGATATTTATTTATACATCTTGGTTAGACACCTCCTCCACATTGTCAAATAGCCTAAATTCTTTGCAAGAATTTGAGGTTGGCTTCGGTTGCCTTCTGAAAGCCTAGGAATTGCAGCCAGCCTACCATGCCTACCAAAGTCTTTCCTGGGTCTCAGCAGGCAATCAGAAAGGCAGACATGGCAGTAACTGTCCTCTTCAGGAAAAGATGTCTCCCAGGGGAAGATGTGCTATGGGCAACAACAACCTTGTCAATGCCCACTGCATATCATATAAGTTTTCCCAGGGGTCTAGTTTTCCACAAAATATTCTCTTTGAATTTCCTTCTTATCCAAAAGGAAAATGGCCTGTTACAGGTCCTGGGCAATTGCTGTAGTAAGCAGGAGAGAGATACCATATCTGGTGAGACACTGGGCAGGGTAAGATGGATTCTGTGCAGTGGGAAGATTCAGTGTTATAAAGATTCCAGCATATGAGGGATTATAGAAGATAACTTGTTCCACAGTTCTCCCTGCACAAATGGCACGACTGATTTCCTTATATTTGGGGAACAAAGGTGAGGAGACAGATCCTTCTTTCTATTGTAATGACATATCAACTAAACCTTCAAAGGACTGTGGCACTTGATTATTCTAAATTATCCCTCCCACTAGCCAGTGAGAATTCAGAATATAAGATTGAGTTTGTGGTGTGCTAAGTTACATAGAAATCAGAGAAAACAGCTTTATGTGTTGATAAAGAAAATAATCTGACATATATGTATATTTTCACAGTTTAAGCTTTGGGAAGTAGAGTTACTGCCTTTTCAATCTGCTTGGTAATGAGCTGTGGGAAAGAAAATAGCAAAAATCATATTGAGAAAAATCCAGTAAAACAGTGAACAATACGGGATTTTATACTGACGCATGGTGTTAGAAAACAAAAAGATCAGGCAAACAAGCATTCCCTAACAAATGTAGCTGATCTATCATGACCACAAAGAAAGAATCATTTTGTGCTTATATTTCTGCCTTCTTACCCAGATCCCAAAACCACATTTGTGTTTTTAGTTGGAGTGGCTCCTAACTAACCTCCAAAATCTTTTTTCTGGCTGGGGTCCATCATTCGATGGAAAATAGGCAAAGGGAAATCCTAGCCGACAGAAGCTGGTTTGGCATATCATTTCAAAACTGAGCAAAAATTATGGATTTGGGAATGAGGAAAGGAGTGGGGGAGATGCGGGAAGTGAGACCTGCAAAATAAGATAACTCAGCGCTAGTGGTTCCTGGTTGGGGAAAGTTGAGAAGTCATCTAATTCCATAATAATTGCCTCTGCGTATTAAGAAATAAATCAGACTCTTCAGTCACCATTTACTGAGCTATTTAATTCAGGCATTGAACTTAAGTCTCTTATATATATTTTTCTCATTGAACTATCACAGCTTTGAGACATAGATCTTGCTATTCACATTTTACTGATTAAGACTTAATGTCCGGAGAAATTGAATAATTATACCAGTGACACTAGTACAGAGTAGTGACGGAGCTAGGATTCTCAATTAAGCTTAGAGTCTAACCAACCTATGTTACCTTCTATGCCTCTCTTTTAAGTGCTAACTTGCAAAATATTGTTATTTGATTTTCATTTTAATTGTGCAAAAGCAACTGTACATTTATAAAATCTCAAAAGTATAATCAATATTTTATTGTCACTCTGTGTCATTGGATTGAGACCTCTTGCATATCAGGACCTGTGTCTATACTCTCTTGATCTCCAACACCTTCTATGTTGCCCACACATACAAGGTCCTACAAACATGCCAGGATTAATACTGCCTACATGATCTCCACTGATCAGTGTTAAAATTTTTCAGTATCATTCAACAAAATAATCTGAATGGGCTGATTCATCTTAAGAGTCTTATATTGTTAGCAGTTAAAGTGAAGTGGAGTGAACAGAAAATGAAACTGAAGAGCAAAGTTTCAGTTAATGCCAGGCATGAGAAAAAAAACTGCATAGGGGATGTGGTACATTAGTTTCTTCCTGCTGCTGTAATAAATGACCATGAATTTAGTGACTGAAAAGGCTTGCATTTATTACTTTTCAGTCCTGTCAATCCAAAGAGTTCACATTGGGTCTTACTGAAGGTATAGATTGGTCTGTGTTTCTTCTGGAGGCTGTGGGCTGCAGGAGGACTGTTCCCTACAGGACCTTGGCTGCATCAGCTCTTCTCCTCTTGTTTGCAGTTCAAACGCAGGTGGGACAGAAAATGCAACATTCTAAGCTGAGAAGAAAAGTTAGGAACAATCTGGGCTGGGTCTCACTCATCCTAGATAGAACGAGGTGCTCTGAGGTGCTTGGGCTTACGTCAGGCAAGCTGTACTGGGGATACATAAACGAGGGTTGAATTTCAGGGTCTCTTGACAGCAGTGTGAACCCCTGCCTATGCAAACAAAACTCTCTCTGCTTGAAGCAACTTTTCTGAGGGTTAGGGTACCAGTTTGCCATGGATTCCAGGCTTCTGCTTATCCTTGCTGCCTATCTATAAGGAATGTGCTTTGTCTGGCTTGTGGTATTGTATCTTGTGGGATGCATGCGACAGGGAGAGAACATTTGTATAGGAAAGTGTCCAGTTTCTTGCTTTGCCAGCTTGAGACTGCCTGTGTTCTTGGTTTATAATTCTTCCTTCTATGTTTAAGACCATCAACATAAACTGGGCATGGTGGTACATTCCTATAATCCAGAACTTTGGGAGACTGAGGCAGGAGGGTTGCAAGTTTGAGCCCAGTCTGGGCAATCTAGTGACTTAGCAATACTCTGTTGTGAAATAAAAAATAAAAAATATTGGAGATGTAGCTCAATAGGAAAGGCCCTGGACTCAGTCCTCAGTACCAGTAACTAATGAATGAATGAACTAATTAACTAATAAAGCCATCAACATCATTCTCAATCTCTCTCTGACTTCGCCCCCTTGCCTCTCCTTGTAAAGACTGTTATGGGGCCTACTTGGAACACTTGGGAAGATCTCTTATCTCAGGACTCTCGATTTCATCATATCAGTCAAGTCTGTTTTTCATGCAAAGCAATGTATTTAAGGGGCTGCAGAAGGGCATCTCTGGGGAGATGTTATTCTGACCTCTTGGGGAGGTGTGCTAAAGGTGAACAGGGCAGATGTTGACTTGTAGGTGAAGATTTTTGCTTTTATTTTCTAGGTTTTAATTAGCTACAAGCCTACTGAGATAGGTATTTAAAGGTCTTTCATGATCCTTTTTCTTGTTTGGTGGCAGACATGCAATTTTTTTTTTTTTTTTTTTTTTTGAGACAAGGCCTTTCTCTGTAGCCCAGGGAAGCTTGGGCCTTGCTATGAAGCTCAGGCTAAGTTCAAATACAACCCTTCTGCCTCAGCCTCCTGAATGTTGGAATTACATACATCACCAGCCCTGTTCTGATGAATGGATTTAATGGGGGAAGGAGCAGAGGAGGAAAAGGAAAGGAAAAGAAGAAAGGAAAGAAGAGGGATGAGTACACAGAGTGAAAGTGAAATATGAGCAGTTTAGCTATACAGTTGATAACTCATAGACCTGTTGGCTTCCAAGAATTAGCTTTACTTTTTGTCACAATTGTGCCTGAACTTTTAATTTATAGACCATAGCCTTGTAACTAACCAAATATTTTATTGATCAAATGATTGAAACTGTTATTGAGCACTTTTTTGTCATAATTCCAAGGGGGATTTAGGCAGGGAGGTTAGTCTGGGCGAGGTGAGGCAGTGGAGAGGTGAAGCTACAGGAGAAAACCTGATGGCTCTTGAGGGTTCCCAGGGTGATTCAGCAGAATGGAGGGAGTGAAGGATGAGAGGCTGGCAATGCCTAGTGAAGGTGCTTGTACCCCTTGTCAAGTATTTCCTTAATTTTTTCAATTCTAAACCATGAAGTTTCAGAGATTCCTTGTAAAAAGTGGCAGTGTGACTTTAGGCAGAAGCAAAATAGCTTCTGATAATGGAAAAGCAGGAAAAGAAAGAAAGAAAGAAAAAAATAAAAGGAAAGAAAGAGAAAGAAAGAAGATAAAGAAAGAAAGAAAGAAAGAAAGAAGAAAGAAAAAGAGAAAGAAAAGGAAACAGCATCTGAATGTCAGAAATTAGCAGAAGTTGTGGGAATGCTCTGGACTGGCAGAGGCTGGCAAAGTGTGGGCTCTGAATAATTTACCTAAATATCCAAAGCTACTAAATTACAGCTGAATCTTCCATGTTTGGCCATAATTCAGCCTCTTGCCTAGGGAAGTCCGTGATGGCAAACACTGCAGATTTCTTGTTTTTCTTATATTTGCAGCAGGAGAAACTCTGCATTCCTTTTTTCAAACCCAATTGACCATGATTAGCTCCCAAATTTTAACAGTGTTGTTTGTTTCTCAGACTCTGACAGTAGCATTTATTATCTGCCTTCCTATATAATTCAAATGAGAAAAGTAATGTCTTTTTACACAAACAGAAAGGAAACTTATAGGAGAAAACAATAATTGGACTTCCCATAGTTAATCAATATTTTAAGTTTCTTTGATAACTTTTCATACATAGGTGTAAATATATGTGTTTTTGTTCAACCAAAGGAAACATAATTCAAAGGTCTTCAACTTTTTCTTTTAGCAACACATTTCCATACAAATACAGATTTATATGTTTCTTACAATTATTGTTTAATTTTTTGTGAAATTTATCTATCTATGAAAAAGCAGGCAGAATGTATATGAAGCAGCATCACCCTAAACTTGATCTGGGAAAGAAGTCTTAGCATAAAGCCCCTGACAACATAACATACTCCAGGGAATATATTTCAACTTTTTAATTTTGAACAATTTATAATTTATGGAAAAGTTGCAAAAATAACCATAAATACTTTATCCAAATTAAATAATTTTTAACATTTTGCTACTCCATGTTTTTCTTTCTTTTCTCCTTTTTCTATATGTAATTATTTTTTAGTGAATTGTTACTCAGTAATAGTCTTTAGTACTTGAATCAAGGATATTCCTTCAGACATTCAAAGTTACCCAATTTATTACTTTGCCATGTTAATTATATATACTCTAGTATGCAGTTCATATTTCAAATTTGTCAGTTGTTCTTATTATGTTTATGTAGCATCTCCCCATCCCACTAATACAGAATCCAGTCTAGGACACCATTTTGCTTAATTGTCTTGTCATTTTATTCTATTTTAACATGGAATAGTTCCTTTCTTAACATTAAGAATTTGAGGATAAGCCATTTATTCAGTAAATATTCCCAATTTGAGGCTTTTTTCTTTGAGAAGCTGAATTAAAAGTTTAGTGAAGGATGAACATTTGACACCTGGGTAATTATTAGAAAGATGAAAAAATAATGAATTATCGATTACTAATTTCACAGAGTTCAAAATATAGAGATTGTCTATGTAATTTATCAACTAGTGATTTCTTAATGTTTTTTTCTTTTTTCTTTTAGAATTCTGTATTGTTGCTACCCTTTTTCTTTTGCTTTTTATTTCCTCTTTAAATAAAATTTTTTAAAAATGCATAATTGCTATTATAAAAAGAAAGGAAATAGAAAGTACTATAAAAGATATAACTGCATGAATATTTAAGTGTATAGGATTGATAACCACACTTCTAAGTTCTTGTTGGATTGTTGAACAGATCTGTTTTCAGTCTCACTGCTTCAATGTCTACTTTGTATGCTCTAATTTTGTAACTTGAACAACTATTTCTAAAAGGACAATATGTAATTTATCAAGAAGTAATCTCTTACTGTTTATCTTTTTTTTGAAATTCTGTAATATTTCTACTTTTTTCTTCTCTTTAAATAAAAAAAATTTAAAAAATATAGAGATTGTTATGGTGGCACACGCCTGTAATCCCAGCAAGTGGGAGGTCAAGGTAGGAGGACTGCTACAAGTTCAAGGCCATTCTGGGCTACAATGTGAGTTCAAGACCAACCTGAACTTCATAGTGAAACTGTGTCTCAAAAAGACAATATAAATATAGATATATAGATATATAATATACATTGATATATATTATATATATGTTGATATCTATATATAATATATAGAGAGACAGAGACAGAGAGAGATACAGAGAGACAGAGAAAGAGGCAGAGAGAGAGAGAGAGATTGCCCATATTTCTAACCATTACAGACACTATTTATTAAAAAAGAGAAAGTTCACTGTTATTGAGTACCTATTGTTTGTTAGGAATAATAATAGTCTACATAACAACAAGACAGCTAGTACTGCTTCTGGAGCAGAAACCTAGAATAGAAGTGGTTAAATGACTTTCGTGGGATCACATAGGCAATAAATGCTGGATTTGACCTTCAAATTCATGTTTCTAACTTTCATTTTTCATTATACCATGGTCTCTAAAATGCTTTCCACCTAGCCGAGTAGTTAGGAGTAGTTAATCCCAGCAGAAACACGATTCAGAATGATCTGAAAAATAATTGTTCTTCAGAACATTCTCAACTGCAGATGACTCACCATCAATGGGTTGTGTCCTCTTTCTTGAAACACCTTCTTCATTTGGCTTCTAGGATACTCCACCACATGATTAACTTCATTTCCCTCATATGTAGATGTAGGAAGACTCAAGGATTCATCTTTGGGTTTCTGCTCTTACTTATCTATTCTTACTTGGTCCGTATAGTTCCCATCTGATCTCATAGATTTCCACTACATGCTCAAAATTTCTAATTTATATCTCTAAGTCCAACCACTCCATTGAGCTCCCAAGCATCCCAAGCACCAGATTAACATTTCTCCTTGAAAGAAAGCAGATATCTCAAATTCAGCAGATTCAAAACTGAGCTCCAGATCCTGTCCGCTTCGTCTATGTTCCCATAGCCTTCCTTGTCTCAGAAAATGACAACTCCAACTTCATAGTTGCTAAACCATATTCTTTGAGTCACTATTGACATTCTTTTACAGCCCTCATTCCAACCCACAAGTAGATTCTGTTGACCTCACCTTCGAAATACAAGCAGAAGTTGTCGACTTTTTACTGCTTGCTCCATGAGATCTTCACTGAATACTCTACTGAAATGCCCCATGCACAAGGGCTCTGTTCTTCTCTAGTTGATTTTTCTTCTCATCGTTTAGTACTACTCAGTATGTTATACTTTTCATGGTTTTAAAATTTACTTTATTTACTTATTCATTGCTACCTCACCTGCTAGATGGAAGGTCCATGAAAGGATTTTTTGTTTTGCTAATACTGTACTGGGGATTGATCACAGGATTTTCACAGTGAGCTACATCCCTAGCCCTTTTTCTGTTTTCTATTTTGAGGGACAGTCTCATTGAGTCACTAAATTGCCTAGACTGGGCTTGAACTTGATATCCTCTTGCCTCAACCTGGGATTACATTTGTACACAACTATGCCTGGCTAAGAATTTTAATCTGTTCTGTTCACTCCTGTATTTCTAGCACCTAAAACTGCCTGGTAATATAGTAGGTGCTCAGTAACTATTTTTTATAATCGTGAACATAGCCCATTGAAGGTAAATCAACTGCAGTTCAGAATGTTCTAAAGAACAATTATTTCTCAGATCATTCCGAATAGTGTTTGTGCTCGGATTAACTACCCATAACTACTAAGCTAGATGGAATCATGAATGAGTGCCCTGAACGAGTCTTTCACTTGCTCATTGATTGATTTTATAAAAAGAATGTTCATTCATCAGAGAAGTTTCCATGTTTCCAGATTAAGAAAGTTTCAAGCTCTTTCCCCTTCTAATAGATTGGGAAATATATATCAATATTGGTGAATTATATAATTTCTTATTTAAAAAGTAACATAATTTTTGTAGGAAATATGGAATATACAAAAAGGAAATAAAAATTAACTAGTAACCCAATCACTACAAGATTGGCAATAATTTGGTATTCTTCTTTTCAGACGCATTTGATTTCAGTCCTATTTTTTTTTTAAGTTTCTTTTTCCCAACGTCAAGGGATGGAATGAACAAACTGAGGAACTCAGAGCTGGCTGTGGCTTCATGCTTCTAATAGAATGTCATCCTTATAGTTCACTAACAGCCACAATTACTTCCACGGAACTTTTGGGCACTATTTTCTTTTTCCAAGAAGGCATGATATTATTAGGACATTTAGGTTACCCAACCTTTCACTGGAGGATCTCCTAAAATAACCTTAGGATTCTCAGGAAGTTAAAATGTTTGAAATTAGGAAAATCCAGGTTGGTTAATATTTGACCACAGTATTGGACTAATGGCCAAAAGCCTACTGGCTCCTCAATTAGAAAATGGAGATGGTGTCTACCTCATAAGTTACTGTGAATATCATACATAATAGAGGATATATGCTTTAAAACTTGAAAAGGGCAATACAAGTGTAAAAAAATGATGATTGTAATTAAAATGTGGTAGATATCAGGGAGGCAATGACATTTATGGAACAGACATGCCACCACTTCTAATAAATCCAAGGCACAAGCCTAAGCCCACAATCTTAGCAAGGTTTCTTATTCCTGCTTTAGAGTATTGTCTAACCATGAGAAGTGTTTCTTACCAGAGTATGGACTCCTCAGTGTTAGACACTTTCTTCCTTGCATGTATTGGTATGTTCCTATGACTTAAAATATTGATTCTTGATGTGAAAGATTTTTAAAGTATCAATTAAAAATATGCCACAGCAAACTGCTTTTAAGTATATTTATACAGAGATAGCAAAATGCAGTAGAAAGTGATCTAGTGTAAAAGCCAAGGAAGCTGTATCCTAGTTCAAACAAAGTCAATATGGGACAAATCAATGTCCTTGCCTGTTGGAGGAAGGCAAGATACCTAAGGTCTTTCCCAGCTCCAAAATTCCATGAACTTTGACTCTAGTAATGATAGATGAAGTATCTGGTGAAAGTACTTTCTGAGAAAAGCAATTGAGTAAATCATTAACTTAATATACACTTGCCTTAAAAAATAAGGTTCAGGTATGTAATGTGGGATAATATTTGGAATTTGTTAAATCATTAACAGTCAGTTGTTTACAGTTTAGAATGTAACAATACTCTTTGATGTTCCCTAATTATCATGCATGTTTTAAAATGAGTTCTGAATCACTTCCCTGCCTAATTAAACCTCATTGAAAATTTGTTGAATTTTAAAGAAACATTTGGTTTGCAAAAATAAGTCATATATTCAGTAACCTTCAGTTTCACAAAGGACCCATAAAGCATTTTAAAACAGTGAAGTAATGTGAATGAGACATGTCTTGAACTAGAGAAGGGAAAATTTAGTGTCATTTTTCAAACTACTCTCTTTTTGCTCACAAATTTCTGTTGATAATATGTATTCAATTATTTTTAATGGTCGTTTACCCTTCTATTTGAAAACCTATAAAATATCTATAAACCCTAAAAAGATTAAATTGCTTAGGAAATCACGAATCAATCATTCTGAGGTAAAGTTAACAGACTGAAGTCACAAGAAAAAGGAGAAATAAAAATAGTGATGTGTTTTCATGCAGGAATAAGGGTCATTCAACATTTATCTCTTTCTGCTAACCAATAACATAATTTTATAACCATTTATTTGAGGACATGCACATAGAATAATGTCTTTAAATTGGGAATCCTGACTTTTATACATTGTTAGTATGTAAGTTGGTGGAAACAATTCTTTACATATCACCTACAAGTTTAATTATATAAATATACAAAACTAGATACTTATTTAAATATTGTTTATACTAGTAAAAGACTAGAAATGACCTTTGCACATATATATGGGCATGGGAGTTGACAGGATAAATTAGGCCATTATCATTCCAAAAGATACAATATAGTTGTTAACAAGACTTGTATACTAATAAATTTATTTCTAAAATTTTTACCAAGTTAAAAAAGGAAGGTGAACAGCTATGTTTCCATTTATAAACATATGACATGTATCTGTATACAACATTATTTCAATAAAAATACACAAGAAATTGGTAGTAATGATTCTCTTATTTAAAAATATATATTTTTATTTAATAGATTTCATTTTTCGAGCAGGTCTAGGTTCACAGCAAACTTGAGAGAAAGGTACAAAGATTTCCCATAAGTCCTCTGCCTCCCACATATAGTAGCTTCTGTTGGTAACATCATCACCAGAGCAGTATATTTGTTATGATTGATGTGTCTACATTGACATTTAACTACCAACCAAACCTCATGGTTTACTTGTGGCTTCCTTCTTGCTGCTATATCTTCTGTGGGTATTGTGACATGTATTCATTGTAATACTAACAGAATATTTTCTTTACATATTTTCTTTGCCCTAAAATTCCTCTGTGTTCCACCTATTCATTTTTCCCTCTTTTAACCCTGATCTTTTTGGTTTCCACAGCTTTTCCTTTACTACAATGTTGTATTTGTTTTTAACACTGAAGAATGCTCCATTCTCTGGGTGTACCACATTTTTTTTTAGCCATCTATATACTAGGAGGCACCTCTGTTGCTTTCCTGTTTTGCAGTTATAAGTACAGCTTCTGTGAACATCTGTGTTAAGCTTTTTGTATAAACATGTTTCCATGATAATTTTACAGCATGTCTCGTAGTTATTAAAATAATTTAAAATAATAGTTCCTGCATATGTATACTTATGAAAGCAGGCTATTTGCTAGTAACTGATGTCATTGTGATTGGCATCTATGTTAGCTTTCTGCTACTATAACATATACTTGAAATAACCAACTGATAAAGAAAAAAAGTTTGTTTTGGCTCACAGCTTTGGCAATTTCTCCCTTGCCTTTGACTCTCTGGCAGAAGTAGGGTGCATGTAATGGCAGGAAAGAACACAACTATTCACCTCAGGGCCAGAATGTGAAAGAGAGGAGAAAGAAGAAAGGCATCCACTATCTTTTTCAAAGGTACACCTTCAGTGACTTGAAGACATCCCAAGTTTTCATCACCTTCCAGTAGTGCCAAGCTGGGGACCAAGTCTTCAATACATGGGCCTTTGGGGGGCATTTAAGATGCAAGCTACAATGGTATCCCAGCATATATTTCATCTCATTAGTCCCAGTCAAAAATGAGAATCTCTCCCCTCTTTCCCATGATCAATTCAGAATAGAGTGTTTCACATAGCTACTCAAATGTGTATAAATAGCCATCTGCTAGGATGCACCAGCGAGTTTCCCTGCTCTTAACACAAAGCTACAGAAAAGACTCTTTTCATGGTTTTTCTACTTCATGTTTGAGTATCAGTCTTAGAACTTCTGCATATTTTGTTATTAGCCAGAAGGTAAAGTTAAGAGTGAATGGGGGGAAAAACATGAGTCTTCAGTGGCATCATTGACCAGAGGGACAAATTTATCTTGAAGCCCTGCTGTACTCCTTACTTCTGCACTAGGATGGAGTGCATTATTCATGGCATGCTAAGTACCTGTGATACCCAAGTCTCAGTAGCTTAAAGTAGAAAATATTTAAACCTTGCTCATACTACTTTTCACTGTGGTTCTTCAGAGGGCTGATCTTGATGTCTTTACTGAGAGATGCAGGCTGATGACACTTCTATTTGGTGTGCTTACCTTTGGGCACTGTGGGAAGGAAATGAAGACATGGTAAATTGCAGATAAGCATTTAAAGGCTTCTAAAGCATTTAAAAGAAGTGATGCATTTGCTTCTGTTTGGTGTGTATTTTTGTAACTGAGGACTTCACCCTGAGCTGCATCCTCAATGCTTTTATTATTTTATTTTATTTTAATTTATTTTTTGAGACAGGGTCTCACTAAAGCACTGAGTCACCAAATTGGGCTCAAACCTGCAATCCTACTACCTCAGTTTTCCAGAGTACTGGGATTACAAGCATTCAGCACCATGCCTACATGACTTTTTTTCTAATTTCACTGTGCACAGCTATCTGTAACTAAATGGGTGGAGTGGAAAGCATAAGCCATCACTGCCAAGTTGGACCAAAACTAAGGCTAGAAAAATAGTTTAAACATCGATATACATATGAATCTCCCAAATTTAAAACTGAAAATAGAAAATACATCTTTTCAGCTGCTCCTGAGTATTCCTCAATGTGTATGTTTAGTCACTTAAAGCAAAAACTGAATGAGCTCCATTCAGAAACAAGGCAACTAACAGTGTGATATAATGACATAAAATTATCAATTACAAAGTAATTCAAGAGAAAAATTCCTTCATTTAGATTTTAAAAGGTTCTCATTTAAACAACTGCTGGGGCAACATATAATAAACTAAAATCAGAATTTCTACAAAAGAACAATAATGAGAATGCTAAATATTCAAAGATATGAAATATAGCAAAAACAGTCTTTAGAGAAATATCTGGTAACTTTCAATATGATAATCCAAAGATTGAAAAACTAATAAACTCTTAGTATCTGGCTATACAAGAAAAACCTGAAACAAAGTAAATAAAAGATTTAACAAAATAATTAAAACTTAGGATTTAGAACTTAGGAAATATAACCCTAGTATTAAAAATGTAAAAATTCATTAAGTTGGCATGGTGCACATGCCTTTGATCCCGCTACTTGGGAGGTTGGGGAGTGAGGATCCAAATTCAAGAGTAACCTGGGCAACATAGAGAGACCTTCATCTTATAAGTAGAAGGAAGGAAGGAAAGAAAGAAAGAAAGAAAGAAAGGAAGGAAGGAAGAAAAAAAGGAAAGAAAAAAGAAAGGAAGGAAGGAGGAAAGAAAAAAGGAAACAGCAATAAAATAGACAAGATACTATGCAAGCTAATCAAAAAGTGAATTAAAGAAAAATATATAAAAGAAATATATAAAGAAATATATAGTATAAAAGAAAAACAGAAACAGAAAATTAAACGAATCATAAGAAAACTTCAGCTTCATGACAGTATATTTGAAAATTTGGAATAACTTTTATGTAACAAAATATACCTAAACTGACATCAGTCAAATAGATACATCTAAACAAAATTATTTCCTTAGAAAAAATAGAGGAAAAAAAAATACAGTTCCTGATTGCCACTTCCTGAGGCAGTTCTGGAAGTCCTTTTTCATAAGTACCATTGCAAGATGTGATTAACAAAAATACAATGAATGCTGCTGCTAAGTGCTGAGGTCTATTTGCATCTACATATACAGTTACACTAAACTTTCAAAGGAAAAACCATCCTAGCGCCATTTAGACAGTGCACCAAATTTTTTTTAAAGTACCATTCCAAAATTATTTGTAAAGCAAATATGATGTTGTTTCCAAAATCTGGCAAATTGTAAATAACGGGTGGAGTGGAGTGGTGGTGGAGGAGGGCATAAACCAATCTAACATCTAAATATTGATACCAAATACCTAACTGAGCTCTAGAAATACATTTTAGGGTTATGGCGTCATTAGTTTCGGGGGATTATTTAAGAAATTAATCATAGTTCTGTATTTAAAAGTTCCTAAATTAGAGGAACTGGTTTTAAAAAAATCATATCATTTACAAATGCTGTATAAGCACCTGCCAGAAAATTACAATGATTTTTTACAATAACACTCAAATAAATAGGCAATAGATGAATACTTCCTTACTATGATAAAAATCTATGTTTCATCTTGGAAACTCACGCTCTGATTGCTGGGAAACACTTGAGACATTCCAGCTGAATTCAAGAGGATTTAACTTGAAAAGGCCACTCCCCATCACCTTTCCGCTGTGACTTTGTAAGGAGGTAAGAGTGAAATGAAATCAAAAGGTTGGAAATTTGGAAAAGAAGTTATGAACTGTCCATCAACATAAGAACCGGTAAATCTTGGAATAGTCATACAGGTGAATACTACAAGGGTTGATCCCAAAAATGAAGTGTACTTAAATTTAAAAATATTACAATAAAAGACACATTGTCATTCATCTCCCTCAAAATCTGCTCACTTCAAACACATTTAGTCCATTCTTTTTGCCCCTTTCTGAAGCAGTTTTTTTTTCATGAATATCTTTATGAGGTGTTCTAGAAAATGCAGTGCATGCTATTGTTGAGTGCCATCCGACAGAAAGGGAGGCTCATAAAAACATAATGATGCATCCTCACCTACTTTATTCATTGGCTCTGGTACTGTGCTACTTCTGGTTCTTCACCAAAGTCAAAATGACTATGAAAAGCAAATGTTCTGAACTGGTTCAGAACATTGAAGTAGTTTTGACAGTGCAAGTAAAGATATTCACAAAACGGAGTCCGTAAAACTGTCAGAAAATGGCAAGGACAATGGGATAAGTGTGCTCAAAGTGAGGTAGAGTATTTTAAGGGACATATGTCCTTTACTATAATAAATATAAAAAACTAGCATTCACTGCATTTTCAGTCATACCTTGTATACACTATGAAAATAGATGATTTATAGCTGCACATTTTACATTGTAAATTCTAGAAACAATATAAAACAGCAATAATAAATAATACACAGAAGAGTAAATAAGGTATGATCAAAACTATAGCGTTCAGCAGTGCAACGATATAGTTATGCAAAGGATAACTTCTGTGAAATTCAGCTGACTGGCTACTTTCAGAGAATAGTGAGGAGGAGTGAGTTACATGGGCACAAAGTGGTTTTCCTGAGTAATGATAATTATCTATTTTTTAAACTGGATGATGGACAGATAAGTTTTCTTTTCCTGTATTACTAGGGATTGAACTCAGAGCTCTGGTCATGCTAGGCAAGAACTCAGTCACTGAGCTACATTCCCAGCCCTTTCTATTTTGATATATGGTCTCACTAAATTGCCCAAGCTGGTCTCAAGTTGGGAATCTTCTGGCTCAGTCTCCCTGTTACACAGGATTACAGGCGTGTGCCACCACAGCTGGTTTACTGTTCTTTCAGCTATACATTCCTTATATACTCATCTTGATATGTGATATTCTCACAATTAAAGCAAACTAATTTTTATATTTCTTGCATCTCATTTAAAAAGAACTTATATTGAATGTGGACTTGTTTGATGTCATAGTACTTTGACATTTAAAATGTCAAAATAATAAGAAATCAACATATATGTCCCCTGAACTCAGGAGAGACTTAGGCTGGCACTTACTTACATAAAGAGAATTTAACTGTGCAAATAATTGTGATGGATATCTCAGATTTCTAAGAGCTGAGTCATCAGCCAAGGAAAAGAGAATTAACAAAAGAACAAGAAAGTGTCAAACAAGAAATTTAAAGATGAAATAAGTGAGAATAAATAATATTGTCAAGAGAAAATGAAAACCAGCAAATCTGTTAAGAATCATAGACTTACCCTTAGATTTTTTTAGTGAGCCTCTTACTTTAAAAAAAAAAATTATTTTAGAGAGAATAAAACCAAGCAGAATAAAACAGAAGAAAGCCAGTCAAAACAAGACAGTGTAAATGACACAGGATTTCAAAACAAAATCATAGAAAATCAACAATGGTTACCATAATGGCTCTTGTCTTCAAAATAGCTGCCTTCAGACATAGTAAACCTTCAGACATAGTAAAATCAAACAAAACAGAAACAGAATAGAACCGATAAAACAAAACAATGAATGCAGTACAGAATTTCAAAAACAAGATAATAGTAAATCCATAATGGCTACCATAATACATCTTACTATGTTTGAAATAGCTGCTCATGCCATCAGATACAACAAAACCAAACAAGATAAAACAGAATAAAACTTGACCAAAAGAAAAAAAAAAACCAATGACAATGATACAAGATTTCAAAACAAGGTAATAGGGAATTAACAATGGCCACCACCTTCAGAAGGAGATCCCCCATAAGTGATACATTGAGTATTGTTATTCTCTGAATAGATGATCAGACTACGCTTTAGGTCTGCAAAGTCAGTGAGACACTAAACACTACAAGCATTATATGGTATTTTACCACACTAGCTATCATTGCAGGTTGTGTTTTCCAGATCAGCTAGTCCCTTATGTGGAGAGGGGAAATGTTGGCTCTTCTTGTTTCCCTAGACTGCATGCCAGAAGGGGCTGGCATCTAGCTCACCTCTAGTCCACATGTGAATGACATGGACTCATAGGAGGTCTTAGCTTCTTGTTGACTTCTTGTTCTCCTCCCCCACAGTCTGCAAATGGTGCTGACTCACAGGTGAGGGCTGGTGTCTGGTTCTCCCCCAGTCAGCCCATGCATGGTGTAAGCCTTTTGCTTTTTAACTTTTCATTCATAAATATTGTAACATGTTTATCTTTAAAAAAAGAACTCTTTTTTTTAAAAAAAAAGAATTCAAGTATAGTTTTATATCTTGCAATTAATTGGTGTACTATGTAAATCTCTTTTAACCTGTTTTCCTTTCATTTTTATTTAAGTTGCAATTTATTTATTTTTTAAAATACATATTTTTCCCCTTTTAGACTTACTCAAAATTTACTTTTGTTGATAGTATCGCCATGGTATTATTTAATGTGTTCTTCTGTCCTTTATAGTTCCATAATTAGTGGGTTGACCTAAGGAAGCTGTTCTTAACTGGTGGATGTGGACCACAGTCCTAGCATTACTAGTTACTAGAAATTAAAACGATTGAGAATCACCCCAAGCCTAAGAAATCAGAAACTGGCTCTGCAGACTATTAATCTTATTTCACCTGTCTTTTGGGTGATCCTGATTCTGTTGTTATTTAAGAATGACTGACCTAGAAATTTTGCTTGGGTCAGATTTGGTATTTTTTGGCAAGACTACTTACTTCATAGTTGTGATCTGTTACTTTTAAAAGCATATAGCACCTGGTTATCTTTTCCTTATGGTCAGTGATGCTGAGTGCTGAGATCTATTAATATATTAAAGTTCTTTTATGTATTATATGAATCACTTCTATAAGAAATTGCTCTTATTTACATTTCAGTAACCTAGTATCCGCAAACAAGTTCAAACCCACTGGACTAAAAAAATAGTGCAGCAAAATCTCAGAATTTCTACTTACATTCAATTCTTAATATTTTGTAGCATTTACTATTGTCTTTCTCCCTCTTTGTGTGTGTGTGTGGGTGTGGGTGTGGGTGTGTATAGAGAGAGAGAGAAAGCAACTTACAGACATCATGACCTTTTACCTTAAGTAATAAAGATAACCTTCAATAAAATCATCAAAATAATTTAATACTGAGTCAATAATATCAAATATAGAATACATCTTCAGGTTTCTTCAAGCGTCCCCCAAAATCCTTTATTAGAGTTTTTTTTTTTGATCTGGGATCAAATAATAAATTGTATATTATATGTGGTCATATGCTTCTTTGAGTTATTTGATGTAGAATAGTTTCTTTTCTGTTATCTTTTATAGTTTTAGCAATTTTGAATGATCAGAGCTAATTGCTTATGGAAAAAAATCCCATAAGTTGAATGTTTGTTTTCTTGTGAATATGTACAGATTAAAGATTTTTGTGACATTAATATATAAATTATGTTACATACTTCTAATAGCATCTATTCAAGAATATCATAGCAATTTGTTCCATTACTGAGGATGCTTGTTTTTTTTTTAATTTTATTTTAAAGAGGGTTAAACTAAACATAACAAAACAGAACAAAGCTGATCAGAAGAAAACAATGTAAATAACACAGATTTCAAAGCAAGACAACAGGAGATCATCACTGGCTACCATAATGTCTCTTGTTTTCTTCTAAATAGTTTTCTATATCTTCATACACAATGAATTCATACAAAACAAAATAGTATTAAACTGATCAGAACAGACTGATGAAGGCATTATAGGCCTTCAAAACCAGACGATAGGGAAATCAATAATGGTTGCCTTAATGTCTCTTGTTCTCTTCAAAATAGCTGTCTATACCTTCATGTATGTTGAAAGTAAACAATACAAAACAGACTAAAATCACTCTGAACAAAGAATAATGGCATTACTGGATTTCACAGCATGACAATATGGAATCAGCAATGATTAACATAATGTCTCTTTTTCTTCAAAGTAGCTGTTCATTTCATCATGCATTATATAATTGATTCTCATAAACTATTAAGGAGAAGTTCTATGCATGTATAAGTCTCTACATGTGTACCATAAGGATGCTTGTTAAAGTGGTTAACTGTCAGATTTTTTTGTATTGTAAAAGAAAGCAAATTCACTTTAGAAACTTAATTTTATTTATCTCAATTAACAACATACAATGAAAAACATGAAGTAAATTTTTATTGCTACAAGATGGATTTAAAATCCAGTTTACAACATTATAGGCAGCATTAATTAATGTAGAACATACTCTACTCTTTTTTCCAAGCCATCACATACTTCACACATGAGTTCTTTGCTCGAAAAAAAATTCTATTAATTTAAAATTTCTATTCTTGTTCTTTTGTCTCTGGTAGATACATGCCTAATAATGTGAATATTTACAGTCTGTTTCCTAAAAAATTTGCAAGAAGACTAAATTATTTCAGGTTTTAAGTTAAAAGAGAGAGAGACAAAAAAGAATTTCTACTTATATTCTCAGAATGTGTTACACACACACACACACACACACACACACACACAGTAGATTTTCATCCTTCAGAGGAAATAGTTTCTCTCTTTGAATTCTCAGTATTCGAAACCAAAATTCTTTCCTTCACTGTGTGTATGTTTCAAGTAATTTTTGTTATGACTAGAAAGGAAGACTAGTTTTGTGTATATTGTTGTAGTGGGTACAGCAAAATGATTCCCTTATTCTTCATGGGGCTTTGGAAAATGTCCCTCCTTTTGCATGACTTTGATGTTTGAGGACCATTCTCTGGCTACTTTATTAATTATATCATTTCAGCTCTAAGTTTATTTGGATTTCCAACTATACCCCACTTCTTACTTACTCATCTTTCTCTTTTCAACCCTTGTTGAGTGCTGCATGTGGAAGAACACATGTATGTATATGACAGAAAAGAAGAAAATGGTGCCTTTCAATTGGATTCTTGCCAAGAATGTTTAGAATAGTAATATATTCAAGTATTTGGAAACCTTAGTTTGAAACTATTTTATTCATGTCAACTATACTAACAAAATGCAAAGTCTAACCATATTTAATAATATAAACCAATTATTGATTGGTAAAATTAATCTTTACAGGATTAATATAAGCAGTAGTTATAGCCGGACAACCTTACCTCAAACTTCTCTGCTATGTAAAAGCCTTGCCTAGAGCAGAGTGCCTTCAAGAAAAGACTTACAAGCTCCCTCCTCCAAGTAGAGACCTATTCCTTTAGGCCCTTCTGACACTTCCTCTGTCCATTTTCCACACACTGTAGTTTGTACCACCTCATTCTGTGGTCTTTTGGGCATCTTGAAAATTTGTAGCCCAGCCTTTGAAATTACAGGCCAAATTATTCTTTACTGAAGGATATTAGCAGAGTCTTTTCAAATAGAGTGTATTATTTGGCTAAGGATGTTATTTTTCATGCCCCATCACAATTTTAGACATGGCAGTGGAGAAAGGAAATGTAACAGGAAATGATTCGGGGCCAAAACTACTATGGGACAACCCTGGGAGGCTTGAGGAGCAGTTCCCTAGAACTTAGCACCGGGCATCAGTGTCTTGGAAAGTATGGGCTGTGGGCCTGGGACCTTGCTGCTTTGGGAATCTCAGTGTACTAGCTAGCGTAAGGTCTATCAACAGGCTGATGGCAGTGCATTACTCCACACCAACACCCAGAGACCATTTAACTGTGAGAAGCCGCTTCCTGGGACCCCACAGGGTGGCTCACCACCCCTCCAGCAGCAGCTCTCAGCCCTGGCAATGCTCTTGATCTGTATGTAACTCCAGTGTTTGCTCAGCTGCTGTGGGTCTCCTTGGCCAAGCATCTGGCCAGGAAGAACCACGTGACTGCTGTCACCAATAACATTCCTTGGTTCTCCAAGGCAGTAAACACACTTAACTCTATGGGTGTGAAAAGCATAATTTTTTTTTATTTTCTGAGTTGGTAAATATGCCCATTTATAAGTATCCCCCAGACTTTCTAATTCTCAGTCAGAGATGAATCATTCTTCAAGCTATCCTTTTAGAAAGAACCATAAACCTTTAACTGTATTTTACTCTTAACAGCCTCTTAAGTTTTTTAAAGAAAAGTTTTCATGATGCAGTAGAAAAGTAAAAATCAGTTCCCACTGTCTCCAGGCTTAGGCCACTGCTGTCTTTTTATGTTTTTCATATTTTTTGGTCCAAGTCACTAGTTACACACACAAAAAAAAAGGCTTGATTTTTAATCAGAACAAAAATCGATGTCAACAAAAATGGAACAAATCCCTTTGCTTGTATTCTGAAGTTTAACTCCCTTTGTAGAAAGGATAATCTGAGATTATCATATCAGCATGATTGCAAATAAGACAATAAATTATACAGACCTTTATTATCAATTCTTGTCATTTTTTATCAAACAGAAGAAGCATTACTGTAAAGAATAGATCTTCATTTATTTCCTCGATAGAATTTAAAAATGAGAGCCGTACTCTGGCTTATAATGTTTGCTTATCACACATGAAAATATAAAAAGTCACTATGTCAGGATTTAAGTGAAACAAAGATAAATTTCTAGGGTGAGGAGTAAGGTGATTTACCGGTCATTTTAAAACTAAAAATTGATAAAAATCACCAGCCTGTGGTTTATTTTTAAGCACATAATGAAATTTAGGTCATTATTCAGGAGCAGATATTGAAGACAGATGAACTACTTATATGTAGTCTGTGTTCCTGAATGGTCACCTTGCACCAGACAAACCTTTTGGCAATGCTCACCTCTGGCTGGAACACAATCAGGAAGTGGTTAGCCAGGCATTGTGGTGCCTTTAATCTTAGCGCACAGGAGGTTGAGACAGGAGGATTCCAGAGAGTTGAGGCTAGCCTGGCTTACTGAGAATTCGTTTTTTTTTTTTTTTTTTTAGAAAATCCATTTGTTTATTTTTTTTAAGCCACTCAGCTGTGTGGGAAGGTATCATCCACGCAGCAGTTTAACCTTACCCTGGCATGTGTGTGCACATGCACCAGCCCAGAGTGACTGAATAGTAGCATTACAAGTTCATCTTGGGACAGGCATATTTAATGTTACTTAACAGGAAGTCTAGTGGTGTCTATGCTTTTGGGTGTTGGAAGAATATCAAATAGGAATTAACTTCTCTACCAAAAATGGGAATTTAGATCTTTCTTTGCAGTTGTGAAAATGGTCATCCCCATGAACGCAGGCTACACTCACTGAAACCTGCCACAAAACTGTGTGATAGTATCAAGTGGTCTGGACAGTCATTCCAAGTGTCATAACACCCCAAGAGTAGAGAGATAGTTAACAGGATGCACTGTGCAGTATAAAGCATACTGTACAATTTAAGATTTACATAGTATTCTTTGTAGAATACTTCTTTGGTCTTTGCTTAAAAATCACTTTGTTCTTTTCACAAAGTCTGTGTATCATCTCACACACACACACACACACACGCACGCACACACATACGCACATACCCACATCATATCTTCTGGATCCCAAATTGCTCTACTGTCATTAAGAGTTTAATGTTAGCTGGACACAGTGACCTATGCTTGTCATCTGAGCTAACTGGGTAACTATGGTCAGAGAATGGTGAGTTTAAGGACTGCTGGGGTACCACTGCAAGACCCCATCTCAGAAAACAAAGCAAAATCCCAAAAAACTCTGATTTAAGTGTGAGAAAGACAGTATAATATCTTAAATATGGTATAGATTTCTCTTTCAACCATATTCATTTCATATGGAGCATAGTAGAAAAAAAAACATAGCATCACTGTTCTTTTAGGTGCCAAAATGACTAGGTTAGCTGAGGCACTCCCCTTTTCTGAGAGAGAGAGAAGGGACAATTCCCCAAGTCTCCTAGTGCACCAGGAAGGAGCAGGGGCAAAAATGGTTCATCATGTGTCACTGTGGCTGGATTTCTGCACAGCAGGAAGCTGCTGACATAGTACTACGAAGCAATCTTGGAAGGGGCAATGTTGCCCTGCCAGGATGACTGAAGTAGCTGCTAGTAGTAAAAAGTACAACAGCACCAGGAAACACACCACAGTAAATAGTAATCTTCTGATAATATGACATATATGTAGCTTCTCAATACAGCTTTTTAGTACAGAGAAAAACTATAACACCAGAAAGATGTTTTGATGGCAGACAGCCAATGCTAGAAAGTATCCAATGACTAGATTAAGGGTAGGAAAATCTTCAAAACCAATTATGTTGTCAGTTAAGGTGGTATAGGCCCAGGCACCTTAGAGATCTTGTCTCAAAATGCAATAAAAGGAGCTGGGGATACACCTCAAAGGTAGAACACTTATCCAGCATGCATGAGGCCCTGGGTTTAATTCCCAGTGTTGCCAAAGACAAAAGAAAACACTTAATCATGTGAAATGTATTACACAGGATATTGGGAAGGCACTGAGCATTGGGAAGTTGCAGTTGCCCAAAATAGGGTATCAGTAATAAACACAGAATATTATAGCAGCAAAGCAGAAAATAATGTTAATTGCACATTTTGCTTAGAACAAATTTTAGCTGGACAGGTGAGGTAGTGCACACCTATAATTCTAGCACTCTAGAAGATGGGACAGGAGGTTATTCATCGCTTATATCCCTGGTGGATCTAATTTACTCACTTATATATGATAAGAATTTATCAGTGTTTTCACACATGGCATCTTAAATAATCCTTTCAATCACTTTTGAAGTAAGCATTTTAATTATAACTATGCATATTGCATTAATTCATTTATTAAACCAACTAATATTTTTTGAATACTTATCATACTCTAGACTCGAGATGCTTCTTTGTACAAAAGAAGTAAAAACCTGTGTCCTTGGGGACTACTGATAAGTATGGGGATCCTGTGTTTACAATTTAGAGCAATGGTGGTGAACCTATGGTACATGCATTTTTTTCTCTTTTAAGACAAAAGATGTTAATGTATGAGTTTTTTTATTAACTAAAACATTGGTATTCAGGTTTAATTGTAAGTTGGTTCTTTGTGATAAATAAATGGGTTTGGGGTTGCAGTTTGGACATTTGTCTCTAAACGATTTGCTATCACTGCTTAGGGGGATATTCATCTATCTGGAACTTAAGGGGGTATCAATGTATTTGAAAAAAGAGGTTTGTAGAAGCAATTTTCTTTAAGAGGACCATCTGAAGACAAGTTGCTAGCATTATTTAAGTACATATCTGGAAAATTTCATAGCTAGAGGAAGTGGATGTAGGCTGAGGTCTGAAATTCAATTCTCTCCAAACTAAGATTATCCTTGAAGATTTGTTGCAACAGGGCTTCATTCATAATAATCTCACATAGCTCCTGATTTATATTTTAGTATTATTAGCAAACCTACATTACCATTCAGGAGCTAGTGTTATACCTTCAGATCACTTGTAAAACCAGACTGAAGATTTCAGACACATAAAACCTAGGAATGTTAAGAGCCAACTCCAGTCTCCGGGTACTGAATAAACCCACAACTGAGCTCAGACTTGCAAAATGCAGCAGGAAGAGCAGGCGGCCCTGATTTGAGGAGGTCAAGCATATCTCCCAGATTTGCAAAGTAAGCAGGGATCATCATCCAGCAGCAAGAAGCTTTAGTTAGGCGGGATGGGGAAGAAGCCAGCAGAAACTCCCCAGCCTCGAAGACCTCACACAAAAGAACTGCATCTCTAACTATACAGTTTACATTCCAGTGTGGCCCATTTGCAGATCAAAGTGTTGTTGCTGAGGATTCTCACCAGAATAGCTCAGTTTGACAATAGCAAGCAGTTTCGACCAAGACTCATCACTCCTGGTTGCTGAGTAGATATAACCATAGTACCTAAGAGGCCTGAAGGAGATAATGAGGATACCTCAGACAGTTAAAGACTGTCACTTAAAGTGACAGCTAAGTACCACATGGTCACATCCCATATTTTATCAAATATTTTGGAGTAATCTTTTGTCTCTCCTTCTCCTTTACTCCTGATATTTGGTCCAAGAGCTTGTGGTTGGTATAGTGTGTGGTGCTGGTTGTGCGTACATGTGTGTATAATGCATACCTCCAGTCCCTTTGCAGAGGAGTGAAGCATATAGAATCTGTCTCAAAATAGTCCTTCAAAATCATTAAACAGGATTAAAAGGTACCCAAATGTGATGAAATACAATCAACAAAATGTTAAAATAAAAGCACATCCATGTTATGGCAGTTATATATTTCTTTGTTAACATACTTAACATAAAATGTAGGATGGATCTACAGTTTACATCATTTCAAAGTAGTGATGAACATAGAAGATTTTTGAGATGCTGGCACACTGTAATGTGAAATGAAAATATTTGTGATCTCTATGATATTTACAGGTACACCTAATACCTGGGGTGTTTATAAATAAGAAGTGATAATTTCTATTAGAGATGAGCAAAAATAAAGTATTATGTTGTCAGTTTCCATAACATGCTTGAGAAAATCAGCTTCTGAGGAGACTAGGTTACTTGGGCTTACAGGTTGAAGCATTTCAGCTCATGATTTCTTGGTTTCACTGCCTTTGAGCGTGCAACAGCATAGCACATAGGTGGTTGCTCATGATGGAGGAGCTGCTTACCTCGTGACAGCCAGGAAGCAGAGAGAGAGAAAAAGGAAGACCCAGGGCCCCAGTATCTCCTTCATTGCCATATCCCTAGTGACCTAACATCCGTGACCCTGCTCCTCCTCCTAAAGTTTCCACTCCTACTCCTAACACTGTTGGCGAGAAACCAAGCCTTCAACTCACGGGCTTTGGCGGAACATTCAAGATCCAAAGTATAGCAAATATATAATCTATTTTCTAGTTCTAAATATATAAATATGTATAGAGAGATATATGGGTTATGTAAATAAATAAAAATAAGGAGACCTTTTTTCCATGCTCATCCACAGACCCTGAATCCTATCTGGAGCTCTAGACTAAAAACTGCTGATTGGTAGCCCAGTGCTTTTCTCCAGGACCTCTCCATAGAGGTCAGAACCTAGATCATGGCTAGATGTGGTCTATGGATGTGTTTGATAAGTTTCCAGTCAAAACTTTTGTAAATATTTAGATTTGCAATGTCCTTTGAAAACCTAGAGTATCTAACAGCACTGGGGCTCAATATGACACGGCAATAAATTGTAGGAATTCTGTAGCACCTGCTCTCTAACACCAGACATGGCCTTCATGCCAGTGGGCCCAGCTGGCTCATTGCTCTCACAGGCATCTATTTAGGCTTGGGACTCTGCACAGACTGTAGTCCAGAGTGGTGGAAAACATCTCATTTGTTGCTGTGTCCTGGTATCCAGATTAAAGACATGCTGTGGGTAAATATTCAACTGCTTTATAATGGGTGTATTTAAAATTGCTTGTAATACAGGCAGAAGTATAACTCACTATAAGAGCATGAGTTCAATCCCCAGCACAAAAAGAACACTAGTAATAATAATTTACTTGTTATATATTTATTACTATGCAGAAGAGACTAAGTCCATTTATTTTTAATACTTGACAATAATATTATGACATAGAAGCTGTTGTATACCATTCGGTAATGAAAAAAAAAGAGGCTCACACCCTTAATTTGTTTCCCAAATTCCCAATGGGGATGATTGTCTGATAAGGAGAACATCTTCTGTTATCTATTATCTACTGTGTGTTATCTTTGCCTTCTCCCAGTGGCATCATTTGCCTATGGTAGGCCAAGAGTTGAGCAATACAGTTGACCTAAGACCAAGCCTAGAGAATTGATTCTATACAAGTTGTTTTATTTCCATGAGCCTTAACTTTTCATTTGCAATTTGAACATTTGACTGTGTAATATTTAATAATTTTTCTACTCTGTTCCTAGCTTTTATTCACTCACAATAAGTTTTCTAGGACTCTTTCTTGGAGGTAACTGACTGAGATAAGGATTTCTTCTGAGTTTTCCTATGAGCACTTCTTCCTTAGCATTCATTCATTTTTTTCAATAAATACTTCTTGAGTTTTGTGATAGGCAAAAAGTGGCCCCACAAAAATACCCATGTACTCAACCCTGGAAACTGGGATACATTGGGTTACATGGTGAATATAAACAGAATTGTGCTACCACAAAATCTGTATGTTCAATACCTAACTACCGTGTGTCTGTCCCTGGTGATAAGCATGATAAGGAGACAATGAAGGAGTATTTTTAAGGAGATATTGAAGTTATCTATCCAGTCATTTTCTAACAAAAAACTATAAATTTCCTGAGGTCAAGTATTCAGTTATGAATTCAGCATCATGTAACAGGGCATAGTCTGCTTGTATGGTTAGCACTTTGTTACTGTTTTCTGCCTTCCACTTTCACATTTATAGACACTTGCAATTTTGCTGGATCTACCCAGATAATCCAAAGTCATCATCACCACTGCAAAGTCAGTCTGTTAATTAGTGATCCTCTTAAAATGTGACTCATAGCACAAAACACAGTTTCCAGATGTTGTCTACACGGTACAGAGGTGAACAAGCTATTACCCATTTTGGTTGGTGTATGACAGTGTGTAACCTGTATTAATTTTGTAGGGAGAAAGAAGCGACCTGTCAATCATATTTAGCTTATAGTTTTGGTTCTTTTTAATATTTTAAAAATGTATTAAATTGAGCTTTCTCAATCTTGTGTCATTGATTACTTGTGTCCAAGAGCATAAAATTCATTTACCCTTTTCAATATTATTGTATTCATATTTATGCATTTTTTCAGCTTAATGAGCCAATTTACAATGGTGATTGTGTCAGGTTTCTGTCAAATTTCCCCTCAATTAAATTCAACATTTATTGAACAATTATTAAGTGCCTAGCATTGCTCTAGATGAATTCAGCCATCTGCAAAATTAGTATCATGCCCCACTCTAAGTGATAATAAATTTGATGAATAGGACAGGGTTAAAATTAGAACTCTTTCTATAAAATATGGGTGAGTCATTAACCAACACCTTCCAGGTACTGTCAGATTTGAATTATTCTAACCACACAATCTTATCCAGGCTCCATGCCTTCACTGTGCTCCCTGTCCTAAAACTTTGCCAAATGTCTTTTTGAAATCCAGATGCCCTATATCACTATTATTTAATGTATGGTGTCATATGTTTTAACAAGGAAATGAGTCTAGATTTGTACTCGTGTGCCTCATAGCACCTAGTCCTATATTAGATCAGATGCCTGTTTTCTGCCTCCCTTTCTGCTCCTTTCCTTTGACAGGTTTCCAGACTAGAATAATAGTAAAAGAGACTGAAGTATCAGAAAAATGCAGTCTAACTGAACTGGAAATTCTGTGTTCCTTATTAGGGAAGAGAGAGTTTGGAGCTGATGAAACTGATCACAGAAATAAAACAGTTAACACAGAGTATGGAATTGGGATTTCTGAAGAAGATAAGCAAAGAAAAAGCACTCCTCGTTTGTAATTTTCTAAGCAATCCCTGAGAGTTTAGGCTGACAGCACAGCAGAGGGCCTCGCGGCGTGGAGGCCTAGGATGGAGTTGTCTTAGCAACAGAGCTTTTTCCTGCCTGAATCCACCACACAGCTAAGTGAGAGCAGGTTTGAGGAATGTGCTGAACTTTGCAGAGGTGGGTTTCCATCTCTCAGGCAACTTAAATTAAAATTTCTTCAACGTATGTGATACTCTCATCCCCGAGCCTATAGTTTAAAGAATTGGCTCGCACAGTGTTCTGAAAAATGGGGTGGCAGAGACCGTAATGACATAAGCAGGCTGTTCAAACACTGGCTCGATCTCCTGGGTGCCGTGACACGGCTTCCTTACTGCCCTACCCTGCTTGGACGCAGTGCAACTGCAATGGCCTCTCTGCTTTTGGACCCCCTACTGCTCATCTCTTTTTCTGAGTGATTTTTCTAAGGTGTCTGCTGCTTGTTTAAGACTCTGTGGTGACCGTCATTGTTTTTAGGACATGAAGGAGGCATATAAGGCCTTACTTAGTGTGGCTCATACATCATTATAGCCACTTCCGTCTTTTAGCTTTCCTGTACCTCAGTCCTCAGAGCTGCTGGTGTTTCTTGATCACATTTAATTGCCGGTCCCTGCTTTTACCTGCTGTTTTCTCCACTGGGACTGCCCTCGCTAGATTTACAGCTTGCCTCAGGTTCGTCTGTCTCCCGAAAGCTGTCCACAACCTCTCTCTTCTCCTACATTATGAGACTACATTACTAGTCACATGGGATATTACCTTAATTATAATATTTTTTAAAGATAAAACTCCTATTTGAATATGTGAAGACTTCTACAGGACTCATTTTTTATGCATCATGGCACTTTATGATGCTTGTTAAATACGAATTACGGGAGGACATTGTTTTGGTTTCTACTCCTACCCTAGGCCCCAAATAGACCAGGCTAAAATAAAAATGGAGTTACTCACTGAAGTTCCATATCACCACACACAAACTACACTGTTACCTGATCTCCCCCAAATAGGGACACCAGCCAAATTTCTAAAGAGGGCAGTTTCAGATCATGATAATGACCTTCCTTCTGCTTTATTCTTTACAGAGAGAGACAGAGAGAGAGAGAGAGAGAGAGAGAGAGAGAGAGAGAGAGAGAGAGAGAGAGACTGACTTAAACTGTTTACCAGCCAGTTTTTTTCTATTGTTTTTCCTTCCTACCCTTGCATTACAAGGAAAGTTATTTTGAAATCTGCTTTTTGTTTTTTGTTTCTACTTTCCTCTTATTCTTTTCGGACTTGCAAACCAACCTCTTCTTGCTCACCCATAAAAAAATTTGAGAAATGAAATGTTGGCTGACTCTGGAATCCCAAATAAAACCAATAGAGATCTTTAAATTGTAATTTGCTGCAATTGTGTCCTTTGACATGTTAATGAAAATTTTCATTTACACCCGTAATTAATTGACTGGATCATATTGAAAGGCAGTGTCTCCAGAATCACCATGTCTCAGTGAGTCTCTGTTTATCCTGACTGAGGTGCTACAGAGAGAGCTAATCTTGGTCTTCTTGCTGCCATCCTCTCCATCCCACCTTACCTTTCAAGTCCTCACCTAAATGTGCACTTTCCAAGAAACCTTCCATGTTTCCCTCAGCCAGAACAAATGCGGTAATCTTCAGTGTTTACCTTAGCATATCCATACTTGTATTTAGGAAAACTCTGGGTGAGTGTTTGCTTCCTCTAGTCCAGTCATTAAAAAGGAGAAATAGTCATTTTAGCTCTTTGCATCAGTTGGAAGCATTTGATCCAGGTTAAACTAGATAAACAAAAAATGTCATTTATTTTTATTGAGGAAACTTATACTATCCTACCAAGTAGCGCTCTATGGATGTGCTATAGCTTCCTCTGGTTAGTGATCAGAATCGTGTAAGCATGATGCATATAAGCCAATGTCTTTTGTTGTTCTTTTTAAAAAATTTACCTCTATTCTGCACACTGTAGTTCTACTGTGTTCTTTATGCAGTATTCTGACTTCTTCATCTCTGCCAAATTCCTACCATGCTTCAAAGTTCATTTTAAATGCCATATTCCACAAAACCACTCTGGTTTACTGATCTGAATGTGATCTCCCTTTTTTGATAACATACTCCAATATCTTTTGTTTACACAGCTCTTGCTTTCATTCTTTCTGTGTGCCTTTCTTTTTTTAACTCCATGGGAATTTCCTTCGAAGTAAGGTGTCATCTAATTTATTATAGGGCTATGGATTCTAAAGCAGGGCCTGGAGCAGAATAGGTCTTTACATTGGTAAATTACCATATCAGAAATATCAGAAGTATATACAAAATTGGAAGTGGTGGTGCATGTCTAAGAATCCCTGTGTAGTCACAAGTTTGAGTCTATCCTGTGTAGTTTAGCAACTTAGTAAGACTGTCTCAAAAAAAAAAAAAAAAAAAAAAAAGAAAACATGAGATACGGGTATAGTTCAGTGCAAAGGCTCTGGACTTATTCTCTGGCACTGGAAGAAGAAAGAGAGAGTGGGGAGAGAGAGAGAGGAGAAAGGAGAGAGGAAGAGAGGAGAGAGAGAGGAGCTACTATACTAATATCTACTAATATCTTAAAGAAAGAAAGACAACATTTTTGGTGCTGTGTGATTCTTCATCAGCTTGTACACACTGGATTGTACATTTTGTATGTATGCTATAATTCAGTGATAAAGTTTATTTTACAAAACCCTCATTAGCAGGTTCAGCAGAAAATACAAAATGAGAGTTAAGTAGTAATCTAGGGAGGGGAGATAGGTGGAGCACACAGGAAAAGAAGGAATGAAAAATATACAAGGAAAAAGCTTGAAAAAAATGTCTGTAAGTTACAAAGTTTTTGTTGTTATTATTGATTTAGCCATATGTGGTTGCCCTGGATGGGTCTGGATGAATAAAATAGAGACAATGAAGGTATTCTTCAAATAAGGACAAGAGAAGTAACACTTGAAAAAGAAGAGCTCTTAGACCCCAAAGTCTATAACAACAAGATGAAACTGCCTCACAAATTCACACATTTGAACTTAAAAAACTTGCTCTAGAGAACCCAACAGACAACCTCAAGTTTTTTCCTTTCAATCCTGGATAAGAGAAGACAACGAGGTCAGATCTGCAATGTTGAAAGAAAAAATCCGAGTTTAGATTTAGGATTTAGGCTCTGTGGAGGGGTGCTCAGGGCATCCAGCAGCCAGGGCACAGGGCACCCCCTATGTCTCACTCAGTGGCTTTTCTCTCTTGCTGGTTGAAACCTGTCTGGGCGATGTGCACATTCTTCACACATGCCATTCAGGAATGAGGTAAACAACTGCCACACATCCGGGGTCTCACCCTCTGCTTTCTTAGTGACCTAGCAATGAACAACTGGTTTACCAGGGAGAGTTCGGGGGTCAGTAGCTGACACCAGAACTAGAAAAAAAACTTCCACAGGTGGTGGAAATCCCAGCTCACAATTCCCCTGGCTGAACACTCCCATCACTACAGTCCTGGTAAAGTTTGCCTTTCCACTCCCAGCTGTCCTGTAAATATGAAAGTAGCATAAAGAGGAATTCACTGTCCCAGTGTGCCACCCTCAAAACTGCATCCTGCAGAGCCTGATTCAAGCACAACTCTCCGTGAAGACTAAGGAAGTTGTGGGGAGCTTTTCCCACCAGTATTCTCAGCAAACCAAGGATCAACCACATCTCACGTGGATGGTGGTATTTATCCCTACCTTTGGGCTCACAAAGAGTGAGTCTTAATTAGCATGCACGAAGTATAGTAATCCTGTTCTCTACGATAGTCATTGATTTATAAAGGACTGAGTGACTTAGTCTTGGCCAATAGATGACATTAGGCTAACTGCCTAATGTGAAAGGTCTCCTTTCCTTTAAGAAAGAAAGAGATAGTGGTCCATGTCCTTGGACATTGTCACACCTGCCTGTAATTCCTGGGACTGTGGAATCCATTGTCCAGAAACGAATCAACCCTAAAGCAGAATAGAAAGGTAGAAGATACAGAGTGGGGGTTGAGAAGGACTTTTGGTTTACATTTCATGCTGTTGCCCTATCTCAAACCTTCTGGTGAGTGAGTTCACTGAATACATTTGCTTTAAAAATGATTTGAGAGGCTTTGTATGTGACTCAGTGGTAGAGAGCATTCCTAGTGTATATGAGGCCTAGGACTTGATTCCCCAGCATTGCAAACAACAACAAAAAAATTTGCATATAGATTTTTCTGTTATTTGCTGCCTAGATCTTCCTGACAGAAACATATAGTACTGTCTTGGTTACTTTTCTCGCATTGCTAGGACAAAACATCTAACACCCAAAATTAAGGAAGGAAAGGTTTGCTTAGCTCACAATTCTTGGAGGTTTCAATCTATAATCAGCTGGCTGCAAGGCAGGGTGGCATAGCACTGGGGCAACACTTCAAGGCAGCAGCCAGAGCAAAAAAGGGACACAAGCCTCTTCATATTTTGCACAGTACCCTGCCACCTCCAGGGCTGGTATAGCACTCACTCTCCCTGCCCTCCTCTTGCACAGGATGAGGATATTTACAAAGTAAGGACCCTGGCTTCCTGCTGAGTCTCTCAGTTAAACTACTAAACTTCTCAAGTTGACACAATATATCAACCATAAGAAGGATTCAAACTATTTGTCACACACAGTGCTGTCACAGAAGTTATTCCAGAAAGAACAATGATTTCAGAAAGAAGAAAGGGGTTACAAGAAGAGCAAGTAAGAAAATGAATGCTGCCTAGTGAAGTATAAGAGTGAGTGTTACACAAACAATTGTGAGCAATTAGCTGTAATATCTAGCAAAATCAAATAAATGCTAAACAGATATATGGAGTGGGTGAAATAATGTGGGAAGCTGTGAAGAGTAATTTTATGTGTTAAGTTGACAGAGCCAGAGAATGGACAGATAATCTGGTTAAATGCTACTTCCGGGTATATCTGTGAAAATGCTTCTGGAGGATATAACTGTTGAATTGCTAGACTGAGTAAAGAAGATTGCTTTCCCCACTGTGGACTGGGACTTACACCAGAGATTTTCAGATTTTGGACTTGAACTAGAATTTACACCATTGGTTTTTCTACTTCCCATTAGGTCTTCAGATGTAGACTGGAATTATTCCACCAGCTTTTATGGGTCTCCAGCTTGTGGATGGCAGGTCATGGAACTTCTGAGCCTCCACACCCACCTGAGGAATTTTCCTATAAGTCTGCATGTCTGTTTTTATGTACTCTCCTACTGGTTGTTTTTCTAGAGACAACCAATTAATAGAGAAAGAAGCATTCAAACTAGGCCTTGAAGTTTGCAAGTATTTTAGGTATAGAATATGTTGAAAGGAGAGGTTAAAAGGCATGGAAAGCTGGGTCTTCCATTGAATGCTGGACATACAGTAATGGCTATTACTGTATGGCTGAAGTGCTCTCTATGCTGTGCTTCAGAAATAAAATGGAAAGTATTGTCATACCTATGTGGGCAAATACAGAATCTATGCATCTCTTGGGGTGGCAAATTTGGTTTCTATATATTCATAGAAAATAATAATGTTGGAAAAGGTCAAAGGAAGGGCACCCTTAAACCATCAGAAGAGCAAAGGCACTTCTGAGAATATGATGATAGACTGGAAAATGAGGGGTTTTCCAACTGTACTGACAGAAAGAAATGCATGAAGGCTTTTTGAGAGACTTGCTAAATCTTAAGGGTTTGTGAAAAGGTAAATACAAATTAGTTCACTGAAGAGGTTTTTATTTTAAAGGGTTTACTGAACAGATGACTAAAAAGCTTCCTGAATTAAAATAGAAAAACAGCAAATAAGCAAACATCCTGTGGTGTTTTGCCAGTCTCACTACTTAGTGTCTATATAGTTACAATAATTGATTGGCAAATCAACCAATCTCTCTGCACTTTGTTGTGGTATCGGTGACCTTACTGATAAAATGCCACCTACCTGATCTACTTTAAATAAATGGCAGGGATGAATTCTACGGAAGCATAAAGGGAACTTGCTACCTGAGCTACACGGTGAGTTCAAGGCCAGCCTAGATTAAGAAGTGAGACCCTTTCCTCCATTAAAAAAAGAAAAGCAGATACATATTTTTGAAACATAGTGAGATCGGTCACTGCAAGGAGTGATTAGGAGGCTGAGGTGTTAGGAAGTGGAAAGTTCAGTTTTTGGTAACTGTGGCACTTGCAGGAGCAGAAAGCAGCCAGGTTTGGTTCAGGCTGATTTTGAGGAGAGCAGTATGGGCATAGACCAGGCTGAATGTGGACGTACAGAAAGGAATTAGTAGACTTTTTTTTTTTCTAATAGTACAGGAGTTATGCCAAGACTTTCAGCTTTGGTCTAGAGGCTGTAAGTAAGGGTAAACTTTGAGAGGAAAAATGAAATAGAAGAGAATTTGACGCCTTTTTGAAGCTATAATGACACAATTTGCATGATCAGCTTATGAGTATCTACAATAATTGTTCATGTACTTTTTTGACATTTAGGAAGTTAGGCATACATAGTAGATGGAATAGCTCCCAAGAGAAAGGCAGAAGATAGGCTCTCAGGCCCATGATATGGGCAAAGAGACAAAAATTACTCTTAAGATTGAAAACATGGAAGGAACTCCTGTCATAGTCAGGGGTTGCAAGGAGAACAATTACATACAGGACACACAATTTATAGTATTATTTATAATGGTCACCAAAGTAGTCAAATACAAAGAGAGTGCAGGAAACCTGTCCACAACACTAACAGCCTAGAAAATCCAGCTGAGGACCTGGACCTCATGGCAATAACCTGCATGAGTTCAGCTGAAACCCCGGGGCCCACGACAATGAGCCATGCAAGTCTATCCCATGTATCTGTACTAGGAAGGCCCAAAGGTCAGTGGTAGAAGCTAGAAAGTCTGTGCCAGCAGGGTGAAGGATCTGTGCAAGCAGTCTGAGGGTTCTGTACTGGAGCTAAGATGTAACACTTAAAACAAGGACCAGGGCTCCCCTGAAAATTACCAAAACCATCTTCAGAGACACTGAGGTCCTGAGCTCCTGCGACGGAGAGAACAGCTGAGTACATATCAGGAAGCCAGCGTGACAAACTTCTCTAGGAGCAAACAGCACACATTTTCCCCTCTGGAGCCAGGAAGTAATGCTCAAAGGACCCAAGCTCCCCCAAAGTGAACTGCAGCCTTTCTCAGCAACAAGGTCCTGAGCTCCTCCAATGATGACAGCCAAGTTCATATCAGGGGAGCAGCATGACAAGCTCCTCCAGGGCAACCAATTGCTCCAGACACCACCACTTAGGAAACCTACAGCGCTACCCTTCCTCTCCAGGTCTCCTTGTTATGCTGGCGGCCATCCTCAGGTGGGCCGTCCACACTCAGCACCATGCTGATTCAGTTCACCTGGTGTTTAAGTTGACCACCAGTTACCAATTCAGACTATCTAATTTACCCAGAGCAGTGTCTCTCTCAAGACCCCCAATGCAAATGGTGCTTCTTATGACACTTGGGAGGTCATACTGACAAAGAGAATTATCTGATGGCTTCTAAAGTCTAGACCAGTTCTGTTTGATCTACGGATCATTAAAAAATTTGTGTATGATTTTTTATTGTCACATTGATTGGGTGCCATTACTAACATTTATGAGACAGGTATCAGGGATGTCAATAGCATGCAAGTCTGACATAGTCCTGCACAATGAGCAGGTCCCCATTTAACTCTTCTGTGTCCAAGTGGCACTCATGAGTTTGGAGAACCAACAGACTAACTTCAATTTACATCTGAATGCACTGTATTTATTGCTGAGTGTTAATAAACTCCAAATTTTCCTAGAAATAAAGGGTTTGTACTTTAGCTTTGCTCAGACCTTTTTTTTAAAAAAATTGCTATTTTGAAAATTTGCATAACTGTTAGAAGATCACAGCACTGCTTAAAGCCCTTAGTTGTTTATGCAGTACATTCATTCTGATTTGTGTTTGTATGTGGTAAATTCAAAGATGATTCTCCATCTAAATGTGGTTCCTGATCAGGTCACAATGTCTATAGTGAAGTTATTCTCAAGCATTTATGTATTGAAATATGAGCCATTTTCTTTTTATTTCTAATTTACATTATGTTTAAGGCATTATCTTAAATTAAATACTTAGTGGGTGTTTGTAGGTACGTTGAGTTGGAATCTCATTAAAAGCTAATGAAGAGAGCTTAACAAGACATGTGTTTTTTCTTTTTTTGTGGCACTGGGAATTGAGACTAGGGCTTTTAAACTGAGCTGTAAGTTTTTTTTTTTTTTTAATTTTTATTGTGAGACAGAGTTTTGCTAAGTAGCTAAACTGCCCGAGCTAGACTTGAACTTGTGACCCTCTTGCCTCAGCCTCCCAGGGTCATGGGATTACAAGTGCATGTCACCATACTTGGATCAAAATATTTGTGAAAAGGTGGCAATGGGCTTGATGGGCCTGCAAACACTATATAGAAAAGTGACAGGAAGGGAAGGAGTTATGAACACGGGTTATGGTAAATGTCCATTACCTATCCATTCCTTTATGCAGATTTAACAAAGCCTAGAGAACAAGGGTTTCAAAAAGAAGACAGATCAAAATTCTGTTTGATTACAGGTAAAAGTTTGCCTCTTTGGGGAATGAAATTTTCTGTGTGGTACACCATAAACGGACCTTGAAAACATTCTTAGTGAAAGAAATCACATACAAAAGGGAAAATACTGTATGACTCCAACTCAGATGAGGTACATATAATAGGTAATTCAAAGAGAAAGAAACAGACAAAAGGTTGCCAAGGTCTGGAAAAGGAGGAATGGGAATTTATGTGGCGAATACTGAGTTTTTATTGAAGATGGTGGAAATGTTTGGGGTGTAATGTGGTGATGGCTATGTGCCACTGTGGATGTATTTAATACCACTGAATTACAAACTTCAGAATAGCTTAAAGTTTGAATCTTCTGTTATTCATATCTCGTTAGAATAAAAGGATTAAACTGCAAAGTTTTGCCTTTTTAAGAAAACAGCTCAACCTCCTAGTATGCTTCAGTTCCTATGGTCTGTAGATTTTAAATATTTTTGCCTTGCTATTCACATCTTTCTGTTCCAACTCTGTGTGTTACATTAGAAACACCATTTTATTAGGGGGAAAAAGAACAAGAAAGTCCCACGAAGGAAACCATCACATCATTGTTGACTCTTGGATTTTCAAATATTGTGTTTAAAATAAAGCAGATAAGATGACTATTTGATATATATGAAAGATTTAACCTTCTCTGAGTACATTTTCATGGAAGCAAAAGGTCTTAAACTCCCGTTTTTGGATGGTCTTCTCTGCTACTCCTTTTGGAAGCAGAAGCTAAGCTGTGTTTGCTGACACAATTGCACACAAGGCCATTTCCTGTCCACAGCACATGTGGTGGAAGGGCAATAGGTTCTTGAAAAAAAAAAAAAAGGTAAGATGCTCCACTATCTAATTTAGGGTTTGAGTTTTTGTTTTCAGCTTTTTTTAAAAACTGAATTTAAAAAAATGATCCATTTCTATAGATTCTTTTCCTTATAATTTTTTGTCCTAAGAGTAGATTTCTACCATGAGGGTGAGAATCAAGACCTGAGCCTACACAACACCCTTTAGCATCTCTCTTAGATTTGAAAGTGAGAAGGTCAGGCTGATTTATCCCCTCAGACACAGCCTTACTCAGACTGACCCTGCCTTAGCTTTGACATCGCTAGCCTGATCTATGACTGAAGTCAGGCTTCAGTAGGCTATGTGAATTTTTTGTGTGGGTTTTAAAAAATTTATTTATTTATTTAATTATTTGCTGGCTGAGGGACATTTTGGAATGAGATATCTGTCTTTATAGTTGTGTTATCCTGTGAATGAAAAATGTTAGGGTCATAATACTCCTTGTTCTGATAGTCAAGCTGTTCGATGACCATGGAATACATGTAAAGGGGCAGATTTACAGTGACATTACATAGAATTGCATATGTGGGTGTTTCCATCACAGCTCAGTGGCCACCAGAGCAGCATCAGCCTCCAGATCATCTGGATAGAGCAAAAAAACTCCAAAAAACCTGCCCTCCTAGAAACATCAAGGTTTTTTTTCTGTTTTAATTTTATGAGTAAAACAAATATAATAGTGTCTTTGTGTTTTATCAGAAAAGTTAATGAAGTTTACTTCTTTGGAACTAGGAATGAATAGTAAACAAAATTATGTTGTCACTCTCCCTGGGGTACATCCAGTACTGTCACATTAAGCAAACATTCCTTCTGAGAAGAACATAATACTTGATGGCTTGTGCAAGCAGAAAGAGTGGAAGAACTAAAGAATAGGATGCGTTTAGAGACACTGTGTGATGGGAAAGACAAGCATGATCAGTCTTTTAAGTGTGTGCAGTTTCTGAGACTATAGGAAAACTGGTTTGGGGCCAGCTATGTGTCAGTGGGGACTTTGTTCTGAAATATTAGTGGGATGGACTTAGCCCTCAGCCTCTCACATGGGAAGAGGACAAGTGGTTGGGGTCACAAGGACAGACGTGACACTGTACTGGGAGCAGTGTTAAAATTTGAAATGCCTCTGGGAACTCTGACCTGGAAAGCATATTTGGCTTGGACTTAGATATAACAGATGACAATGGCATGGTGAGAGGAGCCAGGGTAACATTTGTCTTCCCTGGTTCCATCCTGCTGCTCCATGTTTCTACTGAAAGCTTCTGGGACCATTGTCACTCAGAGCACAGTGACTAACCGCCAACAAAGCTAGAGGGGTAAAACCAACCGGTCGGGAGCCCCACCCTAGAATTCAGAAAGTTGTCTCCAAAATGACAACAGCCCTTTGGGAGTAAACAGATTAGCTCATTCTGAGAAAGACACATTTATTTATGATCAAACATGACAGGTACGAAAAGGTGGGAGAAAGAACTTTATGATTATGGGGGAAAGTGGGACACTTTAACCATGAGCCTGTCCTTATGCTCATAGTGTTAAAACCCCTTCTCCTCCATTGTGGTTGTTGGCAGGAGGTGGCTGTACTGCCTTTCCCTTGTCCCTAGTAAAGTCATCCTTTACTGGCTGGCGCCCTGTTGGATGGCCACGACTGACTACATTTCAAGAGGCATGCGGGGTCCAGCTGCCAGTGGCACTGGGTTCTCTTGTGGTCAGGGAGCATTCAAAAGAGCAGAAGGAATAGCCACGTCAAGGCCTGGCTTGTCCCTGGGACCGTCCTTTGCCAGGAACCACGAGACGCCCGACCCCAGTACAAGAGAGGCCACACGGAGAAGCTGGCGAAAGAACCAACCATTGGCAGAGCGCAGGAAGCAGCTCCTGTGGGTTTGCACCGCAGCTCTGCCACCAATGGTACACGGCGTGATGTGATGGGGTAAAATGGTTTTTCTTACTCTTCCAAATTAAAGTAGCATTTCCTTGACAAATCAATAAAAAATTATTATTATTATTATTATTATTTTTAGTGTGAAGAATGATCTGGGACAATTTGCCTATTCCTGATGAAATAAATGACTTATGAATGTTGGAAAAGGAAATAGAGAAATTGCAGTTTCTCTCCCCCTTGCTCACTGTGAATGCTGAGACAGACAAGCTTGTTTCATCCTGGTCAAGAGCATGCGGTTTGCTGGTCAGGGGATGGGCGAGGGAGTCAGAAAGTCTGAGTTGTATTCCCAGCTTTGCCACTGACTCACTGGGTGACCTTGACCAATTGCTGCACCCTCAACCTTGGCATCCAGAAAACAAGGATTTAATGACAAACCCCAGAGAGGAATGCTTGAGCAGTTTCTAGGCATATGGTGCTGCTACTATGAGGTCCCAGGCAAGCAGAGATGACAAAAATTCACAATATAATTTTCTTGCATAAGGAAGCATGGTTGAGGGCTTCTAGAAACAATTAGGGTAGAGAGCTTCATAAATCCCCATGATTGTCAGAGGTAACCTTTGTTAGATGGCTTTAAAAACTCTCAACTCTCCAAAGCACCTTGTCACCTTCCAAAATCTCATGCTACTGAACCGTTTGAATTTATTTGAAAACAAGTTTAAATTAAATTCCATGGCACTGAGTCATTTCCTGCCAGGCACTAAATACTAAGATGAAAATCTCTCGTGATGTTTAACACAATAGCTGTTCAGAAGTTGCGCAGTGGATATTTTAAAGACTTTCATAATTTGGTTTATTACCTTTCATGAGAACCTCAAGAATTTGAAACTAGACTTTTCGGCTAGAAAACAAATACTTCAGGTTGGACACAGGAATGCTGGTCTTCCACCAGATCTTGTTGGCCCTGTAAGGTGTTTTGTGAGGATTCTGCTGGTGCTTTGGTAGTGGTAAGGGCAGAGCAAAAGTCAGGAAACTGCACTTTGAACCTGGCAATTCCCTTCTGGTGACTATGTGATTTTGACTCTAAGAATCAGTTTCTCAGTTTTCAAAGTGAAAATGTGCCTAACAGCTTGTTTTTCTTTTCTTTTCTCTTCTTTCCTTTTCCTCCTCCTCGTCCTCATCCACTTTTCTTTGTGTGTGTGTGTGTGCCATGAATCTCTTCTTCCAAAAGAACCTTTAGACCATGTCCCAGCATAAAGAAGCTCCAGAACAAGAATTTTAGTTCCTCTGTCCTCCACCAACAAGATTGTTCAGTGACTATATCTGTTTCAGGTTGTTTTCATGTACAAGAGCGTCTGTGAGCCGGAGCAAGGGGAGGGGCTGGTATGTTTACAGGCAAACAGTGTGGGCTGGTAACTACCGGGCTGGATTGAGAGGTGCCTAATTTTGGTTTTGGTCCAGTCATTAAAAATAGAAAGTCTTAAAAGTTTGGATAAAAGCCACTTTGTAGTGTTCCTTTTGATGTGCCCTTGCCCTATACTCATCCAGACTCTGTTCACTCCCACTTAGCTATGACACCCCATTCTTTAATCATCCTTGTTACATAAAATTTACTGTAGTTTGTGGCTAGAGGTTTTTTTTCCTCATGTAAGTAGTTTCATTTGAGGCAAACAAAACCCTGATAAAATATTTTTTTGTAGTTAAGAGCTATTTTTTTCCTCAGATTGAGTGCTTAATAAAAATGTATATAACATAGAAAGTACTGTAGAATGATTATTTCCCCATAATCTTTGTTACCAAGTATAATTGCTAACATTTTGATGTTTCTTTGAAACCTTTTCTGTGTTCTCCAAAGGTGCATGTTTTCAGAGGTGGGCATTGGTAGATGATTGGGTTATGGGTTCTAAACTTATTAGTGAAGTAATTCATTGATGGATTCATAACCTGAAGATGTTATTGAGAGGTGATAGAAATTTAGAAGGTAGACATCAGAGTGAGTGACGGGGGTGCACTTTTGGGAACTGCGTCTTGGGGCCTCACATCCTCTCCTTTGTCTCTTTCCAGCTGCCATAAGGTGAGTAGCTGTACTATTTCTGTAACATAGTTTTTGAAGTTGATCACCTTAATCAAATTTTACATATATTTAAATTCTTAATATTATCCATCAGAATGATGGGTACAATCTAAAATAGTAAAATGGAAATATAGGGAAGTTCTTGGTTTTTACTAGAAAGCAAAATAGCACTGCCTTTGGACTTTAAAGTATGTAGTCTTTGTCAGTAGAGAACCAAAATGAAGGAGAGGACTAATAACTGATTGAAGAAAAATAGACAATCTCATGATTCCCCAAGTGGAACAGTGGATTTCTAAGCTTCGTGACTGTTTTAAAATTCAAGGAATACAGGTCCCTTATTCCTGTTCATAATAGTTCCCTCTTCAAGCCTTTTTATTTTTTAAATACTCACATGACCCTCATTTTAAAATGATGATTAGACACAAAAAAGTAGAGCAAAATTGATGCAAAACAGTGGAAAGGTTAACCAGGAAGCAATTATAGCACAAGCTATCCCTCAAAAGGACTTGTACCTAAAGGATGAAATTAAGTTGTTTGAGACCATCACTTTGATTTTACTCAAGCAGCTAAGGAAAAGGAACTATTATTTTTTGTACAGCGAATTGATCTACTGCACTGCACAGTGCTGGCCTGTCATTCATGGTGACAACACAGACAGGGGCCCCTTTGATCTCTAGAAAGTTACAGCTGCAAGCAGGAGTCAGTGTGGATGACACAGTTCCTATTCTGGGCTCTGAGATGGAGACAGGCCAGGCTAGGAAGAAAACAAATTCTGGGATGGTGGGAGCAGCACCTTCTGCAGAAGTAGTTCCACAGAATAAGCACCCTTTCATATATATGGATAATTGTTTCTCATTTATATAGTAGTACTTCCATTAGTACCTCAAAATTTATCGTCTTTGCAGAAACTAGAAATATAAACCAAGGACTTCTGTCTTAGCTTCAAACTTGCGATTCTATTTTAACAAGGGAAGTCAATAAAGCATTAATTAATACCCACCCATAAATATTCTAATCAGTATCATTCTTTACTGGGTAAATAGAAAGGACAACAGATAGAGCCCAAGAAACTGCCTTGTGACGTTAAGGCACAAAGCCACTATGATCTGTCATTAACACATTTAATGAGAAAGTAGAGTGTGGCTCATTTGAAACAGCCTACTAAAATCTGGACAGATTTTAAACAGATATTAAAACAGAAAAGAAATGTTTACAAATAAAATTAGACTTGGACTACAAGCATACAAGTACTATTATAAGAAATAATATGATTAATTGTTGCTCATTATCCCTGTTTCGCCTCCTGTCTTTGCCCTCACACATACCAGAACACAGCTTTACATATGTAATCTATACCTTTAAATCACCAGTAGACAGAGGCTTTTATTTGTTTTTTGCCACACTGGAAATGAAATCCAGGAATTCACACAGGCTTGACAAGTTTTCTATCACTGAGCTCTACCCCCAACTCCTAGGAGAAAAAGAACTTAATGGTAAATTCATGTTAACCACTAAGATGACACTAAGAAACAGCACATAAACTGTATTTCCCTAGATAATTCTAAAGATTTAATTAGTTTGTCCAAGTTGGCTTGACTTGGTCTAAGAGACAAAGATGAATTTGAGGATCCAGGAAAATTTTTGGCCCCTCGAGGCTATGAACATATATTGGACATGGCTTCATCTGAGTGTTAAGAAGCTGTGGGGATTTACTCTCTGTCACACTGCAAATATGCTCTATTTTGGAGGATGTTTGTTCTAATAATGAGTATATGAAAATTAGATTTCTATTTTCCTCCATTTTCCCAACATTTATAGAGAGGTATCTTATCTCATTATTAACAGTATTTTGTCTCATGATGTTACAGTGGTCCACTTGATTTTAAAGATTTGGCTACACATTTTGTCCATATAGTTATTAGTAATGGAAAATTAACAGTACAATCATAAAAAGAATAATTATATCAAAGTAGATTTAAGTTTTGTGTTCTCATCTGTTGGCCAGAGCTGACCGTTTGTGCACATTAAGAAGGTGACTATGATAACCAGTTGAAGAACACACATTCAACATCACCTCCTCCTTTGACCTCTATTTACCTCTCTAACAAGCTGCCCAAAGAGCTCAGTCTTCAAATCATTCTTGTAGAGCCATCTTAGAGATTCAAGGATTTGAATTTACATAGGAGAAATATATTACTGGGTTAATACATTTAACATAGTAGCTTGGTTAACTTACACAGATACCTCAGGATTCCAGTGATTCCTGAGCAAACAACAGATCTCAGAGAGGAACTGAAAAAATGAAAACAAGAATCAAAAGGATGTTAATAGAAAAAGACTAGAAATAGATGTTCTTGCCAGGATCAATCCTAGAAGCCCTACAAAAGGTGCTTGGGGAAGCTATGTCTTACTTATTATTCCTCCCATACCTCGCACAGAGTCTGGTGCCAAATGAATGAATAAAGGAATGAATGTACACATGTCAAGCTGAGAGGGTGTTTAATAAGTGCAGATGGTGGAGGTAGTCTCAAAAGATTGACAGTAGATGGATAGGGGTGATGTGGGTATACAGGAAGTAGAGTTGCTGCCATTGTTTCAAGGCCTAAACTTTGCTCTGGAAGCAGTGACCCATCGTAGTCGCCTCTCACCGGAGGCGCTGGGTTTGGAAAGGACAGTGCTGTGGTCACTGCACCGAGCGCCATCAGAGACGTCGGCCTTCTGCCCAGTAGACGGCGCTGTTGTATTCCAACCATGCTGGTGATGCCCTCTTCTTCAAGTGGTCCATCTCAGATTTTCACAATAAAAAGGTTCTCAGACGTTGGGCTAAAGACTTCTTTCTTCCAATCTGGATGCAAAAATATCTCTTTGCAATGGGCCCAGTTCTCATGTCTTTCAAAGGAGCTTAGGGAGAAAGGAAAAAAAAGGAAGAAAAGAGGAGAAAATACTCACATTTTTCCTATTCTAGGAAACAAAACAGCAACATACACCTCTCCGAGATGGGGTCCTGAAGGCTTTGGCTGAATTAAGCAGCTGAGGGGCAAACAGGAGGTAGTGGTGGTCAAATAATCTGCACTACTCGACCAGCATCCTGTTTGGATTGAAGGCCCTAAGTAACACACTTGGTGGGAGGCCTGGGCAGAGCGCTGCATCCTCCTCCCAGTCAGCAGGGGAGAACACAAGGCCATTGTGAAGTAACGTGCAAGGGGCTGCTGCTGGAAGGCTCAGGCAGCAGCTGTCCCCGGATAGCCACTGCCAGCGAGTCCACAGGGCCGCGTTGGCTGTGACCTCAAGGGACTGAGGAAGATGCCACCCTGGCCTGGGGTCAGATTGTGTGTGGTGACTGGAGAAGGAATGTGGACTTTGGCTCAGTGAAGAGAGGATATATGGGAACCCAAGGGAAAAGCCACCACCAGCCAGGGAGGGTGATGTTTCTCGTTCCTCAAGAAGTGGTGTAGGAGGCCCCAATCTTTTAGTTTCTGTGAGAAGTCTCATTCTTTATTGAGTTTCACTCACTAAATAAAGAGAACACTTTTATGGGGGGAGAGAAACAACTCTTGGGTTCAAGAGAGTAAAACCACATTTAATAAAGTCATTTCACACAGGTTTCCCTTGGCTTGAGTTGCTATAAACCTAATGTGTAGGTAAGAGTTTTAGAAAATCCTCAAAGGAAAAGAATTAGTGAAAATCTTAATTATAGCTGTGAATGATGATATGCAAGTTGGATTAAGGATGGGAATATCTGGGTCTGAGTCTTTCATTTTGTAGTTCCGATGAATTGGAGTATATCATGATGTTTCTGAGTCTGTTTCAATCCTATAAAATGAGGATACTTAGTCCTATCTTATCCTTCTCACTGGGTTATTGTGAGAACCACGTGGGGAAAATGGTTTGTCATTTCTAAAGTTCCCTTGCATTTCCAAAATGTGCCTTATCATAGCACAAAATATAGAAATTTTACACACAGTGAATACTAAAATGAATAGGAAAAACATGCACATGGTGCAAACAATGATGAAATGATTCACATTGCAAGAAGCAGTAAGACATTTCCAATCTTTTACTGTCCTGTACAATTGCTGTCTAAAACCCAGCTAATTGCATGTCTTTGTAAAGCACTACATTACAAAATTTTCAATATTTAACCTTTTCATTGTTATTTCTTCCTAGCTGAGTCATACTGGTATAAACTTGAAAAGTCTGTGACTTCAGAAGGCTAAACAAGTAATATTCTACCCAGATCATAATTACACAAGAAATATAACAAACACAAATGTGAGATATTTATAATAACTCTGAATGCTGATGTGAAAGTAGAGCAAATGAGAAAGAAAATATTACATACCTGAAAAATGAAGTAAAACTCTAAAACATATAATTCTACTTGTAAAACTAACATAAATAATCTTGGTACAGCAAAATAAAAATGGGGGAAATGGACTATTAAAGACATTAATCCTTTAAAAAATCTCATAAGTGAATTGCCTTAAACTTTTTGTAACAAGACAGCATATAAACAAAAGCAGATAAACACACATTGAGTAAGTCCAGAGCTCTTTCTTGCAAATATTTTTAGACTATGTCTACATGGCCAAAGAGAATACAAAATTATTGCAAGTGGTTGGTGGAATGAATTCAAATACGGGAACTAAAGACTCATTCAGTCCAATAACTGGTGGTGAATATTAAAATGTGGTTTTTTGGGGGGAGAGGGAGAGGGAAATGTTTTCACGCCTTTCTCCCCAAGAGCAATTTTTAGCATTTATCTCCTAAACTTCTCTGTTTTAAATGTATTTGTCCTGCTCTTCTGTGTGAATGAAATGCAAGAAAATTTTGAAGTGAAAATATCTAAATCACCAAACTTAATTTAACTTTCAAATATATATCTAGAGTTGGGGGAAGAGTTAGCTTAAATAAAGGCTCAGCAGCATGATAAACTATTATACAGCCATTTAAATAAATGGAAAATATTTACAATTACAATATAAGGGGAAGTTAGAATTCAAAATATAAATGCACATCATCTGAAACCTATAAATAAGTGGAAAATAAAATATAGAAAGAAAAAACTATGTGGATTATGGTCCAGTGCTGATAACTTATTAATTTTAATTGTTTCTAAATTGAATTTTAAATATTAACATTGCTTTTTCCCATTAAAAATAATGATTGTTTATAAATTTCAGGATTCCTTTAATGTTCAATTTCAGTGATTTTAAAAAAATTTTCTAGTACAAGTTGAAAGTCTTTGTACCATGCTGTTTAACGTTTTTCTCTGAAGAAGTTTCAAAGTTCTACTACTATTACCCTCTTGTCTGTAATACTGCCTGAACGGAACAAATATTTGATCTATTTCTCTTAAATAAATATTATATCAAATGTATAACAAACAGTACAGTAATATCTATTATGATATCTTGCTCCTTCACTTAAATCTGATTATAAAAATTAACTTCTAAAATAGATTATAGTGATAATGGTATAAGAAAACAGAAACAAGTAAAAGAAACTTGCATAAAGAGGTCCTATGATATACTGAGCATCTTTTGTCATAAATGGGTTCATTATGTGGCCTATTGTTACAAATTAAATTCATCTGGTAACTCCTCCCTTGTCTTTCCCCTGACTCATTTTTTTTCTATCAGGTTATTACCTCTACTTTACAAATAAGCACACAAATGGTCAAACAAATTCAGTATTGACAAAAATCACAGAGCAGATGCAAGGTTGGATTTGAATTTCAACCTTCTGATTTCAGCCCTAGGGTTCTTTCCATTCTACCTTGCTTCAATAAATTGAATTACTTGACTTATTTTTTAACATAACTTTTTTCATCTTTTAAATTTAATATTCCACAAAATAATACTATCTAAGAACAAATGAATATAAGATAAATGGAAGGCCAAAAAAGAAAAATAATAGAAGGCATGATGAGGAAAAAAAAAATAAAGTCTGTAAGACACTAACATAATCACAAAGGATTCTAGTAGAACTATTTTATTCTTAACAATCAGAGGACACTCCAAGTGTAATGTCAGCTGACCCAGAGGCAGTACATTCGATGTAGTCGACCAGTACAAATAGGGGCATGGTCGCCTAGGTCTGCTAGGTTTCAAAGGCCTTCAGGCTGACGGAGTTCAAATGAGGATCCCCATTTGTCTTGGCAGGAAATGGTGCTGCCATGGGGCCAGATAAGTCCCTTCTCTCTTGATGGCAACCTTTTTTTAGTCATGAGTCTGACATTTGTGACTCAGAGTGGCCCCCACTGTGAGAGGGTTGACGGCAGCACAAGGAGCCAAGGAACAGAAACAATTTAATAAGAGCAGGAATTGAAATACTGATCGTGCTTATTTTAAGCCAGGAGTTGGAACAGCGAGTGGGAAAAAAGCTTTCCTTAGAGGCCTAGGAGGACACCTGGGCAATAGTCTTGGATCTTTATTAAGGAGCTGGGTATATTTGGACAAATTAGACCACCATTTTGGGCTTTTATTTTTTGTGAGTAAAATGGGGAGATTGAATTTCATCATGTTCCTTGACTTTTGTCTTCCTTTAAGGTGTGTTTTTTGGGAGAGTCTCTAATTTACCCATAGACCCTAAGACTCAGGACTGAGTTTAATCTAAACCTTTGTTCACTGGGGCATTCCAAGGCTCAGCCAAAAACATGTCTCTCTCAAATTCAATAAGCATTTTTTCTTCATTCATGAGCATTTAGGCAGGATCACCAATAAATATTTTTGAGAAAATTGAAAATTTTGTGAATTTTCCTTCAAAACAGTTTCAAGAAGTGTTTCAAATAAAAAAATATGATAGAGCTGGAGCAATAAACAGAATTAGTGAAAAATGACCTTTATAGATATGACTGTGCTGAAGCCCAGAAGAAGCTCAAAGAAGTAGATGGAGGCGATACACAGAAACCAGATAAAAAGTCATTGATTTATATAGCAAACTGGGTGCTTCACAAATGGAAGACTTTGTGCTACAGTTGTTAGTTTAGAGATAACATTTCATTACAGATGCTATCTTCAAGACTTTTAAATTTAAAAATGACAGAGAGAGAGAGAGAGAGAGGATATAGGGTAGAAAGCATGAGGTTGCATTAAAAGTATAAAGAGAGTTTACAGCACTATTCTGACCTTGAAGCAGGCAGTACAATACCTTCTTGTGATAAAAAGTGACAGGAAATCAGGAAATGACTTGTAAACCTGAGGTGAGGCAAAAGCTTAGTGAAACGACACCAGGAAAAAGTTGGGAAAGATGATCCCTACTGCAAATCAAAGAGAGCAGATGTACTCATTTGTCTAGGTACCCAGCCCAAGCAACGTCAGAATTCAAAGACCCTCTGATCTGAGCGCAGCAGACCTGGGCTGCCGTCTTGGAGTCTGGGAAAGCTCTGCGGGTAAAAGAAGAGCTTCCCTTCCAAGACCATCTGCTATTTTGGTCATGTGGTCAACTCATGGTCTACTTTATGAAAGAAAGTTAAATAGTGTTTTCAATGACATACTGAAGGGTTTAAATGTTTAGAGTTGTCAGTCAGTTTCTAATTCACCCCAGGAACATATTTGAAGGAAAGCTTCCACCTGATGGTGGAACCAGATGCCGAGTGGGCAGTGCTAAGAGCCAGGATTTAGGCTCAAGTCTCAGTTTCAGGGTTCACTCTTATGCAGGCTCGAGCATTTCCCTTACCCTTTGATTTGGCTTCCTTATCTATAAAATGGGGTTTTTAGAGCCTGCTTTGTGTACCTTACTAGATTTCTCTGAGGAACAAATTAAATGAGGTCACATTTAAGTTGGTACTTCCCTCTTCTTTAACAGCCGAGGTGTCTTGCAAATCTTTAGCTCTTTAACCCTTTAACCTATGACATTGCACCCACCAGGCACTTGATATATTATGTTCGATTGTGTTGGCTTTATAATAAGCAACAATGGGCATTGCTATGGCCTATTTCATGAGTGTGGATCTGGCTGTCCCAGGGGCTACTAATCCCTTTGGCCCATCACGTCACATCAAGGTGAGCTTCTCTGATGAATAACAGGGTAGACTTCCTGTGCTGTAACCACTGATGGCTACATTGTATCACGCTGTTTTCCTGTGGTCCCCATTCATCAACACATACACAGTGTCATTTGTCATATAAAAATATTTGCATTCAAGATCCAAGGTCTGTTCTGTGTTAGCTAACAACTATTCACCATGGGATAACTTAGAACACTGCTCAGCAGGAAATCATGTTGTAAATGATTTGTTTTAGTTTAGTCTTGTCATGCTGGGTAGCTCTGCATTGCTTTATCCAGGTTGTGGAAATCAGTTTGAATACAAGTGGTCAGCATCAAACAAGGTTCTCTCACTTCATTGCATCTGGCACATTTTCTCTCCGGACAAATCTTGTGGATGTTTTGCAGACCTGCTAATCTCAGGAAGAGTGAAGTTTTTAGAAGATCGCTCTTCATTTTTAGGGGTAAGTGGCAAGGGAGGAAATGCTCACTACTGTTTAGGTTGTGTTTTCTTAGCTTAGCAAAGAATTATAACTTAATGGGATTGATTAATGACTCACACAGAGACATAGTCCAGTAGTTGGACTTAGTTGAATGAACTAAGTGCCTCTTTTGCTTTTCAGTCTCCCAAGATCTTTAACAGTTGTAAAAGTATCTACTTCCCCGGTTTACTTGTGGGAGTAGATTGTACTGATAAAAACATTCTTTGAGTAGAACTCACTGTACTGTCTGCAGCCTTCTGGAGAATGTCATCCCCAAAAGAATACTATGTCTGATTTCATAGAAAACATTTAAATTCTCTTGAAATGGCTTTGCAAAATTTTATCATTTGATTTGACAGTATTTGCCTATAGAGCATTTCATTAGGGAAGGGTATGTCAAACTGACTTGGTGGAGAAGTCAGCACCTTAGCAAAAAAATAACTCATGGTGTGAATGCCCAGAAACTTTGCCCTAGTACATTCAAACTTGGTGTAGTCTATCATGATGGTTAGATGGATTTCTATGGATCTTCTCAGAGTCTCTTCCTAGCCAAAGTACAAATCCCTTAAGAGTAGGATCAAGAGCTTAGTAACATTTCTGTTCCTCTGTTGATAGTATTTTAGTATGTTAGGTGCCACGGTAATGTATTTTGTTCATCAATGTATGTGCTGATGTGACAAACAATATGTATGTTCTATGGTAAAAAAAAAATGACTTATGTGAACCAAACTAAGCTCCTGCCTTCATAGAACTTACTTTCTAGTGGTAGGGAAAGCATTCCATACACTATCAAATAAATATTCAGTTTTAGATTGCTCTGAGTAAGGGAAAAATGAAACAGCTTGAGAGGATGGAGAACTTGTTTTAGATCAGGCAGCCAGAAAATGCCAAAGGCCTGAGCAGCAAGCAGAGGAGAGCCATGTGCATAGCTGTCTAGGTGAAGTGCACTTCAGGCAGATGGACAAAGCAAGTACAAAGGCAAAGTGTGGGTTTGTGGTTAAGCAATTGGTCTCTGGAGTTCGGCTGGCTGGGTTCAAATCCTGGCTTTGCCACTTGTATCTCTGCATGGAATAATAAAGTGAATAGTTATGTTTATTGAATTCTCACTACATGTCAGTCAAAATGCCAAGCAGTTTAAATGGGCTGTCTTGCTTAATTTTTATACTGATCCTGAAAATCAGTGCAATATTGTCAATATCATTCTACCAACAAGGAAACGAGGCAAAAAAAAAAAATAGAGCAGAATGTGCACCAAGATCCAACCCTACAAGTCTGAATGCAGAGCCGGGAGTTTTAGTACAAAATAAATGTGGGATGAGCATAGCAGTATGTGAAAATGTGGGACATGTGCCTCTTGCAGTTTCTCCCCCACCTGCCAGGGACACCTATCCTCCAACTCACCGAAGGCCTTCTGAGGTGGATTGGGAGGGAGTACACATGCATCGTCACCTCTTATTCTGGACTTTTCCCCATGAAATCATTCTTGGTTCCCAGCTCTTGGAGAACAGCCATCTTGGTAAAGTAAAATGACAGACAAAGCACAGCAACATTACCAGTGGGAATTGTGATTGAGTAGAAAGAGCAGGGAGTGATTAGTCTTGGCTCTAAGAATCACCAGCTATTGACCTAGGCCAACCAACTGGCTCTCAGAGCCTCAGCTGCCTCCTACATAAAATAGATTGATAATGTTTCTACTGCTTACTTCATCTAATACTATTTCTCTGATATAAATCAATTGTGATAACATAAAATGCAAAATAAAATATAAGCTATATTTGAGCATAGCTTATTATTCTAAATATGCAGACATACCTTGTGATTTTTAATTTCTTGGTTATTAGAATATATTACTGTGACAAACTTCTGGTTTTTATTTCTATCTCTGATGTCACAACCTCCTGTTTCTTCCAACTCTTCAACTTTCATTCCTCCAGACAATAAAAATGTTACTTGGACATTCACCAACAGTTTAAAACTTGATTCTCTAGAAACTAGATAAATTAGAGTAGTTTGTATCTTTTGAAATTGAAGGTATTTGACTCTATAATTTCTACCACATGTATTTATTTTATTGTACAGAATAATCTCACTTAACCAGAACTCTAGGAGGAATGAGAAAATGTAAGTAACTAATTCTTGGCTAACTGAAAAGCAAAAAGAAACCCATTCTCCTCCTCCTCTCTTTTTTGTACTAGGATAATATTTTTCAAATGCATCAGGTGAGTACTTCCCTGAGTTAGGAGGTGAATCCTAAAGAAAGTGTTTAATACTGACTGTGTGTATAATTATTTTATGGAGAATAGATTACCATTTTGAGTATCTCGGTTTAAATCAGGAAACTACCCTAGAATAGCGCCTGGAGTACTACAGATTACACATTAAAAGATGTTAAAAGTTACTCAAATTGAATGCCAGCTCTCTTGGGTTGGAATCTTGGTTTGGTTTCTTAGTGTTTCTGGATACTTAAATATTTTGGAACCCTAATTTCTTCAGCTAAATGGAGATAAAAATGATACCTAGCTTATAGAATTATTCTAGTACAGAAAGTGTCAGATGTGTAAGTGCCTCTTATGCTCTTAGAAAGAATGCTTTGTGTTGATCAGATGAAAACATAGTATGTCTTTAACATAATAATTCTCAACAGCTCTATAAAGCAGGTACTATTATTATCCCTGTTTTACAGAATTGAAAATTGAAGAATAGACATAGTGAGTAATTTGTCTGAGGTGATTCAGCTAGCTCCAATGGAGCTGATAACCAATTCCTGATCTGCTCAGCTCCAAATCCCTGGTTCCAACCACCATCATAAACTTCCCTGGTCCTGTGTATTCTTATATCAGCCCTAATCACTTACCTTCACTTAATGTATTGTTTAAACTTTTCCCTCAAAAAACAGTAAAATTTATGGAAGGGAATGATACTGAACAAAATGAGAGGTGATGGCTTGGTTCCATTTAATTCAATTTTTTGAGTATTATGTTCTAGTGAACGTGGATGTCCCTTTAAATAAATTACATATTAGGAGTAGTTTGCAGTAAATTGTTTTAAAATTAATATTTCTTTTGTTTCAAGCAGTGAAAGTCTTCATAAGATTTACCTTGAAGGATTTCATTTTGTTTGGCTCTGAAATACATGTACTTGGAAACATTCTTTTAAAAATTAATACCCTGTCTCCTTAGAATGTATTCTTAATCAGGTCCAGGGTAAACTCTGCATGGTGCCCGGATCAGCCCCTGCCCACCTGTTTGCACACTGACATGACTTGACTTTGGGCTTGACCTGTCACATGTAGAGGGGGAGGGAGGGGTGGAGTGGTAGGGCAGGGGAAGGTAGGACGATCAAGTCTGTGTTTTCCAGTAATGGCCATAGGTCATGCCTGCATTTTAAAGAGGAGGAAAATTACTTTTCCATTCAAATGTATTAAGGTATGACTCAGGCTGGAATTGGTCCAGCACATTGGTCAAATAATCCAGATTGACAACTAAAGCTAGAAGAAGACAGAGTAGAGAGCTGGAATGCAAAGGCAGATGTGTAGGTTCATTGAAAAAATGTGTGAAATGAGAGAAAAAAGCCTTAAGAAAAGCCGCATACATAACATGAAAACACACAAACCAAAGAAAAGCCTTTCCAAGGACTGGCCTCATCTCCTTAGATAATCCTAGGAACTCCAAACTCCCTACCAGAAAATAAATAGGGTATCCAAAGAAAACGAACCTCTCCTTATAAACAAAGTGGAAATTTCCTTCTTTTCAAAAGGGCCCCAGTCCCAACCATAGAGGAAGCAAAGAGGCGAAAACACATTTCTGCCTGAAATGACCTCCTATTTTAAGAAAAAACAACAGTCCCAAAAGAAGTAAAAGGAAAACAAAGTTCCACTCAGAAGGAAATTGTATGTAAACAACCCAAAGGGAAACAGAGACCAAGAGGGCTGGAATACTGAAATAAGTAATTTGTGGAAGGCATCATTAGCCTCTGACAATGTCAGAATCTGAACTTTGCTGACAAATGCTTTGTGATTGACAAAGAGGGGTTTGAGTGGGAGGAACCAGTCAAAAGCAGGCTGAAATGTCCCCTCTGTAGCCTGGAAACTTTGATCTTTGAAGTTTGCCCATTTTTCAGGTCTCTGCTAGCGTGTAACCTAGGGAAGATCAGCAACCACAAAATGTTGGCTATAATTTTCTACAATTTGTCACATGCCCTCTTCAAGCCCTGGTGAGATGGATTTCTTTTGTTTTTAAGCTGCATCTCAGATGGAGGTAAGTTAGGTCAGGCAAGATAGGAGCACACTGGAATCTTTCTTCAATTCTTTAAGCCTGGAGGCTGAATTAACCGGAGAGCCTTTTTAATTTTATTTCCTGTATATGTATTTTGTTTGGCTTATACAACATTGCTTTTTCTCCCATTTTGAATCTAACATTTGAAAATTGGAAGATTCTAAATACAATTTTTATTTTTATTTACTCTTGAAAAATCTGGTGACAGATCTCAAACTGCTGAGGGTGACATCTTCTGAAGCCAGTACTAACTGCCAGCCATGTCGGGTTGCACACACTTGGTCTTCTGTCAGTTCCCAAGTGACAGGCTCTCCTTGATTCCATCTCCTGTTGTCTGCTTCCCTGGGAATTTGTATTGGGTTTAAACTGATCCATAGCCACTTTTGGGATATCCTCTGCTTAATCCAGGACTGCAACAGCCTGCTAAGAAGGACTCTAAGGTTGTGTCTAAGCTTGGTGTAGAGTTATGACTGGTTGCTGATGTTCTCCTTGGGCACAGGGGGAGTGGGTGGCAGTACATATGCTCTGTATCTGCCTTATATGATTTGGCAGAGCTCTAGTTTAATCCTGACTTAATTTTGCCTTTAAATAGGATCCAGTCTGCTTTTTAGCATGTTTTTTTTCCTATCACACAGTCTCCAAATCTGATGAGTTATTTCATGTTTTAACCCCTAAGAAAAAACTCTCATATAGAATCTCAGTGTCTCTCAATATTTGGTTATACTTACCTCTCCTCTTCCTTCTTCTCTTCCTCCTACTCCTCCTTCTCCTTCTCTTTTTTCTTCTCTGTCTTATTCTGTGCTGAGACTTGAACCCAGGGACTTTACACAGAGTTACATCCCCACCTCTTATTTTATTTTATTTTATTTTTTTTTTTAATTTTAAGACAGGGCCTCATTATGTCATTAAATTACACAAGATGGACTGACACTTACAGATCTCCTACCTTAGCATCCTAGAGTACTGGGATTACAGGTATACACCATCATGTTTTGCATATACTAACCTTCTTTTCATGGATCCTTAATCACTTTACAAGCAGCTCCTGAGACAGTTCAAACAGAGACCCAGACAAGTGAAGAACACATGGGTAAATCAGAGCATGTATTTTAAGATGGCATGTGAAGCATTAGCCAGTGAGGTAGCTTTTTTTTATCATTCATCCAGTTATTCATTCACTCATTTTCCCACCCATCCATCCATCTGTCCATCCATCCATCCATTTATTTTCTGGGACTCATGGTGTCTGTCATAAGAACTCCTCATTCCTAAGTGACTTTCACATTCTCCTCATGGCTCTCTACCTACTGCCCCAGCCATCCCCTACAATTCAGTGAAGCCAGTATGTAACCAACCCTTTCACGCAAAATGGCCTGCCAGAAGCCAGGGGTGAGCTGCTTTTCAAAGGCCTCCAACCCTTAAATGAATCCCCTTTGGTGCTTTTAGGGATTCCGTTGTTGGAGTCAGAAGGACCTGTAAGAAAGCTACTCAGAGCCAGCTGGTCCCTGCCACCATTGAAAACCAAAGGGAGGAGCTCCATGGGTGATGAACTGCTCCCTCGATGTCTTAAAGTTGCTTGTATTTCAAAAGAATTCAGCTTACCACCTCTGTGGCTTTTAGCCTCTCTAATAAAGCAGTTTTTAAAAAGCTAACACCGTAATCTGCCTTTTAAATCTGTTCTTCCTGCTGAGTCTAAATGGGGTTGCAGCAAAATGCCTGGCCGGCATTAGAGTTTCCTGAAGTCAATCAGCTGAAATGGGGTTGCTTGGGGGTTTGAAATATATTTGAAAACACTCCGGGGGTGGTGCAAAGTAACTGCACAAAGGCAAATTACATGAAAAGAAGAGGCAGGTAAAGATTTAGAAAACTAAAGAATCACTTGTATATTTTGGAAACAGAAACTGAGACAGGGATGCTGACCTTAGAAGTTTTATCTATCTGATCAAAAATGTTTCTCAATTGGCACTAGAGAAAGGCTATGCTAATGAACATGTCATCAAATATCCAGTCTGGAATAACTAAAGATATAGAAAATACTAAAGAAATATCCAGGTAGCCGAAGTAGAACAAATGATAAACAATGTCACAGGCAAGGATGGACATTACTATGAACTGTTTTCTCACCACTCTGCTCAGGACAAAAATCATAATTTTTTTCATCCTATTGAAAAAGTGAAAGAGCTATCTGAGAATTGTGACTTTGATAAGGCAAAATCTAGCTTTCTATTATATTCTATGGAAAGAAATCATCATCAAAAGTAACATGAGGAGAAACCCAGTTTCTCCCCATGCTATGCTATAGATATTACACCATAAACTGGATTCTTCTTAAGGAAGACAGGATTAAGATTATGACATGTAAGACTTTACATACATAATTATTTCTTGAAAAGCAACCTGTCTATGGATCAAAGTCACTTAGAATAAAGGTAACCTATAGGAAAATGTCAATAAATTTTGAGTTACCTAACAAAAATACAACTTACCTAATAGGGTAAGTTTAAAGGAGGAATACCAGATTGTCCATTAGATTTACATGAATGGTCTTAAAACTTTGCTTTATTGAATCCTACACTTAAAATTTAGTAGTGTAAAATGTGCTGCTAAAACATAAATTTCTATGCAAGAGGGTGTTCAACTTTGCCTCTCCTATAATTCTGCTCTGTATGGAATAAAAAGAATAGATAATGTTGACAGAAGTTCCTGTTCTCTCTTGGATGATAGTATGGAGGTAAAGACTTGAAAATACTGCTTCTGTCAGTGTGCAATTGCTTGTTATCCTTTGAAGGTCAACGTTTGTGCTGAAAGAAATGCCTCAGAACACTTGAGAAGGTGGGTGCGTATGAGTAAATTGCAAGGGATTAAAGTGTTGGTTTGGATAAGAATGGAAAAATCCAGATGCTTAGCCAGGATAGTTCCAAATGACTTTGATCAGGATATCTCAGGAGAATGAGCTTTTGCCATTCCAGCATTCTCTGGTTTTGGCCCGGCAAGGGATATAGTAAAGAAATAAATAAAAAATAAAACCCAAAGTTTTTAATGGGTTTTTAGAGCTTTCACTTCTGGCTGCAAATGGGAGACAAAAGGCAAATAGATATTGTCTTAAAAATGCTAAGCCAGGCTTTTTCTAACCTCAGAAAAACATTGGGGTTTGATGAGGTTCAGAGTAGGGGCAAGTTTCAGGATAGTGTTTGTTCCAGCAACTTCCTCCTCATCTCTGTGGAAAGTCTGCTGGAGTCTGTTGTGGTTCTGGAAGCCATGCTCTGAAAGCTCTAGGCGGCGGCACCCCGAGACAGTCTCCAATCTGTTATTTGTGCCTCTGCCCGCACTTCCTTCAGTGTGTTCCTTGGACCTGGGCCTCTCCCACGAGCCTCTACATGACCAAAGACAGCCCAACCATCTCTTCCAGTTCTTGCTGGTAGAGTTTCTTTGTTTCTCTTAGACCCTCAGGCCTCTCTTGGAGCCAGTTCCCAGCTCCTTCAGATGGGCAAATGTGTCATTTCTGTCTTTGGCTGGGTTTCATTCCACCATTCCACCCCACACCTTGAATCTAGGGACATTTCTCATGTTTACTCAATATACTCTTTTGGTTGTATCAAATGGCTCTAGAAATCACTGCTATTGTATGAAAGAAAAATGGCGATATTTGCTGTGCAAATGGAAGGGTTAGGGCTGTAAAGTATAGCTAGACGGTAGAGTGTATGCTTTTGGATGCATGAGGCACTAGGTTTAATACCAGTAGCAGCAATAAATAAAAAGGAAAAAGAATTAAAATTTTGTGAGACTCTAATAAGCTCTAAGTACAATACTAGAAGTTTTATGTAAAATCTTATTTAAATTTTACATCCACATAATAATATATAATTTATCATAATAAAAATCAAAAGAGAAAACTTAAAACACTTAGCACAAGGCTGACACACACTAAGACCTCAATAAATGTGAGTTGTTTTTCTTACTTCTTAAATTTCTTCCTAGGAAGGAAGAACTCGTTAATCTGTATATTTAAAAAAAAATTTTAGGGTCACCTACATTTCCTTGTTATTTATAAGGCTCTAATAATGTTTATTGAGTGCCTGAATAAATGGACTCTGGCCAGAAGTATCTTACTATTAATTGATGATTTTTCTGGTTAACAGGATATCATTTAACAGATTAATTTAAGTCCACTTATTAAACTATAATTTGGAAAAAGAATCTGACATCAAAATGGCCCAGATAAGTCAACAATTTTCCATTTATTTAATCTTTTTTCCCTCATATTATTAGGCCTGAATTCTAATGAGTTATAGGATTCTTATGCTTGGATGTGATACAAGTACACAACTTAGATATCATTGTTTGATAAGCCAACCAGAAAACATAGTGTTTTACAAACATAGAAAGCAGCTTGAAATTAAGCCAGGGGACACAGAAGTAAAAGTGTAAGAATACAGACCATTGCTTGGAAAAACATGATAACTGAGAAAGCCAACATCAGCAAGTATTCCAGGGACAGAAATGATTTGGAAGGCAATTCTTAACCATAAATAGGGTATCAAAGATTAGTGGAGGAACTCAAATCTTTAGCATTTCACTTTCTTGAAACTCAATTTTTCATCTGTGAAATGAGGTCATGTAAAGTGATCTCTGTGACTTTCTAGCCCTAACATTAACATTGTGTGATTTTATTTAATAACAATAATTTGCATTTCTCTATCTTGGCTCTTTTTTCTTCTCTTTTACTTAATTACTAAATATTTACAATTCATGCAGTTTACAATCCTCTTGAGGAGTGGTTTCATGTATACATAGCTTGTTTCTTTTTTAAAAATTCCCTTCTCTTTTCTCTCTTCCTTCCCTTCCTCCTCTACTTTGGTCTTCCTCTAATTCTCTTGTCCCATTCTTGTTGGTATTATTAATCTTAGCTTATGCTATGGCATAAATGTTTACATTAATTGAGGTCGTTAGATTCCTGTATTGGCATATTTTTATTCTACTTATTTCCATTTGTCTTCTTCTTCATCCTTTGCCTTTGTTCCATTGGACCACTTCCCTATTGCAAGAGATCATTTCCTAGTGCCCATCTGTCTGTCTTAGTTACTTTTCTCATTTCTGAAACAAAATACTTTGTGCCCAAAGTTAAGGAAAACAAGGTTTATTTAGCTTACAGTTTGTAGAGGTTTCAGTGCACAATCAGCTGGCGCTAACACAGGGTGGCACATGGCAGAAGGGTAATAGTTCCTGGCAGCAGAAGTCAGAGAAAGCAATGAGAGAGAAAGACAAGCCTCATTCTGTGCCTTATATTGTATCCAATCTACTGGGATTAGGGTGGTACCATTCCAATCAGTGAACTGATCCAGCAATAACCCACCCTTAATCCCAGCATCCTTAATCTCATCATTGCACTATGAATCAGTTACACACTCTAGATTCAACCGCTTCTGAAAGAAAAAATCTATGACTATGTGAGGCTTTGGGGGGACATCTAGACTCAAACCATAACACTTTTATCAACACATTTAAAAAATTCTCTTTGTGTTTACTTTGCCTCTCTCAAATGAGAGCTACCATGTGGTATTTAAGTGTGAGTATGTGTGTGTATGTGTGGTTTATTTCACTCCACATTATATTTTCTCAGGTACATTCATTTTCTTACAAATGTGTCAAATCTGTCATTTTTTATAGCAAAATAGTATTCAATTATAAACATGCCATATTTTCTTTATCCAATTATCTGTTGATGGGTACACAGGCTATTTCTAGGATTTATCTACTATGAGTTGTACCCCTATAGACATTACTATGAATGTACCATTGTAGTATGATGTCCTAAGCATTTTTGGGAAGACACCTAGTAGGGGGACAGTTGGGTCATATGGAGTTTTTAATTTCAATTCTTTGAGAAATCTCCACACTGATTTTTATAATGGTTGTACTAATTAATATTCCCACATGCAATGAAGGAAGGTTTCTTTTTCACCACAGCCTCACGAGTACTAGTTATTTTTTAATGATTACCATTCTTTCTGGAATAAGATGAATTCTTAGGGTTGTTTTAGTTTGCATTTCTCTAATGGCCAGAGGTATTGAGCATTTTTTCCGTGTATTTGTTGGCCATTTGTATTTCTTCTTCTGTGAAGAGTTTATTTATCTTGCACATTTCTTCACTGGGTCTTAATTTTAGGTGGTTTAGTTTTTTTTTGAGTTCTTCATATATTCTAGATATTTGTTCTTGGAGGCTGCCAAAAGACTTTTCCTATTCTGTAGGCTGTCTCTTCACTTTGATGATTGATTCTTTTGCTGTACAGAAGCTCTTTAGTCTGGTATAATTCCATTTGTTGATTCTTGCCATTAATTCTTGTGCTATTAAATTTCTGTTTAGAAAATCCTTTCCTACACCTGTGCCTTTAAGTGTTTTACCTATTTTATCTTCCAGTAGTTTAATATTTCTGTTTTAATGTTTTGATCTTTGATCCATTTTGATGTTAATTTAGTATATGGTAAGATATAAGGGTCCAGTTTCAATTTTTTTGCACATAGATAACCATTTTTTCCTACCACCACTTGAAGAACAGCCTGTCTTTCCTCCATGTATGCTTTTGGTTCCTTTGTTGAAGATCAAATAAGTGAATGTATTGGGGGAAGTTTCTCAATTATATTCCATTGATCTGTGAATCTGTCTTTCTTCCAGTACATCTTCTTTTATCACTATTGCTTTGTAGTATAGCTTGAAGTCAGATTGCTATGCCTCCTACTTGTGGCCCAAAATTGCATTTATTATTCTGGGTGTCTTCTGGATTCATATATATTTTAAACAAAATCTATAAAGTATGCTGTTGGTATTGGGACTGCATTGAATCTGTTTAACATTTTTGGGAGTGTGACCATTTTGACAATATTGATTTTGTCTTTCCAGAAACAAGGCACATCTTTCCATTTTCTGATGTCCTCTTTAATCCAGTCTGAGTGCTTGGGCTAGAAACTCTTGCTGTCCCTCTCTCTGGGTATGATGGGGGATTCAGCAGACATCTTCACTGGCCTGAATCTGTCCACTGATTGCATATTCCTATGCAATCAAGTCAGCTATAGCATTAATAGGCTAATCTGATCCAGTAGTATCCCTCAGGGCTACTTGAGAAATAACATACCATGAGACTCTGTTTTGGGTTTCAATTTAGTCTAGAGAAGAAACCCAGTTATAGTGCAAGCATCTCAGTACCCCAGGTCTTGACCCACAGTTAATGGGAACTAAATGCAATGGCTGTGTCTTCTCCACTGCATTCAACATAATTTTATAGAATCAGTTGTCTAAAGCTCAGAGTTTGGGGACAGGAGCAAGAGAAGGGAAGAGAGGAGAAAAAAAAATTTTAAAGTTCTATGCTTTATGATAGAGGCAGGAGGAAATAAGAAGGAAACAAAGGATCACACTGATGATAAAGGTAGGCTACATATTTAGATGAGAATACTGGAGATAAAATTGGTAGAGAGAAACGGGGATGGGAAAAGAGTCTATGATTAAGTATTAGAGAAAAAGTTAAAGGGAGACAAAGAAAAAGGGGAAGAGGAAACAAAACAAAAATTGAGAATGAATAAAACACAGGAGAAAGGTCAGGCGAAGAGATATGGATAAAGGTAGGAGGGATATAAAGGGAAAGGGAGAATTCCTTCACCCTCTATAAACTATATTGGGAGAGAAAAGGCTAAATGAAGAAAGCCACACATATGCAAACAAGCTCTTGAAAGAAAAAAGATAAAATGTGTGAGGAAAATGTACAAAACGAGGAAAATAGCAAAGATTGAAAAAAGGTGAAAGAAAAAATGAAAAAACAGTACCATCAAATTCTCAAAGAAGTTTGCATTGTTTGGGACGCGTGGCCCTTTCCTCAGCCCAGGGTCAGGGCCCGTGCTCAGGCAGGACGCGTCTCTGCCCATGCGGGAGGTCTCCCGTGCAGCCGCCCCAGCACTGCGCTGTCACCGTGGGGACCCGGCCGGCCTGAGCTCCAGTGCTCGCAACCCAGCTGCACCTGGCCTCCGAAACGGGAGCCGGGCCGTGCTCCCCAGCGCTGCCTTTTATCGGCCACCCAGGCTGCTGCTCCCCACCTGCCACATCTCCCGCGCTGTCCTGCTCTGGTCCACTCTGGGACCCAGCTTCACCCTCTCAGACTGCCGGACAGCGGTATCCCGCGGGCTCCTGCTCAGTGGCCGAGACCTCCAGCACTTGTACTAAAGTTGCTCATCAACTGCGGAGCGTGCAAGGCCACTCAGGAAGCGGTGTCTTGAGTTCTCTGTGCTGGCTCCAACTGCAAAAGACTCCTGGCTTCTTGGTGCAGTTCTCCAGTCCTCTGTGAGCAGAAAAGTTGTTAGTCTCACTTTACCTCCTAGTTGGCAAAGTCCGTGACACCATGCAGTCTCCTTCACAGCGTTACCTATTTTTCCCGTATCAGTTAATCCTGTTTTCTGCTCCTCTGTCAGTCAGATCCCTCATTGTTCCCATGTACCCTCTACTCACTTCTATTCTCCAAGCGACTGTTTCCCAGACTCTAGATGCTTTGTCTTGGAGAAGCTGAGTTACCGGTACTTACTGCTCCAACATTTCGGTACTACCTCTAAGGCTCTTCGAAACTTTCAAAACGCTTCATACTATTTCTTCACACAATAGCATAGAGCTACTATGTTAGTAGATACACATAGAGTATGTGAGAAACAAGAAATGCATAGACCTAAATTCATACATTATTTTAAAAATATTATTCACCTAAATCAATTAAATGGTCTATCATAAATGTTAAAAATAAACAAAGCTTATTACTTTGCCTCTTTGAATGCTTGAATGGAAGGTCTTTGGAAGATTCTTCATCACTGATCTTGATAGGAGAAAGAACCAACCCAACATCGTTGGCTTGGTGTTGAGTGCTTAGGAGTCATAACTGGGTGCTCTTCATCTGACACCAGTTTCACTGAATTGCTTCCTTGATGATACTGATAGGACCATGTAACCCAGACAATCTCGGCAAGACAAAATGGAACAGATGATGACATATGATATTGAAAGTGAGAGAAGCAAGAAATTTTACTAGGAATATGTCTAAAACAAGTGATTTCTGCTTAATACCACTTTACCCTATAAAGATGCTGGTCAAGTGTCACCTACCATTCAGAATGATCTAGTCTTCATGGTCCCCTGCACATGCTCTCTCTTTCTCCCAATCTACATCAGGGGTATTTAGTGTTTACATCTTTCCCTATTTTCCATTGAACATGTGGCATCTTACTTTGTAAAATATATTACAGAATTGTATTTGTCCCAATAAATATTAAATTTAGAGGTTTTGAAGATTAATTTTATTTTATTTCTGAATTATCTTCAAGAGTGGTAATGCCAAGGTATGGAACTTTTTAATCCTTAATTTATTTCTGTGCTAGAAAACTAACATAGTTTTATATGCTGACATTTAAAGTTTGAATAGTACATTAGTGTAATTTTCAAGATTTCTAAATGAACATCGATTTCATATTTTTTGAAAAAGGCAGCAAAATTACTTCCATTTTTGGGTATGATAAATTCTCATTGCAGCCTGGAGTTTCTGTTAAAAAATCTTTTGTAGAATTCATATGCTAAATATCAAACTAGGTATGTGTCAATCTTTGCAGACATATAAAGAAATTAGTGCTTTCAGTTTTTATTAGCATATAGAAGCACAAATTGTGTGGAACATGCATTAATACTAAATTTTTTACTTTGATATTAATGAAAGAGATATTTAGCAACTTGAGAATATATGTTACCAGCCAAGGTGCCGTGAGGGACTGTTTTCAACTGAGAGATTTTATAATCTAGTGTGTAGGTCAGAGGTCAAAGACATTTTTTATGAATGAGAAGGTGGTAAATATTTTTGCATTTAATTTTGCTATTATAGAATGAAGACAGTCAGAGGCAATACAAGAAATGATACAAGTGGCCATGATCTAATAAAACTTTATGAAAGGACACTGAAATATGAAATTCATATACTTTTTGTTTATCACAAAATGTTTTGATTTTTTCCAACAAATTAAATATTTAAAAAACTTCTTACCTAGAAGGCTACATATAGGTAGTAGATCAATTTTGGCATTTCATCTTGTTGTCTATCTATCTATCTATCTATCTATCTGTCTATTATTTAATGTTCTCACATCCATCATTGACATAGTTGTTTCAGGAAAAATTAAATAACACCATAAACATCAGATTTCTTAGGTATTTGACAATAAGGAAAAGCTTTAATTGCATGATTCCTTTGTTTAAATTGCTTTGATGACTAGAAAATTCCTTCTGAATAATAAACAGCAGAACCCAGTATTAATGAAGTGCTTGTAATTTGCAGCCGTGCTTTCAAGTACCTCATTTTTTGTTCTTCACTTTATTTTGCTTTGCAGATACTATATTGCATTTTGTTCAAATGAAGTTGTGTGGAAACTCTGCCTCCAGCAAGCCTGTGTACATTCCCATTTTCAACCAGACACTTGTGTTAACCTGTGTCTGTGTCACATTTTAGTAATTCTTAAAATATTTCAAACTTTTTCATTATTATATATGAAAATGTTATGATAATCTATGATCTCTAATTGTTTGGGGCACCATGAACCACACCCACAAAACTGAATTTATTCAATAAATGTTTGTGTGTGTTCTAACTTCTCTAACAACCTTTTCCTTAACTCTCTGCCTCTTCTTGAGCCTCTTTATTTCCTAGGATATATCAATGTTGAAGTTTGATCAGCTAATAAGCATACGATGGTCTGTAAGAATTCAAACAAAAAGAATAGTCATACACTTTTCACTTTAATTATAAATTAGTAAAGACCAATCATGTGGATGAAGATATATCAAAAATGAAGACAAGTTAAAATACAGATTTCTTGCAATCAAACAATCAAGTACTGAAGTCAAAGAAATAGTTTTGAAGTAAATTAAAAATTCAACTCCAGTGTACACATGCATGAGAAGGTGAAATAATCTTAACTCTTACATGGAAAGTGTCCCATAAACCAAGGCTTGATCCAGAACAAAGCCCTGACTCTCTTCAGTTCTATGAAGGCTGCAGAGATCAGGAAGCAGTAGAAGAAAAGTCCAAAGCTACTATAGGTTGTTTCATGAGATTTCAGGGTAGAAATAATCTCCATAACATCAAAGTGTAAGGAGAAGTAGCCAGTGCTGATGGATAAACTTCAGTAAGTTTACCAAAAGAACCAGTTTAAGATGAAAGTGGTGACCTTAAATAGATTCTCAAAAATACAAAACAACCTTCTACTGGAAGAAAATGTTGTGTAGGACTTTCATATCTAGAGAAGCCAAGTCAGTGCTTGGTGTCAAAGCATCAGGGAATAGGCTGAATCTCTTTTTAGTGGCTGGTATAGCTGGTGACTTTCAATGGAAGCCAATACTATCTTATGATTCTTAAAAAAATCACAGGGCCTAAAATAATTATACTAAATATGCTCTGCCTGTGTGTAAAAGTGGAACAATAAAGCTTGGATGATAGCTCATATTGTGACATGGTTTACTGGGTAGTATATGATAGCTTACAATATGAGCTATCATCCAAGCTTTGGCCCATTGTTGAAGACCTACTGGGTGGATTTCATAATAGTACTGCTCCCTGATAATGCAATTGGTCACAAGAGTTCTACTGGAGATGTACAATAATAGGAATGTTGTTGTCATGTCTACAAATATAATATTCATTCTCTAGCCCATGGATCAAGGAGCAACTTCAACTTTCTAGTTTTTTTATATAAGAAACACATTTCATAAAGATAGAGTCAGGAAAAGAAACTTGAAAATGTTCTGGAACATATCACCATTATAGATGATATTAAAAAAATTGTGAATCACAGGAAGAGGTCAAAGCATCAATCTAAATAAGAGTTTGGGAAAAGCTGATTCTAACCTTCATGCATGGCTTTGAAAAATTCAAATGTTAGTGGAAGAAGTAACTACAGATGTGGAAATAGCAAGAGAACTAGAAAAGAATGAGAACTGGGGCTTGAAGATCTGACTGAATCTCTGGAATCTCATGATAAGACTTTAGTGGATGAAAAGTTGCTTTTCTACAGATGAAAAAGAGAAAGAAAGTTCTTTGAGAAGAAATATATTTCTGCTAAAGATGATGTAAACATTGCAGATACAGGAAGAAAGGGTTTAGACTGTTACACAACCTAAGTTGATAAGGCAATGACAAGGTTTGAGAGGAATTAGTCTAATTTTGAAAGAAGTTGTAGAGATAAAATGCTAACAAATTAGCATCACATACTACAGAGTAATTTTCATGGAAGGAAGAGCCAATCACTACAGACTTCATTGCTATCCTATTTTGGGAAATTTCTACAGCTACTCAACCTTTAGCAACCAAAGACTGATTAATCAGCAAACATCAATACTGAGGCAAGACCCTGTACCAGCAAAAAGATTATGACTATTAAAGCATGAGTTTTTGCTTTTCAGCTATAAACCATTTTAAAATTAAGGTATATTATGTTAACATAATACCATTGCACATCTAATATACTACAGTATTGCACAAATGTAACTTCCACATGGTCCAAGAATCTAAAGCATTCATGAGGCTCACTTCATCATGATACTGGCTTTATTGTGGTGTTCTGCAAATAAACCTGCAACATCACGGAGGTGTGCCTGTGTGCTATATTTTTAGATTTCTGAGAAGGAGAAATTTTTTTTTAATTTTTCTAAATATCCAGTCTCCAAAATATTATTTGTCCTTGAGATGTGGGTGGAGTTGACTACAAGTTTATAGACCCAAAACTGTTGAGCGTATTGATGGGCTCCTAAGATTTCAGTGGATCATTGTGTCTTCATCTCCTTCACTCCACTGGCGTCCCTCAAAGCAGGCTAGACTTTCTCCTATGGTGTCAGAGTTTTGTTTTCTGTGTGTGTCTTCTGTGGGTTATTGGCTTTCCCACATGTCCACTTATTCTTCAGTACCTAACTGAAACACTAATGCAGTCTTTACTTCTTCAAAAAAACTTCTCTGATTCTTCCAAAAGGAATTTTTTTCCTCATGAGCCTTCTCTTCAAAAACTCATTTTACAGATTATTGGCTAAGAAGAAGGATATAAGAGGGAGGGAAAGGGAAGGGAAGGTAGTAGGGGAAATGGATACGATGAAAATGTTGTATTCATTGTGAAAATGTTACAGTGATAATATTTTGTACATTAATATATGTACTAGTTAAAAAAATTCATTTGGCTCCATTTCTATGACTTAGTATGGATTTTCTCTTTCTTACTAGACCAAAGTGTCTTAAAGCCTAAATTTTATTTTAATCATTTTATCTCCACAATATCTGGTCTAATGGCTACTTCTAATGGATCTCCAGAAATACAATACAACTTAAACAACAAGGGACAGGCCCTAGTCCCAATACCAGGATTCAGCTCTTATTAATAATAGCTCTTGCAAATACAGCTTAAGAGAATAAGTGTTATAATTGAGTACAGTATATTTGAATAAAGTTTGCATTACAAAATAGATAACAGTGGCCATAGGTGGACATTGGCCATGGAAGATCTCATGTACAGTATGTATAACACATATTGATTCACTCATTAATTCATTTAGCAACCATTTGTTGAATATAAAGAAAACAACCAATTCATGCTTTAGAATTCATAACTATGAGCTTAGATGGAGATAGTAAATGAGTATATAAGTTTGTGGCTATGTATGTATAAGAGAGACAGAGACAGAGATACAATACAAATATACACATTATCAGTTAGTAGTAATAAAGTAAGTGCAGAGATTAGAGAAAGATGTTGGGAGGTGTGGTGGAGAATCTGGACGTGAAAACTCTTAGATACAAAGGCATTAGAGCTGAGACCTGCAGAAAGTGATGGGTTGAACTATGGTAAGCTGGAGAAATAATATTGGATATGAAAAGGACATTCTGAGGAAGGAAGTGGTGATCTGGGAGCCCTGCAGTGGTGGAGGAGGATATCAGAAGGATACAGGAAGGTCATGAGTGCCTTGTAAATCTAGTAACAAATTTGGAGGTTACCACTGAATGAGAAAAGAAACCAGTGGATGTTTTTGAATGCAAAAGTGCCATGATTTACCTGATATTAAATGGTCATGCAGCCTGCTATGTATGACCTTTTTATTGACTATATGTTCTTGAGTGCAGGGAAGTGTATCTTATTTACCATTTTATCCCCAGCCTATCTGGTACAGGCAGACTCTTATTCAGAACCTATTCAGTAAGTATACATTGGGTAAGTATTTACTTGGAATACTAACTTCTAAAAGGATTGTTAAAAGAACTTAAAAATAGAAAAGTTCCCAAAGTTATCATGACTCCAATGATATAATCTATTTCAGTAGAACATTTTGTGTTTTTTTGTGTTTATTTATTTAGTGGAGACATGTTTTGCTTTTTTCCAACATTAATCTTTTGCTTTGCTGCAATAGCTGAGAAAGTCACAGATTTTCCTTCATGAGAATCTTGTACAATTGTAAGGTTACAAAATCATGGAAGAGGAGGTCCAGGGAAAGGTGCAGAATTCTAATTTTGGCTCTGTAATTTATTGGCTGTGTGATCTTTGAAACTGAATTATTAGTACATCCATCTTTCCTCCTGAAGCACTATTGTGTTGAGCACCTACTCATTGTCTCTGAAATCAAGACTTTCATAGGCTCACAAAGAAAGACAGGTAGACAAAGATGAGGAACACCGGGCTGTGAGTGGGCTGCTGAGGTATCACACAGGGAGGGCTTTGAGAAGAAACCATTTCATCATGAGTTCCTAAGGCAGCCAAGAGGAAAGGGAACCCAAAGCAGATGCCAAGTGCAAGCCTTGGTTATATAGGAGGGTGTTTCAGAAATTATAAGGTAAAAAGGTGAAGAAAAAACTTGCATACTTTTGTGCTCAATATAAGGTAATTGCTCACGAAGGCTAAACTGGGTCCATAAAAGTCTGAACAAGAGTTACTTTGTATTAATTGAGGGATAAATAACCCCTATTATGCTAGCCAGCAATAGCATGCAGTCTGGTTTCTGGGTACAAGGCCTAGTTGTGGTCAGTACTTCATCTCCTGGTGCAAGTGAGAGTCAGTTCACTATCCTAGGATTCAGCCTTTCTTGTGTCAACTAGATGGCCTGAGTTCCCTTGGGTCTAACTCTGCAGGGCTGGCCTCACAGGCATGTAAGCTGTGCCATCGCACGGGGTCCTGTGCTGAAGAATGCACCACACTTGGAAATTCTCGATATTTTTTTGTTTGAACTTGCATTTTATAAAGAAAGTTTAATGGAACAATAAAGCCCACTCTTAGGCAGAGGAGAAAGTGTATGTGCAATGGATAGATGTTACATTTATAGACAGCATTCATGGTATCCCCAAAGTAAGAATTGTAGTGTACATAGGAGTTGAACAAGACTCAAAGCATATACAAAGGAAGCACACTACACCCAGGTCTATGTAGCAAAGGTAGGGAGATAGGAGGGAATGCTATCGGCTCCCAAAGACCACACTTCCTGTTCAAACTAGGATTTGTTTCAAACACAAGAAGAATAAAATAGTACTTAGGAATTATGGTCAGGCAACCTTATCATCTTCTGTTATTTTATTACTTTCCCAGTGTTATTCCATCAGTTGTGCTAAAAATGTTGACATAGAAGGAAAAGGAAAACAATGCAATCCATTTCTCCTTTTCCTTACAGTCTTTCTTTACTTATCAGTAAACTGAAGGTAGACCATGGTAGAATATGTGTATATTGAGAAACAAAATAAACACAACTGAGTGAAAGATTCCACTGTTCTAGTATGAACAAAATATATATGTATAGTTCATACTACTTCAACTAAAAATGTCTTTATAAGTAGCATGGAACTTTTTTTTTTTACTTGAGTGGGTACTTTGGAATAACTTAAAATTAGTGCATTCTTATGAGAATCAAAATAATCTCTTGAAAATTGTATAGACACTAATAATTTGTTTTATGAGTTTTTTGTTACTAACAATGGAAAAGTTAATCAACTCAATTTTTAAATTAAAGTTAAATTCAGAATTTATCATACTCAATTTCTTAGTGATTCAATAAAAATGCAACTTTGGAAAAGCTTTGTTTGGAACATCAGGAGGCAGAATTATTTTTCCTTACTGTAAGGGAGAGAACTTGGCTTGGAAAGCATACCTGTATTTCTGCCCCATCTTTCCTGCTTCCTGGGAAAAGGAGCGACTTCACTTGACAGCTTAACTTACAAGCAGCAGCTGGGCATGCAAAGGCAAGGCTTTCCTCTTGAACATGCAGACACCAGCAGGTATACGTCGTTCACTTAGCTCCTTGGTTCACAATTCACATGGGCACTTTTTCTGCGTAATGTCATCTGGTGTCCAAGAAGTGTAAGTTTTTCTAATTCTGGAGCCTAATCCTGTGAGGAAGTGTGCTCATTCATGAGAGAAGCCAACATTTCAATACCATGTTCTCTGATATTACACTGAGGTATAGTGCCACATTTTTGGTGATTTAAAATATATTGATATATATTAAATATATTTAAATATATTGATATATTTAAAAATGTTTAAATATATTAATTATATTTATAAGTAAATATAAATATATATTAAATATATTTAAAATATCAAGGTTATTTTCCTTGGGAGTATATTTAAATCTGAACTGAACACTATAGAGATGGTATGGGTTCCCAGCCAATTTATATTTTTATCATGTTTCTCATTTGGTTCAGAACTTGGGGGTGGAGGGGAAAAGGGATAAGTCTGCTATATTTTTTTTTTTTTATCTTCTTGACTTCCAATAAACTCAACACTGTTGGGTGAACACTGTTAGCTGTAGAAAACATCACCAAGACTCCAGGGTGAGGTGAGATTAGTTGCCTCCATTTTCATTTCTACTTTCACATTCCCTTTGTAAATATGCATTTATTATAATGGTTTAAGCTTAGAAAAGTGTTTTTATTACTTTATTTTATTTTTTTACAATATCACCAAGGAAAAATATAAGGATAAATGCCATTGGGCAGACAGACCAGTGCCTGGGGCCATGACCAATTTTCTACCATTAAGGCTTGTACTTTCCTTTCCCAGCCTTTTGTAGGAAGAGGGAGACAGAAAAAAGCAAGGAGTGAAATATCTCCACTCTCATCACAATGAGCTGCAGTCTAGATGTGGAGAGCACATGCTGCCCAGAATTTATGCTGAAAATGGAAAATACAAGATATGAACAATCTATTGTCCTGGCTTCATTAAATGATTACTTTTTGGAAAAGCTTGACAAGTTATCCTGAGTTCTCTCGAAGATATTTTAATGATAGGTCCCACCTTGTCTCACTTTCTTTCCCCCCGTCAAGATGACTACAAATGCACTAATTCCAGTGTTTTGTAAAGACAGTAAAGAGGAAATCAAAGAACATGGTTCAGAATCATCCTTCTTGCCTGATAAAATCAAATTCTCAAACAAAAGTGGCTTGACTCATAACATCTCTATAATTTAAAAAAAATTCACAACCAACTTTCCTTTAGTCTCAGTAAACTAATGAGCTCCAGATATTCGTGGTGGCCAGCAGGCTCCATGGATGCCCTAAAGTCCCACCTTGGATTTCCTCTTTTAATGATGTCCAAAATAGACCCATTCATCTATTTTTAAACTTTCTAAAATTAGTAAGAGAAAAACAGAGTAGCAAGCTGAAGCCATAGGCTACTTCATTACCTCAGTTATTAGCCTGACAAAATAAGTGACTTTCCATTAAACAGCAGTGACAGAAAAGGAGGAAGGTTTAGAGGTCAATAGCTCCTGTGATACGTATCCCCTAAATGTAGAATTTCTCTAGGGACTGTGAGAATTAACTGCTGACAAGTTAATTGCTCTTATTCCCTAATTAACCAAGCTTTGCTTCATTAGTAGTTTGTCACAATTGGACAACATTTTCAAAGATCTAAAGATCTACCCAATAGTAATTAGTAAACAACTGAAATGAAACCACCCTCCACTTGTTGACAAGATTAATTGAATAATTATCATTTCATTGACAATAAAAAGAGCAAGGAAAAATAGCTGGGAAACTGCCAGTCCTTTCTTGGGTAAAATTTCCTCAGAAACACATGAAAGCTTTCTATTAAGAAGAGTTGCTAAATCTGACCTATCTAAAGAGTTCCAACATGAAATTTAATATTGAATTTGTTATGATTTATTTGGTCTTTAATTATTTTGAATAAAATATAGCTTTTCATATAGACTTAACATCCATGTATATCATTTAAAACACTAGCCACATGGATAGATTTTTGAACCAGCATCTAATGAATGAGCCACACATACATAAGTTTGCAAAAACTAATTGATTCAGCAAAACAAACTGTACTCTGAAATGACTTGACAAATATTCTCAGAACAATGTGTATGGTTTAGTTTTACTTAATAGGTGTGATTTTTGAAATTGTTGAACTATCATTTTAGTACTGAGTATGAAAGAAAAATTTACATCAAATTTCCGTGGAAATTCGCCTCTCTGTGTCATAATTAAGCACTGGTGTAGGGTTTGAAGTTTGAAAATTGGTCACTGTGGATGGTCTATGATTTTGTTGTACTTAAGCCTGTTTTTTTCTTGTCAAAGATGATTTCAAGTACACAACTCAAACTGTCAGAAAAAAGGGATCTCGACTGTCTCAGACATGATAGTTTCCTCTGGAGACTTGATAGGCTGTTAGTAAAAAATCATTTTAAAAGGTCTGGATATTTGTGACCCTGATATCAGTAAGAAATCAGATCTCTCAGATGACTACGGAGGTGTCCACTCGTCTTATCAGAAGAGGAAGAAGGTATTCTGACATTCCCTTCCAACGAGGCTGACATTCCTGGATAAATCTGAAAGCCAAGGAGAAACTCCAGCCACAGAACATAGCATTGGGGTACTCAGGTACCTTCATATGACAGTGTTATGAAAAATACCTTAAGGGAATTTGTTCCAACAAATCACATTAAGGTGAGGAAACAATGATGCTGATAATAACAGTGGTGACACCAATTACTAAAAACTACAGGGTGTGAAGTATTATACATACCTTATTGCATTTAATCCATATGTGGACCCTTAGAAGAGAAATTTTCTTTGCTCTCTATTCTATAAATGAGGAAACCAAGTCTCCCTTTTCTCTCTCCTTCTCTTTGTGGTTTAGGGTCTTGTGTGTGCTGTGCTGCCAGGTGTCCTTCAGAAAGTCACACAGCTGGTCAGTGGAGGAGGAAGACTCAAATCTGGTTTTCTCTGGCTTCATAACCAGGAAAGCAGCCAAGAAAACCATCTATTATTAGCATGGCTATATAGAATACGCTGTAATTGATCCAGAATGAAACAATACCACTTAAAGAGAAGAACAAGATCAGTTCACCTGGGTTAATAAATTGAAACTCATCTCTTATGGAGAAGCCACAATGGTCATGGGACAAGGAACTAAATTTGAGGCCACCAATTTGGGGATATGTTTGAATTAGCCTCTTAGATAGAAGAGCTTGCATTTTGCTCTTAAAGGATGTATAGAATGAGGGTACCCTCATGGAGCAGAAGCTGAACTGCATTAGCAAGGACTGAACCAATAAGGTAAAACTTAACAGAGGTGAGGGAAGGAAAAAACTGTATCCCACTGAAAAGTCCACGGGGTGTTGAGGAAAAAGCACGAGGCAGGGGGTCAGGAAACTTAGTTGCATCCTGTCTCCACCCTTTGACTAGTCCTGGGCAAATCACTCCAAGCTGCATGATTCTCAGCCTCGGTGGAACAAGGCTCACTCAGTAGTTGATTTTGGCCAGCGAACACATAGGAGGTGACCATAGGAACTTGGCTGGGAATAGTGAGCTAAAGGACTACATTCATTGCCAATCTTGTGTGGCAAAGACTACTTTGACCCCCAAATGCCAAGGATGCCCCTGTTAAAAACTGGAGTTCAACCTCTGGATTCTTCATCCAGAAATGGAAGGAACAGACTATGAAACTTGAAGTTCTTTTGTGTAAGAGGTGGGATGCCCACCACCCACCCCTCTATGACCAGGGCACATGTAAATGTCTTTACTTTATATCCTGGGTTTATAGTGAGGCTTAATATGAGGGAAAGATTTTTTGATAAAAAACAAAAAACCAAAAAAACCAACTTTGAAAACCAATGGATTAGGAGAATTTAGGCCCCTTCCTTTTCTGAGTATTTGTGAGCAGAGGAAGATTGAGACTGAAAGTGAGAGAGGAGAGTTCTGATGGGTAATGGAGTAGAGCCTGATAAGATCTAGGAGAGCAAATGACTAGGCCCAGCTGCGCTAGGAGGCTTTGATTGGCTGATGACCCCAGTGGGTCACAGCTGTAGAAGGGCCTGACATCATTCATTCAGATGCAGATGCAATCACCCTGGATTAGCGGCCAGGGCTGGATGAGTCTCCCTTAGGCCATGGCAGTATAATTAGCAGATGGATAAATGGATGCTCATCGCAGGTTAGGTTTTACTAATCGCTGTTTTGTACAGTTTTTTTTTTTGGGGGGGGATGTGGGCTTCATATTTTCAAAAAGACCTTGAATTGCAAATCTGTGTGGCCCAACTCTAAATCCTGGTGCAGGAGAAATTGCTGTATAAGCGTACCTCTATTACAAAATGTTCCATGCAAATCAAGGTCTTAAAGTTCAAATGCAACATGGAAATTTACAGCAATTCTGCTCTGGATGGTGGAAAAACTTTATGGCATGTAATTACCTTCTACCTGCTTCATCTGTGTATATTTTGTTTCCTTGGGGTTGTGGATCGCTGTATTATCTGTATAAGCCACGCATTACTGGATTACCCTTTGAGTAATTCACTATAAACAGATTACCTCAAGAGAAATGTGTCTTTTATTTTTTGGCAGAAACAACTCAGAAAAGTAAAATACAAAGTGATCTTAAATAAAATGAGAGAAAATTTATATTTATCTATGAACAGTGTTTCTGATATATTTATTATACAAATAATTCATGGTATCAGGACATAAATGATCAAAATATCCTATATCATATACTTTTTCTTTTGCCACTCCCCTCCTGGACTAGGAAAGTTTAATTTCATTTAGAAGCTGCTGTGTTTTACTAGCAGTCAGTAAAAGTTTAAAAGGTCACATTATATTAATTAATGTAAATAAAAGAAAATGTCCATTGATTTGTGGGCACAGACTTTCGTTAAGGAATCAATGTCTTTACAGAGGATTCTGTAGGATGCTCTGTGAGGATCTGTGAGGGGTGCCAACTAAAATATGCTGTCCAGTTTACAGTCCTAATGAGGATATAGGATACAGGCACACAGAAGAGATAAGAAACAATGAAAAGCGGAATGTGAGCATACAACACATTCACTAAATACCTACCCCCTGTAGGTAACTACTCATGATACCATAGTGGCTTAGAGCTGCCCTGGCAGAGTCTGAGTTCACTAATGGTTCTTGGGGGAATAGTTTCACCAGACAGTAAGCTGAAATTTCATAAATATTACACTCTGGAATCACCTTCTAACGTTAGAATGTTAGAATGTTAAGGTTCCTTCCTGAACCCAGTATTTTTTTCATATAACCAGACAAGAGGTGCCCAGGAAAGATTTGTAGCCAAACTCCAAGTGTCTAAAATGACTACCAGAGTCCTCCATGTCTCCTAGGTTTCCAAGTCTCCAAAAGGAAATGGATGTGGGCTATGGTCTATAGCCCATGTTGCAAGGTCAGGTGTGCCTAGTCTCAAGATCAGGTGTGCCTGTTGTCCCAAGTCCTACACAAACTCATGCTGCTTTGGCTTGTGGGCTGACTGTGACAGTCACCCAGGGCCATATTAAAGACTGCTGGATTGTCCCAGGTTGCCTCTTTAGCTACTTTCATATTTGAGCCTTAAAAGGAACCTAACATGGGCGCACTGAGGAATTGAATTGTTTACTAACACTCTTATTTTGCAGGGATCAAGGCACCACTCCACACTGCTAACCTGGGAAGATCTTGAAATAAGTAGCTGCATTTTCAGCCGTGCAGGAAAGCCATATCGTATGACTCTCCCTTTCCCTAACTTCCCCGGAAAGGCAACCTTTCTATATGCCCAAAATGCCATATTACAGCTGTTTCCATTTACCTAAAGACTCTATTCTTTGTAAAAATAAAGCAGCTTTGCAAAGTGATTACATATCCTATAAAGAGAAGTAACATGTTCAGACCTGGCTTTACTGGGAGGCCGTATTTATTGTTTATACCTCAGCAAGAACCACTTATTCTTTTCTATTAAGCAGGTGTTCCCTGGTCTGCCTTCAACATGTATGTACACACACACACACACACACACACACACACACATTTCTGATTTTCTTCAGTGCTGGTTACCTCCTCTTTTCGCCATAGCCTACACTTCCTGGATCCAGATGAGACATTCTGTGTACATCTTTTCTGTCTACTGTGATAGTACAGAGCCAAAAGACACAGTGTGCTCTTCGCCATGGGGAGAGACTGGAATTACCCTGGTATATTTCAGCTTAGACTATTCCTGTTTGACTTCTGAGTTGCTAAATGAGCTGGAAATCATACAAAAAAGAAGTCTAGGAACTGGGGATTCCAAATGAACATTTCGACTTCAGCAGTGTGTTTCACAATATGTTTTATTTGTGTAGTATTGTTCATATAATTATGCTTCTGTTGATAATTGCATGGAAATATTTATATAATTTAACAACACTACTGATTAATTTTAATGGAATGCATACCCCCTTATCCCTGGAAGCCTCTTTTCTTGGTGGGAGTATAGTTGATATATGGGGGATGTTCCAAAAGGACTGAGTGCTAAAACTACAACAGACTGGGGACATATCAAACCTGTGCATGTGTTTATGGTTAAGTTTTCCTGCCACATATACAAGACTAAAGAAAGTGCTCATACTTTTACATATTGGTTAATTCACCTAGAGCACCACCTTATTTAGATCTTGCTCTTTCACCGTTTCTTGCTTTAAATGTAAGGTGGGTCCCTGGGATCTGTGTGAGTCCCATTAGCTGAATTCCCATAGCTTCCACACAGCAGGACAATTGGTTATTTTATCAGCCCCATTCAACCTTACAAAAAGATCTGCTTCTATGTGGGCTGATACTGTGAGTGCTAATTTCAGACCAAGGCCTGCTGTTCTATTAGCTTTTTCTTTCCATGTGGCTGAAAGCAGAACCCTGGAAAGAATGAGATGAATGAAAATGCAAAGAGACTCTCAGCTCCAGTAGATGCAATGATTGTTTCACAAATTTCATTTGCACAGAGGTCAAAAAGAAAGAGTGAACACAGGCCCATAGTGGAGAAATGTAAATGTGTTGTAGCAGATGTTCTTTCTGTAACAGGAAGAGCCTGCACTGATAGAAACTAGCATCCGATATTCTCCTTAGCCACCAATATTTTCCTTAAAAGTTATGTTTGTAGGTAATCAGAGAGCAGCATGCATGTATTTATATCATGCTTTCTAGTTTTATAAAAAATAGGTTTTATTTAAAAATTGATTAATATATTCCTGATTTGGTTGCATGGTGATAACTCTTTGGTGAAATTTTAACTGTATGTGATGATTCTAGTAACTGGAGCGCCCAAGACCTGTTACATAATTATGAACACTTCCAGTTTTTTAAATCCGCCTCTCTTCTTTCAGCTCAAGCTTTACCTGAAGATGAAGGGTCTTGGGGTGAGAGAATAGAGGGCTTAGCTACCTCTTCAGCTCTTCCCTCATTTTAGTGCCCCAAAGTGGAGGGAAGCAGTGTTGGTTTGAGACCAAGTTCTGTCCTTTCTCTTGAGTGCAGCTGCCATTCTCTGTTTGCAGCTTTATTTATTTTTTACTTACTATACAGAATGGGAAACTTTTTAGGCAGTCATCTCTCAGACAAAGGACTGATATCTACAATATTGAAAAACTGAAAAAAATCAGATGTCCCAAATTTAAATATCCAGCTCAAAATAGGCATCTGAGATTAATAACCTTTTCTTAGAGAAAGAAATACAAATGGAAAATAGATACATAAAAAAGTGTTCAACATCATTGGTCATTCAAGATGCAAATTAAAACAACTCTGAGATTTCACATCACTCAGAAAGAATGGCTGTCATCAAGATATAAATCAATAACAAATGCTACTGGGGCCATGGGAAGGGGAAGGATTCCTTCACTGTTGGGGGGATATAGACTAGAATGACCACTGTAGAAATCAGTGTAGAGATTCCTCAAAAAACTAGAGGTCCTATTTGACCTAGCAGTTCCCCTGCTGTATATCTTCCTGAAAGAATTAAGAACATCACACAGTGATATGTGTTGTCCTAGGTTTATAGCAGCACAGTTTGCAATAGCTAAACCTTGGAAAAAACCCAAATGCCCATCAACCAAGGAATGGATAAAAAACATATGGGTTTTTTTCCTTAATACCACAGAGTACTTCTCAGCCATAAACAAGGATAAATTTGAGACATTTGTAGTAAATAGCTGTACCTTGAGACCATACTCTTAAGTGAAATAAATTGAACACACATCACTGCATTGTTTCTCTGGTGTGAAAAACTTAAAATATAAATAAGCACAAAAGTATACAATAGGTATTGTGAAATAGGAAGAAAGTTTTCAAAAGAAAGGGGAACTAGGGAGAGGAAAGGAAGGAAAGGAAAAGAAAGAGTGCTAAAAGAAGGAAAAAATGGAGACAAAGCTTTGTAAATAAGGAGGGCAAGACAGGTTGAAGAGAGGGCAGGGAGATGGCCCAAAAGGAGGAACCAAGGAATCTACAGGTACAAATTTCATATGATTCGTGTGATTGTTATATATACCTAAACTGCACCAACAAACTTAAAAAAAATATCCTTGGGTATTTTTGTGAACTTCTCTGAACTTTCTGTCAGGAAAATAATGTGTCTGTTTCATTTGGGTTATTTTTTTGAGATATATCTTGTTTCTTTGCTGGGGACATCCTTGTTTGATTCGTTTTCCTTGATACTTCGTGTTGGTGTTTCTGCATTCAACACAATGTCCACCCATTAGACCTTTTGGACTAGCCTTGCTCTGGAGTAGATATTCACTAACCAGGCCAGTGAGAGTTTCTGGAGACCTCTCAAAACTTTGTGCAAGTCTACCCACTTTATTTATTCAGAGTGATTTCTAGGCATCTTAAATATGCTGTGTCCTGTCAGTGCTCAGTGATTGAAATCATTCTTCAGGCAGCCTCCAGATAAGTTGGGTCATTGTATGTGTGGTCTATGTCTTTCCCTCCCCCTTTCCAAGTAGAAACTGGCTGCTGGAGGTTTTTTTAATTCACTGTAATGAGTTATGTGGAAGGTGTGACTATGGTTACTGCTAGCCCAAACTGCCATCCTGGTTTTCACTATTTCTTAGCAGCTAGAATAGGTCATGTCTCATAGGCACTCTAAAATCGGCTAGACAAAAGTCAGTTTTGTGGATAATCCCTAGAACGGTTAGGACACTAGACACACTGTACACCTCTTTCTCTCTCTAAGGAGAATCTGGAAGCTGAGGTTTTTGTCCTGTCTGTATTGTGCTACATGAGGGGTAGGGATTCAGGCAAGACGGTATTTCAAATTTCTTAGGTGGCTTTGATGTAACTGGTTTTGTATTTGCCTAGATTTCAAGACCCTTTTTGACTAGTTCCTGGGTTTCTCTTAGAGGAAATTCTACCTGTGGCTTTGTTGTTGCATTGTTATGTTCATGGGAACAAAGGAGGGCTCAGGGTTTCTTGTGCTGGCATCTGATTCATTAGTCTAGGTAGCTAATTAAAGTAGAACAATTCCCTGATAAGGGTAAATCTGGCAACAATTGGTTCAGGCATTTCTCAGGCAGACTGGCTAAATTTCAGGTCTGACAGTTGTCCATCATTTCTCCGTTTGAACAATGGGGAATGTGTCATGTATACACAGAGAGGTATCTAGTGTGCACAGGGGAAACCAAACATGGAGCTGATACAGAAGGTTACAGCTCAGAGAGCAAGAAAGAGGGGTTCATGATATACCCTTGTTCATACTGTCCTTGGGTCTGCTCACCTCTGGAGTTTCAGTTGTATCAGGTCATTAGTCATGAGTGGGGAGCAGGTGGGTTTTATATGAAGAATTATACTTGCCCATACACTGAGTCAACAACATTCAGGGCTGAAGACCAGTATTCACTTGGCTGGTGAAAGTGGCTGTGAGTGTGGGCACATAGATGTTGCAGTTTCAGGGGAAAATCAGTGTCTGAACTTGGAGACATCGGAGTTCCAATTCTCAGTCTTCTGCTGACTAGTTTCCAGGTCTTGTGTAAGTTATCTAACCTCTCTTTGTCTCAGCTGACTCATCTGTAATCAGGAGATTACACTGTCAGATAGGATTTAAGTATTGTAATGTTACGGAGATAATGTGCATATTGCCTGGACAAAAACTGGTAGCTAGTAATGAGTATTAACTACTAAAAGGAATATTTTTAGAGCCATGTCTCATTTCTTTGATCTGTCATAGTAAAACTTTACAGAAGAGCTGTTTAAAATTGCTTTCTATGTTTATCAGGTTCAAGTCTTTTCCCAGCTTACTACAATCAAGGTTTAGTCTCTCATCAAAGTCATCCATGACTTCCTCATTGCCATATCCAGTGAGATCTTCTGGGCACTTACCTCCTTCTCCATTTCAGCTGCCCTTGAATCACTGACACCTTCTTTTCCTTCTTAAATGTCTCTTCTTAACATTCCTTCTCTTGGCTATCAGAATACATTTTTCTGGTTTCCCTCCTATCTTTTAGTGATTGCTCCTTTGGCTAGTTTTTTCTCTTCTACTTTCCTCTAGTTGTTTAGATGTTCCAAACTCAGTGCTGACTTGCTTTTCTCCTTGTATAATGTCTCTATGTGACAGTTGGGCCCAAACCCTTTACCTGATAATCCTTTGCGATTTTATTGCAGGCTTATTCCATGAACCTTATGCAGCTTTCTGCTTGACCTATTTGGATGCCTGTTCCTCTGTCTTTATGCACCCTAGTGCAGCCATCCTTTTCCTGTGCTCAGCTAACTGTAGCATCCATTTAATTTCTAGAAGTCCTCTTTTGTACGTATCTTTAGGTGTGCAGTGCTCTCTGCATCAGTGTCAAGAATAGATTCTAAACATTTACCTTTTGTGGTTATTTTAACGTTGGGGAGGAGCCAAAAGTCACACAGTGCCGGATCTAGAGGATAGGGTGAGTGAAGACACACTGAAACATTTTTACTTGACAGCAATTGTCATAAACATTTTGAATCAGTCAAGGACTTTGAGGGACCAAAGAGGATTTTCAGAACTTCTTCAGAAAGTGGCAGGAATAATGGGTCACGTATATCAAAAGCGAGGGGAAGTATTTTGAGGAAGGCTAATGGTAATGTGTCTTTTGCTATAATAAATTTTAAAAAATGTTTAACTGTATTTTTGACCTCATATTTTATACCTCCCTATCATCTTTCCAAAGGAACTTCTCCAAAGAAACCGTACAGTCACTGTCAGTCACCTCATTTTGCTTCCTATTTCTAACCATTCTTTGGAACATCTGATTTGTTCATCTGTCTCCTTCACAGCTACAACAAAAACTGCAGGAGAGAAGAAATCATGTGTTTTATTCATTGTTTTCTTCATTTAAAAGAAGGTGTGGTAGCTAATAGGTGCTCAAAAGACTTTTTTTCCTCAGAAGATGAGTAATGATAGTAGTACTGTTTAACTAGCATATCATTTGACTCATGTTGTCCTTTCAATTCATCACCTGATTTCACCCCCAAGATAACCAGTGAGGTTGATATTATTGTTACATTCATTTATAGATGAGGGAAATAATTTTGTGCTCTCTCATCCCATACTCAGAAGGGAAAGGTATTACATCTTTTAAGCTTGCAAAGGGAAAAAAAGTTAAAAGTGAATTATTTAAAAGACTGAGCTAACCATCTGTGGATTTTTGCTTTGTGTTCTTAATCAAATGCTAGAAATTTAACTACACGTGTTTCTATCCTGCACACGACAAACCGTTCAGAGAAAATGCTCTCTATTATTTCTTGGTCCAGATGCAAAAGGTCTGTGGTAGTCAATGCTCTGTAATTAAATGAGATTTCAGGCTGAGCTTCTAATCCCCTGAGACACGGAATGTGCAGCTGTGCTAATAACGTGGCCGATTATATGGAAAGGCAGGCAAGTTCTTATTTCCTTCTGTGTGCGCGCACACACACAAACACATGTACTTTCCCATTTAGATTTTTAAAGCCAACAACAATCTAAACACGAGGTTCTCATTCTGTCTTTAAATATGGGAAATACTATTAGATTAAGTTAATGTAATCGCTAACATCATGTTCTGTAAATTGAAAACTAATGCAGCTTTGTTCTCCAGCTCCCAGACTGCCCGAGAAATCAGAATTCCCAGGATACCTAGACCCATACTTTTTGATAATAAAATACATGTACCCCACTTAAAATAAGGTGCATAATTTAATATTTTATTGTGTTTGATTTATAGGCATCCTCAGTCCTTATTATATTTAAGTTTTTACAGTTGAGGAAAGACCCTAATGAAAATATATTTTGTGGTTAAAGATGTATCCCACATGTGCTGGCTGCAATTTAAAAGGTGGGATAACTTCTCTCTGAGCCCTCACAGTGCTGCCAAAATTTCTAATCTCAGGGCACAGTTGGTAGGGCTGGAATAGCAAGTACCAGAGTTTAGAATACAGGCTGAGAGCTATGCTTGATTCTTTGACGTTTGCTCTTACAGCAAAATTTGGTATGCAAAGACTTGAGAATGGTATCAAAGTTTGTCTTTTCTTCTGCTGACTGTTGAACTCAAGACCCTGTACAAACTAAGCATATGCTCTAATAGGGAACTACACTCCCAGCAATTTCTCTCTTTCTCTCTTTCTTTTTAAGAAAGGAATTTAAAGGGGCAGAGAAAATTAGTTTCTAGTTACTTCTCAATCACTAACCATTAATGACACCCTCCTTTGTTTTTGTTATTTTTTTGGTGCTGAGGCTTGAACCCAGGGCCCCACACATGCTAGGCAAGTGCTCAACTACTGAGCAACAGCCCCAGTTCTTTCAACATTTAAAAAAAATTTTTGCAATAAAGTCTTCTTAGTAAGTTGCCCAAGTTGGCCTCAAACTTGAGACCCTCCCAAGCCAGCCACCAAAGTTACTTGGATTACAGGTGTACACTACTGCCCTTGACTCAGTAACTTTCAAAACTGCTCACTTTATGTTTTCATTGCCCTCCCTGAATCCAGGCTGCTTCCAAGTCTTGATTTCAGCAGCACCTCAGGCTAATTTTTATCCCAACTGCCTTCTCTTATCTATTGATTCCTTACTCTGCAGCCAGCATGATTTTTCTGTAGCACTGATGTGTCTGATTACCTCACTCTGCTGCTTAACACTTCAGCATCTCCCCATTTCCCTTAGGGCAAAATCTAAACTCCCTCTGAGGACATAGGTGTTTCTGTCAGTGTACCTTGCTTCCCCTCCCTTCTGCACTGTACTCTCCAGACACTCTCAGTTCTTACCGCTTTCTCTAAGAAAGTCTGCTGGACCTTTGCTTGCTACTGGACCTTTATGCTATTCCAGCAACTTCGCTGCTTCTTTACCCAGTTGATTCCCACCTGGGCTTTGTTTTCAGCTTAGATCCGTTTCTACCTGCTCCGTCTTAGACCCCGTCCTCCTTTCTCTCTATCTTGCTCTCCCGTGGTATTTTTCCTTCTCTCTCACAGCAATTAGACTCTATTATAATTCCCCCTTAGATTAGAAGCTTCCTGAGAGCAGAAACTGTAGGCACTTTCTTTCTTTCTTTTAAAGAAAAGGATTTTAAAGGGGCAAAGAGAATGATTAGTTTCTAAAAACTTGTCACTCACTAACTATTATCCACCCCCTCTGCTGTTTTGTTTCTTTTGTGGCTTGAACCCAGGGCCTCACACATGCTAAGCAAGTGCTCAACTACTGAGCAACATCCCCAGTTCTTTTTAAAATTTTTATTTTATTTTGCATATGCCTGGCATACTGAAAAGCATGAAATCGCTACTGAGTTATTGATCCTTACATCTTTCTGACTCCCTGCCTCACATATCATTAGACATTCGATGCTGTTTTGATGAGTCAGACCCAAATGACACATTGCGCAAAGTGTCTAATTGAAAGCCCAGGTCTTTGGAGACACAGAGCAACACAACTAGCTAAATTAGGAACTATTATTAGGTTATTTGCTGAAAAGTGGGTTTGAGTGGCTGATGCTCATCAATGACGTTTGACCACGAAGAGGAATATAATAATCAGGCCGTGTTACGGTGACTGTAGTAATCATTCACAGAAGTTGGTGTTTAATTTTTACTTCCATGGCAACTACATCTTTTTCCTGAAAACTGCTCCAGGTTTCAGTAGGAATTAAAAATGATTATACTGTTGATTATATTAACAGTTACTATGTGCCAGGAATGATGGCACACTCCTGTAATTCCAGTTATTCAAGAGGCTGAAGCAGGAGGACTGCAAGTTTAAAGTCAGACTCGGCAATTTAGCAAGACCCTGTCTCAAAATAAAATTCTAAAAGAGATATAGGTCAGTGGCAAAGTACTTACTCAGCATGTATAAAATCTTTAGTACCCAAAATAAAAAAACAACAACAGCTAATAATAATAACAGTAATAATATATAAATCATATTTTTTATGTACATCACTAATTTAACTCAGCCTTCTGAATTAGCTCATATAATCATTCAACTTTATGGACATCTGCAACAGAGAGGAGTTAAATAACTTGCTCAAGGACATATAACTAGAGAGCGGCAGAGGTGGAATTTGAATCTCAGTACTTTGGATCCCATGATTTTAAGCATTGTGTAACATTGCCACTACTCTTTGGTTTTGGAGATAGAAGAATTTATGAGATATGTAGAGCCTTGGGAGACTTTTGCCCAGGAAGCCTTCATAATGTTTAGGAAACAAGGTCAGCCTCTTGTCATACCTGCTGGACTTGATTTTAATAAAGCTTTGTAAGCAAGTCATAAGAGAAATGGGAGCAATTTAGAAATAAATTACTTCCATTATCCTGCAGGATCTCCCATATACTGTGGTATGTAGGAATTATTCACAGATGTATGTTTACAGTTAAAAAATCAACTATACTGCACTCAATTATATGAGGGGAAAATTCTAGTAAACAGCTTTTAATTGGTTTGAAATTAAGATAAATTTAGGATAATGAAGGAAAATGTCTTAATAGCAAGATTTATAGACTGCGTGCAAAATTCCCTTTGGAAGCAAAAGAAACCCAGTGTTTTCAAATGCAAAATTTACATGCACATGAGGAAAAAAGATTATGTGTACAATCAATTTCCATGTAGTCATGAAATTCTTTTGAGATCACTTAGGGTATACATGAGTTGTTCGATAGATATAAACATTTGTGGTTACAAAGTCCTGTTAGTTGCTATAGGAGATTCAAAATTCTCTGAAAAATGGTTAACAGTAATTTATAATCTACTTAGTTATAGGACTTTTCTGGTAAAGGAGCTATAAAGCGTAGGCATAAAATGGTCATATAATGGCATAGGCATAAAATGGTCATATACTGGGAGAATTGAGTTATGAAATGTTCTTTTTGAAAAGGTGCTACATTTGGTAGGAAAGGATGTAAGGTCCTAAAAGCCAAAAGCTGATGTGACCTGAAAGGAGAAAAAGAGATGAAATTTGTTGTTCTTTTCCTCTAATTCTAGTGTTTGGATGCAATAAAAATATATGTGGAACATACTATATGAAGCTCTAAAAACTAAATTCTTTAAAATTATTAGTTATGTAAAGTAGGCTTAGTAGAATTTATTTAGTACATAAACGACTTGAGAGAAGTCAATGTATTCTAAATCCTTGCTAATCAAACTGTAGCCCATGGGCCAGTAGCATCAGCATCATTTGGAAGCTCATTAGAAACGCACAATCTCAGGCCACCTTGAGATCTGCTGAACTAGAATATTTGTTTTTATAAGACCTAAGGTGAATCTCCATGCAAATGAATATTTAAGAACTTTGGTCTTAATAATAAACTTGGGACCCAGGAGATTTTGCATTTCTACAGTGATCATGTATTATTGCATCAATCTACCTTTTTTATTTTATTGTGATGGTTCTGAGGATGGAATCCAGGAGCTTAGGCACGCTAGGCAAACACGCTCTACTGAGTTACATGTCCAGCTCTTTTTCAGTTGAGACATGATTTTACTAAAATGTCCAGGCTGACTTCTAACTTGTGACACTTCTGCCTCAGCCTCTCAAGTGGCTAGTATTACAGGCGTAAGTCATGGCATACAGCATCCCTTTACCTTTCTACCGTGTTTCTCTCTCCTTCCTTCTCTAAAATGTGTTTTCCAGATAACTACTTTTCTCACCATCTCTTGATTAAAACCTGAGCTTTTCTGTTTCTACTGCTTCCCACAAGAGCTGTTCTTTTCTTGATACCTTACCCCGTTTTCTGCCTAAGCCATACAGAATGATCTGCATTTCCAGAATACATGTGTTGTGCCGTTTCATGTCCTCTGCCCATATCACTCTGTCAATACCACTTGACCTAGGCCAGGACTCTGCAAAGTCTCTGTGTTCCCTTCTCACTTGTTCTAGTTCTTCGTACACTTCACTTGATTTTCATCACCTTGATATGGTTCTAGACTACAAATCACAATGTATAGTAATTGTTGACACATTCTCTCTCATTACACTACTGAAAATAAAGGGACAAAGTGCAAGGGCCTGGGTAAGTGGAGATAAGCCTCAGGAAATTGGAATCCAAGGGAAAGAGCCCTAACTGGCACACAAATGACAGAAGACTAATAAAATCTGCTGACAAGAAGAAGCTGTTCAGGGCAACGGCATTCCTTCATTTTCACACGTCCATTGGCACCTTTCCTGTGCTAAAGGCTGCATATAAGCCCCTAGATTTAGGTGCTTCCAGGTGTTCTTGGAACCCACTCCCACTAGCATGAGCTTCCCTCTTGTTCTTTTTAATAAACAACCCAGTTGTTCCCCACTGCTGTCCTGTTGACTTCATTCTTTCTTTTGCCCTCAGAAAAAACCCAGAGGGAGAGAGTTGGTTACACTATGAACATCTCAATGGAGAAAAACTATTTTGGTAGTCTGAGTTCTTACAGAATATTTGCTAAATAGATGTTATATTTGCAAATTTAAAAAATCATGTTTACAGACTAGGGACACAGCTCAGGAGCATAAGCATCTACTTGGTAAGGCCAAGGTCCTGAGTTTGACTCCTGTAGCATCACCCACCTCCCCACAAAAAGAAGAAAGAAAAAAAAATCACGTTTACCTATTCACTTACCTAACTAGACAGTGAAGAAAGTGCTAAGCAGAGAAAGAGTCAAAGCTTGGATCTCTAAAATGTTGCTAAGAAGGCTTACATTATGGTTTACACACACACACACACACACACACACACACTTTAACCCTAATGTATTGATTTGGAATAAGTGATACTACTTCTGCAAAAAAGTACTGGGCCAGGGTCAGATTGTCTCTCACTTGACAGGTATTGTTTAGATGATTCTGAAATGTGTCAGGTATAGCATAACATGGGTAAACTGGGTAAGTGATATTCCAACCTGTGAGAATCTTGTCACTGGCTTTTTTGTAATCTTAAAGCAAGTTGTTTTTGTATTGTACTTTCTCTTTTTATATTTTTTTTATTTTTTTAACACCAAGTACATTTATTAGAAAAGAAGAAAGTTATGAAATATTCTCATATCTTTCCTTGAGATATTTAAATAAAAGGCAATGAAATAAAAAAATGAATAGAAGAAAATAATAGAGATCAGAGAACACAATCCCTTATCAAACTTTCAACATCATTTTTCACATAGATTAACATTTTAATTCTTATGCTTCTATAAAAATAGAAAAGACTCAGAATAGACTAAACAACTTTGATAAAGGAACAAAATTAGAGTTCCAACCCTCCCCAGTCCCATGACTTATCACAAAATCACACCAATCATGACAAAATGGCATTGATATCAAGATAGACAAACCACCAAAGTACCAATAAAAAGTCCCAAAATAGATACCTATATAAGAGACAATTGATTCCTGGCAAAGATGCAAAAGCAGTTAAGTGGAGAAAGGACTGTACCCTCAATAAAAATACTGGAACAACTGGATATCCACATACAAAAAAGCCAAACCTTATAGCACATAAAAAATTTCTTAAGACATTCAAAATGTATTTTCTCTACCTGTAACATATTTATTCCCCATCTTTGCCTATATTATAGATAAAATCTGTTACTCTGTAGAATGTTATCTGTGTGGCCATGGTAGATTTTTTTCTGAAGTTTTCAATTTTGGGACACAAAGATTTATGCACATGATCAATTCTACCAAGTTTTACTAAGAATTACTGATTGGATTATTTTTTGTCAAGTGTTGTAAGAATTTATTGAATTTTTATAGGATATATTGTTTCTTATGAAAATATAGAAGATTTAAAAATAGAGCTGGCAAGAAAATGGAATTTAGGGAGATAGACATGATTCAGTGTTTTGTGTAATATCATTTAATAGAAAATCTATGATAATTAGCATTTAGGCTCTAGGTGTGGAGTTAGAATTTTTTAAAGAAAATGAATATTTGCACAACTAAAATAAGATGAAAAAAGATCACTGAAAAATACCTGTATAAGTTTTATTTGCATGCAACTTGTGCAAAAACTACTCAAAAGTTGAGGACACATGACAAAATAGTATTAAGATAGCAAAGCAAATAGCAGAGAAAAAACTGCCAGTTTTGTTTTCTGTTGTTAATAGATGTTGACATCTGAAAAAGTTATAATAAGATTGTCTAAAAATGTGAGACAACATTAAAAAGAAAGTGATTCTACATCATAGCAGAGTTGGCAAGACTGTAACGGAAAACCTTAGAAGAAATCAAACATTAGGAGGGATAAAGACAATAGAATAGGTATTTATTTTGAGCCTAGAATTCAGGTTTCTAAAAGCTCCAAGGAGGGATGAATAACAAAGTCTAGTGCTTGCCTAAGGTGTGAAGGAACAGTCAGATACCAGCTGTAATGAATCTGGGCCCCCTGATAAAACAGGGTAGATGCCAGCCATGGCGGGAGGAGAGGGCCTCTTAGAGGAAGACAGTAAATAAACTTGCTTGTCTTCTTCTCTCTTCTAGGTTGAAGGTACAAAAAGTGTCTTCTGAAGCATTATTTCCATCAGTTCAAGGTGAGAGCTTACTTTAAAATGGGCACCCCTTCAGTGATGAGTGTAAACCCCTTTAAAACAAACCCACAGAAAGTTAGGTCTAAATGAGTTACCATTATAAGAAACATAAGCTCACAGAGATGATTTAAAAATACAACAGGAAATTAGGCACTACTAGAAAGTTAACAGAAATAGCAAAGACCAAAGATGTTAAAAATTAACAAATAAATAGGCAAAATAATTGCATACAGTATACTTAGAGACAATTAAAAATATAATAAAAAACAAGAATGGACTATAGAAAGCATCTGAGCCCATTGGAGTTCACTAATTGCTAATAAGAACTGATGAAATTTCCAAACATTAAAATACAGCAATTAAATTAAATATGCATGCAATACATAATAGGTTAGAAGAAAAATGTAAAGAGAAAATTATTAAATAAACTCCAACAAAAAAGACTCTCATTATACAACTTAAAGGTTAGAATTACAAAAAAACTTGAAGGAATTAATAAAAAGTTCTCACACCTGCTTTCTGAATGTTTCAAAGGTTACAAAAAATATAGTGCCAGAATAACAATGTCTGATATCTTCTGTAATTTTAAAATAATAAACCACATAAAATGTGGACAATCCCATAAAAGGTACGAGGTCACATAAATCCCAAGCAGTATAAATAAGACAAGTTCTACTTTTAGACACACTTTAATGAAATTGTAGAAAACCAAAGACAAATTATCTTAAAAGCAAAGAGAAGAAATTAAACAAGCTGTACAGTGTAGTAGTTAAGAACAGACTTGAACCGGGTGATGTGGATTCAAATCTAGATACTGGTAAAAATGTCAGTTGAAATGGGAATACTTACATCATAGTAGAGACATGAGAATTAAATGACAGTATGAATAAATGTAGCCAGTGTAGTCACTGACATATTGTAGCATTTAACTTTTAAAAATTCATTTTATTACTATTACTTACATGGGAGAAACTTCTCAGGAGAAACACCAGTGGAAAGTGAAAATTATCTGCACATTTCTAAAAGAAAAGAATTTATATCTTGTAAAATTATCTTTCAGGAAAAAGTCAAAATTATCTTCAAGAAGAAAATTACTATACACCTGGTATAATTATTTTCCCTGAGCAAGGTTGAATTAAAGACATTTTGAGACCACAGTGCTTGCCATCATTATGGCTTAGACCCAAAATATTCCCCCAAAATTGAATGTTTTTTTTTTTCACCAGGAATTTAATTCAGGACCTCACACTTGCCAGGCAGGCTCTTGTGCAGTTAGTTGCATGTGTTTGGAAGGTGACTGAATCATGAGGGTACTATACCCATCAGCGGATTCATCACTTCAGTAGGTGAACATGTTAGGAAGTTACCAGGGACACAACCTGGAAAATGTGTTCTTATACCCAGAATACATTTCCTTTTCACTCTGCTTCCTTGTTGACAAGGATTCCCTTCAACAAGCCCTTCCATAAATACCATCTGTGCTTTGCAGCCAGCTGAAAATAAACAGAAAAAGTGAGCCAACACAAAAGTTTCCTCCTTTAATTTTGTGTGTCCAGTATTTTTTCCCAGTAGTGGAAAAGTGGCTAATACAGATATTGGCACCCACAGTGGGATTGTTGCTGTGACTATACCTGACCATGTGGTTCAAAAACCTTTCAAACAGGTCTGTGTGAGTAGTCTGGAAAGATTTGGAGATGCTAGCTAGAGAGAAGCCTTATAATGTTGTAAGCAGAGTAAGCAGAGATTGATGAGAGATTCTGGCTGGAACTCAGAAGACCAGAACATTGATAAGAATGAAGATACAGAAAAGGCCAGACTTAGGAGATTTCAGTGGGGAACAAAGATTCCATTAGCAGTTGCAGTACAAGTCACGTGTGTTAACCTACCACAGAAAAATCGTTTTCATTTTGCCCATATCCAAAACTGCAAGAGGCTGAGATTAAGGGTAATAGATTAGTGAATATGCAGAGAAAATTTCAATACAGCGAGGGACTAAAAGGTACTCTAGCTTTTTTAGTCAGGTTAACAGTGAGAATTACAAGCAAAAAGCAGATGTAAAAAGTTTTCTGTAGAAAGGAAGACCCTACCAATTTAGGTCCATGGAGAGCATAGTTGCTAAAAAATTACCATTAAATAGAAGCCAAGAAATTTGGGCTAAGAAATAGGAAAGATGGTTGGAAGGCAACTCAAGTATCAAAAGGACCCCATCCTTCCTAGGCTTATTGTGTAAAACTATAAAGCTTTCATTTGAGAAGAGAGTCCAGGAGTATCCTGATCAAAAAGGGAGTTGGTTCTCTGGGATTCATTTCTAAAGTGCTCAGACATGCAGGAACTTAGATGCAGCTACAGTCATGGTTCAAGAGTGCCTGGCTACTTTCCAAACTAGTGGAAGACCTTGGCATCATCCATGTGATCCTGATTTTATAGGCATATTGCATAAAAGAGCTATAGGATCTTGGAGGTTTCCAATTAGATTTCAAAAGGAGGTTTTGGAGGCCAAGCAATGTGCTGCTATGTGGGTGATGCTTGAAGCTGTGAAAGTGAAGCCAAAGGTGCAGTGGAGACTTGAGAAATTTGAAGATGCCAGGTACATGGATAAAATGCTGAGGAAAGCTACAAGCAGTGGACAGAACCAGCCTGTGAGAGATCACATGGGCTGCAACCAGCAATGCCACAGGAGTGGGGCCACCTAAGCCCATGGGAGTTTACATTTCACTGCAGCCTGCCATGGGTACTCTCCATGGAGCCACAAGACTTAATGCTTGCCCTGCTGGGTTTGGTCTGCTTTGGTTTGGTTTATTTCTGTCTCCCATTCTTCTCTTTGGAATGGGAATGTTTATTCTCTGCTATTGTATGTTAGATATATTTAATTTTTCTTTTTGATTTTCATAGGGGCTCACAAATAAGAGTTTTCCTTAAGTCTCAGGAGATTTTGGGTTTGGAATTTCAGCAATGCTAGAATTTTGACAACTCTTAGAGATGGACTAAATACATTTGGGATAATGAGATGGACATGGCAGAATGTTATGGCTTAGATCTAAAATATCCTCCAAAGTCTCACTGTTCAGAGGGTGACTGGATCTCTAGGGCATTGCATTCATTAGTGGACTTATCCATTGATGAGTTCAGGGGCTGACTGTGTTTTAGCAGCTAGAGCCTAGCTGGAGGTGGGTCACTACAGGTGTAACCTGGAAAATGTATTTTTGTCCCCAAGTCCTTCTTCTCTTTCTGCTTCTTTGTTGCCATTGGTTGAACAACTTCCCTCCACCATGTCCTTCCACTGAGCCATTTGTGCCTTGGAGTCATAAGAACCTAGACTTAAAAAGTGGGTCAAAACAAACATTTACTTCTTTAATTTGTTCCAGAAAGAGGAAAACAATGGAGATGGTCACCAACATGTTACTAAAGAAACTTGTGCCAAAGATACATCAGAATAATGTTCCTTAAGATAAACCACTAATATAAGAAGAAATTGTAAACATGTCAGTAAACCTAAATAAATACAAACTGTAAAATAACAATAAATACTTAACATCAATAGTTAACGAAATAAAATGATAAGCAGCAATAACATTATTTATGGAGTATGTATATCATTACAATGACCGTATCATAAGGCCCTTATATTACAAGATAAGAAAGATAATATCATTGCTATAAGCTGAATATTAATAGTTACAGAAACCTTCAAAAGAGTAGGAATAGAAGTTTTAATTTTCATACTAACAGAAAAATTAAAGTAGAAAAATTCTAAATTATGACAGGAAACCAGATAAAAAGATCAGAAAAAGGAAAGTAAGTCTAAATAATAAGATGGAAAAAAATAATGACATGGCCTAATTATATCACAATTCATAATTAGGAGTGTATAATTTCTTGATAATGGCTATTCTTTCTGGGGTGAGAAGGAATCCTAGTGTTGTTTTAATTTGCATCTCCTCAATGACCAGTGGTTGAACTTTTTTTTCATATTTTTTATGATTTGTATTTCTTCCTCTGAGAAGTATATATTCATCTCAAATGCCTAATTTTGGATGAGATCTTTAAATTTGGAGGGTTTAAGTTTTTCATTTGTTTATATGTTCTAGATATTAGTCTTTTGTCTGAGAGGCAACTGGCTAAATTTTTTCCCCCACTTTGTGGGTTGTCTTTTCACTCTATTGGTAATTTCTTTTGCTATGCAAAAGCTTTTTATAGGATGAGATCCCGGTTGTTGATTCTTTGTAATATTTCCTGGGTGGTCTGAGTTTTGTTTATGAAATTTTTGCCTACACCCATATCTTCAAGATTTCTACCTAGTCTCTCCCACTAGATTTAGTATTTCTGTTTTAATATTGAGATATTTGATCCATTTTGATTTTAGTTTAGTGCATGGTGAGAGACATGGGTCTAATTTTAGTCTTTGACATGTCAAAAGCAGTTTTTCCAGCACCACTTATTAAAGGGACTTTCTTCCAGTGCGTGTGCTTGACTCCTTTGTCAAAGATAAGGTGGCTGAGTGTGTGAAGCTGTGTCTGCATCTTCTAATTTGTTCCACTGATCCTCAGGTCTCTCTCTCTCTCTCTTTTTTGGAAAATATAATGCTCTTTTTATCATAATAGCTTTGTAGTATAATTTCAATTCAGGGATTATGATACCTGCTGCCTTACCTTTGTTGCCTAGGATTATTTTTGTTATTCTAGGTCTCTTCTGTTTCCAAATTAATTTTAGGAATGCTTTCTCTAGTTCTGTGAGGTATGTTAATTGCATTTCGATTAGGATTGTATTAAATCTGTGTAACAATTTTGGGACTATGGCCATTTTCACTATGCTTGTTTTTTTACCCATGAGCAAGGAATATCTTAATAAATACTGGATATGGTGTGGGGAAAAAGGAACACTTCTCCACTGTTGGTGGGAGTATAGACTGGTGCAATCACTGTGCAAATTAATGTGGAGATTCCTCAAAAAACTAGCATTAAAAGTGCCTTTTGAACCAACTCATTTCAGATAAAGGAGAGTTAAAAAGCCAGAGAGGCCCAGCTGGCTTCACCTCAAGAGTCCATGTTTAGCAGCTGTTATGGTTTATGCCTAGATGTCCCCACAAAGCTTCATGGGTCATAGGGTTTTTTAGAGGTGCCTGAATCTAGAGTTTGTGATTGAATCATAGTACAATGCTGGGATTAAGAGTTCTGGGATTGAGAGTGGGTGATTGCTGTGAATCCACTGATTGGATGGCACTGACCTAATGCCATAGACTGGATACCTTATATGGGACAGAAAGAGGCTTATCTTACTCTCTCTTGTTGCTTTTGCTATCTTCCATCACCATGAATTGTTGCCCCTCTGCCATGTGCCTTCCTGCCTTAAAGCCTTGTGGACTGAAACCTCTACAGACCTGTGAACTGAATAAACCTTTTCTCTTTAACTTTGGATATCAGGTATTTTGTCTCAGCAATGATAAAAGTAACTAAGACATTAGCCTTCGAACACAAACCACAGAGTATCCTCCACTTGCCATTCTCTTTCTGGACACCATGGCCAGAGAGTCCCTCTGACAACTGCAACCTAAACCTGAGATGCTTAGGCCCTGTCATTATGTAGTCCAGGGAATCCTGAGATTGCTGAAGCCTGGTGTTTTGAGGGATGGCTGGCAGCTTTGCCCCCGCTGGTGCTGGCAGCCTTTATGGCTTTAGATTGCAGTGCAATGCAAAGGGAGCCATTTGACAGTGTTTGCACCTTATCATTTCCAAAGAATCTCTGCTCTTGAGGCAATCGGTGCTCTCAGCTGTCTGTCAAGTCCCAGCACTTTTAATCCTAAACATCTGAGTACTGGGGCTGAGGAAACTGAAGGAAACTGACCACAAGAAAAGTTATTTGCAGATCCTGATTTCCTCACTCCTGCATCTTTCTACTATTCTTTCTTACCTTGTCAGTCTGGGTAGATAATTGGACCTCTGCCTGTGTCAGTGGCTCCTAAAGTAATTCATAATTCTGGACTGGAGCTACTAAAAAGTCTCTGTTTTAGGAAAATCTATGTTTTGTGGTGAATCAGTTGCTTCCTCCAGGCTGCCTTCTTCCTGTCCTGGCTTGAGGTCAGGGACATTTCCATTTGGGGACCATCCACCTTGCCTTTAATGTATATTTTGTCTGCTATGGGATACTGAATGACCACTCTGTTAACAAACAGACCAAGGGAATTGGTGAATTGGCACTTTAACAATGGAGTGGGATTTTAGTTTTTACTGTAAACTGGCATGTAAAATATATTCTGGGGCTGTAGCTGTAGCTTAGTTATGTAGTAATAGCTTAGCATGTATGAGATTTGATACCCAGCACTGCAAAATAAAATACCCAGATTTTAGTTTTTACTGTAAACTGGCATATAAAATATATTCTGGGGCTGTAGCTGTAGCTTAGTTATATAGTAATAGCTTAGCATGTATGAGATTTGATACCCAGCACTGCAAAATAAAATAAAACAAAGTATACTCTATCCTCCTACCTTTACAGATGTATCCTGGTAATAATGTAAAGAAAGAATTCCTGTAAATCTATGGTTTCTATCTGTTTAAGGGATAGCAGAATATTAATCAGTTAACTAAACTTAATTATTAGTGCACATGTTTAGCTCTTTTGCCTATGGGCTAAAGGTAGTTGAATGAGTAATAAAGACTTACATAGATTTTGTATTCGTTTTATCTAATTTGTTTTTCTTGCCTTTATTTCAGCAAAATCACTAATTTTGTTGGCATAATCAAGATGTTTACATAATTTCTTTTCAATTCATAGCAATCATCTGAAGGGTTTAAAAGTTGTAATTATATTCAGGTTCACAAAATGTAAGCATATATTATGAGAACATATAACTTAAGTAGAAAATGTTATTTTGTATGTTTCCAAATGTCATCTTTTAAAATATCCAAAATACCTATGAACTTTAAAGGTTGAATATAAATTATAAAATATATGTCAAAATTTTATTACATTAAGATTTTAAATGTTAATTTTTAAAGACAAGATTATTTGTATTATAAGAATTCTATGCCCCTCTGGTCACTAGTATAAAGAAGTAGTACTATGCTACCTATATATTACATATATTCAAATTTGAGGGCATCGTGACTATCAATATTGCAAGACACTTGTAGAGTATCATTTTCAAACTTTCTGAAAAGTGTGCTAATTGAATAGCATGGGGAACAGAAACTAGAAAAAGAAAAATTCCAGGATAAATGGTTGAGAAATGATACTTTGCTTTAAAAAATCCATTACATCTATGTAGGACTTTTTTCTTTACCTTGCATTCTTGCTCTCACATCCTTCAAGCATTCCAAAGCAATGTCATCATAACTCATTACCCTTCTCAACTTTCGAATCAGGTTACCTTTTCTTTCAAGGAATTCTTTTTGTACTGGAGGAGGCATGGACATGGACATGCATTTCCCTCGGACTGGAACAGTGCAGGCCTGACTGTTATGGATTGTGCTGCAGCAGCTTGTAACTAACAGGGGCACCAAGTGCTCCTTAGTAAATCTGTTGTGTGTGATTGTGGAGCCCTCTAAAATACCTCGTGCCTGATTCTATGAAACTGTCCATTCTACCCATAATGACACTCTTCAAGAGATCTATGGCTAAAATTTGGAATCTTTCATTCCAATGATTTTCTATACTTGCTTTCAAAAGGAGAGTGTGCCTTATATACATCCAGTCTTGTACCTTGCTCTGTGATTAAAGTTGCCAATGAAAAGAGATATTCTCTGATTTCCATCTGGGTATAAAAAATGCCTGTTAGTTGGGCATCCACCTTTACAGAACTGTATTCTTTAAATATTTTGAGGGCACATGGTGCCCGTCATGTAAGTTCATGCCCCTAGCTTTGGAGGATCATGTTTTCATGGTGAGTAGGGCAGAAATTAAACATGAGTCAACAGTTAAAGCAATTAAGAAAATATAAATTCAGAAATACATCCATGTATTCACTGTATGCATCAACCCATTCAATCTTCATAACAACCCTGTGAGGTAGATCTAGTTATTCCCAGTTTCCTCATTATAGATATGAGGAAACTGAGGTAAAAATGTTAAGTATATTGCTTAAGAAAACTCAGCCAGTAAGTGGCAATGTAGGTTGTGAAATCTGGCAGCTAGGTTCATTGTCACACCCTGAGCTGCTGACATTAGTTTGCCTGTGGTCCATTCTCAGAAAGAGATCACAAAACCAATAAGCCTAGGTTTGTTTTCAACTTGATTGTCAACAGTGTTTTAAATGCTCCATGGAGTGAAGTTCTTTTTGAACATCACATAAAACTATGGGCTCCTTCTTCCTCCAAAAATGAACAAGTTATTGCTTTTGTGTGAGCCAGAGAAGAAGCCAAAAGCTGTAATGTAAAATGCTCAGGGTGGCTATATACAGTTCACTCCAAGTCAGCAAGTCTGTGCACTCTAACATGTTTAGCTCCAATAAGCTTTGAGGTCTTCCAAATATGCAGTGAAATAAATGCTAGTTTAGAACATTTTCCACCAAGTTACTTGCAAGATAAGATCATTGCTTGTTATCTCTGGGCACAATGTTAAAAACTATTCAGAATGACCAGTTTTGAGCCATTATCCCCTGTATTTGTTTCCTCAGCATGTGTCTTACAATCTCTGCATTTTACACTGCCTTTTTGAGAGGCTGGGGAAACCTAGAATCAGCATGGAGAGCACAGCCTCCTTTCTCTCATCAGCAGGCCCTTATTTACCATCTCATTCCACGGTCTTGGCTATTTAGATGTGGTGTTATTTTTTATTCCAGTGCAAGGCAATTGAAGCCAGCCTTTGGTACATACTAGCAACCTCTGAAATGAAAAGCTATGGAGGAAGCAATTTGCAAATTCAAACTTTCCCAGGATAGAGGTGGAGCTACTAGAGCTGTTGTCCCCAAAAGAAGGACAGATTTTCCTGTTTTACAGAATTAGACTGGTTCTCATATTAAACATCAAAGAGGAATATTTCTCCAGTGGTCCAGGAAGGCAGACCTAGAGAGGCACTGAGCATGTATCCTGGCCTGCCTTCTGTTCAACTTAAAATTTTTTAAATTGATGAACAATAGTTACACTTATTTACATTATAATTCAGTACATATATACAATCAATTATTAGCATTTCCATCCCCACTGATATTATTCTGTATATGCATGTGTTGAGAGGATTCTAAATCCCCTGTAGTTATGTTTAAATGTATGATTACTTAGAATAGACTGTAGTTGCGCTAGTGTGCTACAGAACATTAGAACTGCTTCCTTTCTGTTGCCTATACTTTGGGGAAATAAAAATGGATAAAATTCCACCTCTTGTTCTTAGGACCAAGCTCCCTCCACTCACTCAACAGTTTGAACTTCAGTTGGACTACAGCAGTGCCTTTGATGTGCACATGGAGCTCTGTGTGAACATGCTGGAGTCAGAGTGTAGCCCCTTCCAGCTGATAGGGCTAGGACTAGGGTGAAATGGGTGAAGACAGTGATTGGTACCCTCAGGTGCAAAATTTAAAGGTGTGCCCTCAGTAATAAAATTAAACCACTCTCTTGATGGAAATACTTAAAAAAATCAAAATTAATGCAAAAAACTCATGATGAGCAAAACATAAATTTTTTTTTAAAAACTAACTAACAATACAGTACAGTATTATATTAGAGCTCAAGAACAAAGAAAAAACAAATCAGTAATACTGATCTTGCCTTTGCCAAAATTTTTGATGTTTATATATGCTTAATGTTAATTTTTTGAAAGAAATATTGCACTAAAATATTATTTATGTTATTATTGAGTTTCTTACCACTCCCTTATACTTGGTGCCCCAAGTTGACAAAAATGGCCTCACTATAGTGCCAGCCATGCAGTTCGGAGGGCTTAACTGTTTGGAGCCTCATGACCACTCTTTCAAGTGGGGAGGCAAGTATGCTATTATCTGCATTTCACAATAAAGAAACTAAGTCCCATAACAAATGGCATGGACTTTGCAAGACCTCATAATGCCTGTTAAAGAAGGGATTAAAATCAGGCCTGCTGACTGAATCTGGAACTCTTTTCCCTGGCAACAGAGATTTTCAGTCTCGGAGGATCAAAAGTCATCTAGGAGAAATGCTAAAATCTAGACTCCTGATTCCCAGTGCCAGAAACTCTGATTCAGAAAGTCTGGGATAGAATAGAAGAATTTGCATTTTTCAAATAATGACACAAATTCATTTTGACCTCCATGGACCACCAATCACCGTTTAGTCCAATAGATGGGGTTCTTTGAACAATCCTGGATCTCTCTAAATGCACTGGGTACTTGGGATGACCACCACAAAGAGAGGAAAGAGGAGCTCAAAGACAAACTGTCATGCCAGTTAGAGCTGAGTTCTTTTTGTTCCACTGTTTTCTAACCCAAAGCAAGTGAGAGAAAGTACTGAGAAGCATTAGATCACTTAACTTCAGTGCTTCTGAAAAGGGTACCTAAAGGTACAAATGCAGTATCATGGCCACAGAGGCCTTGAAAAGGTTGAACTGAGTATGCACTGAAACAAAAGCAACTTGAAAAAGACTCTTCTGGCATTTCCAGAGTAAGCTTTCTGTTTCAGGTCAGACGCATAAAGATCAAACAAACAAATAAAAATATTTAAACTGGATTCTTAAACTATTCATCTAAAAAAAGCTGATGTTTTCTTTTTTATCTGGTGCTAGTCATGCGATTTTACCAAAGCTTTTCAAACACAATTTCCAGTTGCCTCTTTCCTTAGTGGTTTCCAATAGTCTCACATAGCTTGATTATAGCAAAGGGTGGAATTTCATGCCAAAATGAAATTTATTGGTCTATTTTGTTTTTGGGGCTGTGGGTAAAAGATGTGGCAAAGAGAGCTAGTTATCTAATAATTAAAGTTAAAAGAAGTTGGCCTCAATGAACTTTTTGAACTGAATGTTTCTGCTTGTCCTGGTTCTCTGCCTCGTGGTACATGGCTACAGATATACTCTTCATGGGGTCTGCAGGGCCACGTGCCCTAATAGCAACAAAACTGTGACAACAGTTGGTCTTTTGAGCTTGCGCTTGGACGATGGCTGCTTTGACGTTTGCTACTGGGCCCAACTCGGTGGTACGGTTTCCAGAGGTGCAGTCCCAGTGCTGCTAGGAGAATGCACGAGCACAATACCCTTACTTTCTAGAAGATTGCTTCCTCTTGCTTTGTTCCATTCCTGTTTGTTGAGTGCCTTCTCTTGCTCTGTAATTTCTAGGGCAACACATGTTTAACCCCATCTCCAGAGTCTATGTGGGGCTTGAGAATTGTCATTTCTAGGAAGCTTCCAGTGACTCCTGATAGAAACTTTGAAAACCACCAACCTATAAAATGATTCTCAAATATGAGATTTACCTGCAGAGCTTTTATAAAATTGCTGAGGCACAAGTTCAACCCTGACAGTGTCAAGATGGGGCCTGTATTCATTTTCCTAGTGCTATTATAAATAAGTATTACAAACTAGGTGGTTTAGAACGATGTAAGTTTATTCTCTCACACTCCTGCAGGTTAGGAATCCTAAATTAAGATGCTGGCAGGCCCACGATTTCTCAAATGCTCTGGGAGAGAGTTGACAGTTTCTAGCTCTTAGTTGTTGACAGCATTCTTTGGTTTCTAGACACATCACTCCCTCCTCTGCCTCTACCTATACATGCCTGCTTGTCTATAGGCAGCTGTGTGTCTTCTTTTAAAAACACAAGTGATTGAAGTCCTGTCCTACTCCATTGTGACATATTCTTAGTTTATATCTCAATTACTTCTTCAGGGACCATACGTGAAAGTCACAGTCTGAGATTTCAAGTAGACTTGTATTTTGCAGGGTTGGCATCAGACACTATTCATGGCTCTACAGAGCCCATTGCTAGATTATTATAAGATCCCTGTTTTACCCAACTTTCATGAAGATTGTGTCATAGATTTATGATAGGGAAAAAATTCTGGAATGGATGAGTTTCTGTCCTCATTCAGTCATCTCAGCCTAACAGATAAAACATACTTCCGATTTATCTTAAAGTTTATTATAACTAACTGCAGAATCCAAGGACTTTAAAGTGTTTATCTGTATTACTAATTTAACTCCAAATTAAAGACCCTTTCCTCAAGATGGTGAAGGCATTTCTTTGTAGAAAGAACTCTATTCTGTTCCTTTTGGGCATTTTATAGGGAACATATCTATAAAAAACTCAGATTACACACTTCTTCAAAGCTTTTAATGATAAGAAACCATGTTTTTGAACTTCCCATTACGAACTAGAAATAATATTTTCACATGAAACAAAGTGCTAAATTACTAAACTGCCTCCGTAGAGTTTTGAATTTTGTACAATGTAAATGATTGTTTTCCACGAATGAAGACCACAGGGGCGTCTCTTTAAAATGCCTGTGATGCAAAGCAGGAGGCAGAATGCCTGCTGGCTGAACTTCAGAGTAGAAGAGGAGGTGATCTATCAGGGTGAGGAAGGGAGCTCTAACCAGGAGGCTCCAGAGCCAGGCAGGATGTGGTCATGTTTTGGAAGATGTGGTGTGGATTTTAAGTCAATTGGAAGTCAGAGAGTAAGTGAGGTTTGTTTTCGAAGAGGTGGCATCTGAGCTGGAGATCAGAATCATCTAAGTGGTTTTGTGTTGCTCTGTTATGCTAGTATTAGGTACAGTGATGGGATCAGCAGGATGCTTTGAAGCTCCTCTGTGACCCCATGCTGTTGGGGGGTGTGTATAATGGGACACACGCTTCAGGCAGAATCAGGAATCCTGAGTTCTAGTCTTAGCTTTACCATACATGCGTTCTGAGAGTCCTTGCCATTTTTAGTGATGTGGGGATACAGGTGTCATTAACAACATGTGATTTCACATAGCCTGCTTTGTGTTGCTATGTCTACTCTACGCAGATATCTTTAAAACAAAAGAAAACAAAAAGGGTAAGAAATTTAGCCACTAATTTAGATTTTTGGAAGTAGTTTTTCAGGAGTATACCTATCGTTTTGGTATCAAATATGACAGAAAGATTCTTCTCACTATACCAGGAACATTGCAACATTTAGAAGTTAGGGAAATATCTATGTACTTCTGCAACACTTATGATGCTTTTAAAAATCTTAACCACATGCTCAAAAGTTATAGTAAGTTCCGATTTTCTTTTTTAACCAATAGTAGTGAAAACTTTGTATCATGACACTTTATCTCCAAGACAATCCATCCTAATAAGCTCTGCTCGTTTCTGAGAGTATACTCTCAAGTTTCAGCTAATTCAGACATTCTATTTTCGTTCTCAAATCTTCATATAGCATCTTCCCTCAGGGAGAATTCACATGATCCTAGCTATGTGACAGAAGTTTCTGGCATTTGGGTGGGAGGCCTAGGTAACAGAGGTAGTTGTAAATCAAAGGTAGCCTCCTGGTTACTGATATATTTTTCTCTTTATCCGTCTTTGCTTCAGGAAGAAAGTGTACTTCCTGCTTGAGGTTGACATTACTGTTCTCCATGCCATCTCCTCCATTCCTGTTTTATTTATTCTGTTTGGCATGAAAGATACATCTTAATGTATCCGAAGTCAATTCCACTGAGGGGAAAAAGTTCAAATCAGAAAATGACTTTTTAACTAAAAAGGAAACTAATATTTTAAGTGCAAAAAAGCTCAGTATACTCTATATATAGAGTATACTGAAACACCTCCATTCCCTCTTCCCTCACCCAGTGGTAACCACCATTACACTTCCTGTCTCTACTGACGTGATTACTGTTGGTACCACATGTGCGTGGAGTCGTGCAATGTTTTCTCTTTTGTATTCAATGTCGCTCACTGGCCACAGTGCCCTCAAAGTGCACCTATGTTGTACCATCTGGCAGGTATCATTCCCTTTTAAGAGTATATAATGCTCCCTTATATGTACATATGCCAGGTTTTTTATCCATTCATTTATTGATGGGTATTTGAGTCTTTCTACTTCCTGGCTATTTTGATTAAAGCTTCTATGAACATGGATGCATACGTATCTGTTCAAGTCTCTGTTTTTAGTTCTTTCTGACTCATATCTGGAATCTGGAATAGTAAATCATTTGAATGTTATTAAACACATTTTTCAAATACTTTTTTTTTACAATTTTAACAAAATACATTTCCTGCTAAAGTTCTCAGTTTTCTCCTCTCTCTGGGTGATGCCCCCATTCCTCTAGTTTCCCAAACTGGACATCTTTGTGTCACCTTAGACTCTTCACCACTGATTTTCTCCACTGTACAGTACATCACATACCCCTGGTTCTCATATTGGATTCCTTTAATTAACCCTGTGATGACCTTAACCCAGGTGGGATCACTGTGGATTATTCCCAAAGATGTCTGATGTAGTTTATATTTCCAGATGATTTTCTTGCTAACTTCCTAACATTGCCATCAAAGTAATTTTCCTAAAACATCAATTTCATCAACTCACTTCTTGCTGAAGAATACTGAGTGGCATTAAGTTCAGAATGCTTGTCTGAGATTAAAGGTAGTAGATTGAATCATTATCATCTATACAACGTTATTTTGCCTTTCCCTCTTGCATTCTTTTCTCCTCCAAAGACTCTATTTAATACAAGTTTTTCAGGCGCTTTCCCCCAGATCTATGCCATTGTTTTCCACTCACCTAAATCCTTTCACAAATTGTTTTCTATTGCTCTTCACAATACATAAGATCTCTATTTGTTTCCTATTTATTAGTTTTTGCTTCCTTTCAGACACATGCTAAGTTTCCTGAATGCAAGATATTGCCTGTAGTTTGTAAGACTCCAATGATTCTAGGCGTTACATGCTTACCGGTTCATGAAATAAGACAACATACCAGGAGTACACAAATTGCAAAATATGGAGACAGATTTTTGTCAGAGTCCTTAGGACACAGCTGCTTTACAACCGGGGAGAAATTTCTCATAGCAGTTGTCAAATACCAGAATAGCAAAAGTGCAGTTATTTAAATAGTTCCTTATGCATATTTTGCACTGTGGTGTGCAAACTTTGGCCAGTGAATTTTCAACACGAAATGCTATCCAGGTGAGTCTGTTTCTCATTTTAAATAATTCTGAAAATATGTGAAGTACTCAGTAAGTATCTCTGGCCTTCTCTTAATAGTCCAGAGGATCTCACATCCTGGAAACACACTAGTATAGGAAATATGTAATGTTCTTACAACTATTAAGTTTGGAAGCTATTTTCAAAATAACTGTTATAAAGCTTTTAAATCCAGTTAATAAAAAAGAAAAATTTTCCCATAACTAGGGTTTAGGAAGAACAGTTTCACACCTCATAATAGTCTCATAAATGGATAATTTGACACTAAGTTGGGAATGCAAATCATTCTTCTGTAAGCAGAGGTGACATTCAGAAATTTAACTGTAGAATCTGGCATTTCCCCCTCTTGCATTAGGATTTGGATGTTGGATTGTAACACTGACCAACACATGTTTAAGAAAGGCATGTTGGAGAAGATCAGACAAATAAAAGCTAAAGAAACTGCAAAAGAGATCTTCATGAAGAGAGAGATGGAGCTGGACAGAGAGAGAGAGACAGAGAGACAGAGAGAGAGACAGAGACAGACAGAGACAGAGACAGAGAGAGAGAGAGAGAGAGAGAGAAAGAAATTCATCAGAAGAACTTGCACTGATACTTCTGGCCATAGGAATACTGTGAAATTTTACACATAAGTATGTCAATTAAAGGCAGTCTGAGTTTTTTTCCTGTGAATAATGACTAAATAAAATCATACAATCAAATCAGCTTATTTCCATCTCCTATTTATAGACATTATATTACACAAGCTTTTTGCATATAAATACCAAATTTGGAGCCCACACCCCAGGCGGTGCCTCTCTGTGGCTTACCCTCTCCCTTTCACTGCACTTGGTTGAGTCGCATAGGCACTCACGGCCTTTACATTAAATGGAGATTCTTCTAATTCCTGCTAATGCAGTCAGTAAGAAAGGCATACTTGAAAATGTTTGAAGACCCCTGATACTAAAGTGCTGTTGTAGCCACTATTACAGTTATGAAAGTTGAATGTTTAAAATACCTACCATTCTACTAATATTTAATTAACACTGTTACACCACCAGAAAATCCCAAAGAACCTATTGTTGTGGCTTGGCTGACAGACAGCTTGTCAGGAAATGATCAGTAGTGGCTGTGACTTGGGGCTAATTTCATGGATGTTTTCCAGTTGCAGTGATCTTCCTTCCCCTTTCCAAACAAAAGTGCTTCTGAAAATTTCTGCTTAACATCTTTCACTTTGAATAAAGAAAACATAAAACATTCCCCATGCAGCTGGTACTGGTGAAATTACTTCTCTGGAGGGAACAGCTGATGAGGGGTCGCGTTTGAGCAGCACCAGGCAGAAGGTTTCATTCTACGTGGGAGCCCACACTCAGACCTGCAACCTGAGCTGCGTCCCCACAGCCCACCCCTACACACACACACACACACACACACACACACACACACACACACACACACACACGCAGTGCACCCCCCCACACTTCTAAATGAACACAGACGGTTAGCACCCCAAGTAGGCATCTAGGAAGACAGCTGCAAGCCTTTCTGATGGCTGTCATTTCACTCTGCAAATAAAGTGCCTTCAAGATCTCCGTGTAGTTTCTTAATCTGAGATCAGTCTCCTTTGGGCATTTAGCCACTTCCTGTTGGGAAATACAGCAGAAGCGTCATACTCAAAAACTCGATTCAGCTGAAATCAAATGTTCCTTTAACTCCTTGGTTGTATAGTATTTAATACAAGTCATATTATGATAAATCCATATTAGCTCCTAACAGACAATATTATTTTTCCTCCAGAGCTGCACACCATCAACTGATCTATTTGTTTCTCTGTGTGAAATAAATTAATTTTTCAAATGTAATACAAGAGAGGATAAAGTCAAACTTCATAAACTCTGAAAAACAATCTAAATCTTTATAGTCCCTTCCCAATCAGATGGAACATATGTTTTTCTTCATTTATTTCAGTATAAAATATGCAAACAATTACCTGGATTTGGAGGGCATAATTATTGATATCTAAAAGGTTATTATTGATTTATAGAGTTCTCTAGTTTAATAGAATACAGACTTAAGAATAAGAAAAACACTGTTTTCTCCAGAAACAATAAATGTCTCACAGAGGAAATGTAAGATTTAAGAGTAATTTTTAAAAGATATATATTCTATAGTTTGTGGATCTAGGAAATGTTTCTCAACTGAACAACTTCTGTGTAATGAAAATCTTGTAAATCCATCTTATGAATTGTAGTACATTTTATATACCTCAAAACGCAGTGATTAAGTTCCAAGGGTAGTCTTTGTTATGTTTGAATTCCTCAATTTTCTATCATACATGTATAATTCTCAGTCAGCCAATTAAATACTGTATTAACAAGTGTAAAATATTTAATTAAGCAAGAAATTTAGTTGAATTTACATCCTATCATGTATGCATGTTCTTTCTGTGTCTCTTATGCATACATGCTCACACACATGTGCACACACATAAACACATAAAAGCTCATTTAATGTTGAAGAATGTGATAATGCTTAATATCATCATGAAAATGTAAATAAAACATTAAACCTTCCTTGGACAAGACCTCATACTTTATATATATATGTTAAATTATTGTTGTAATGTAGTGAATTTTAACTTTCAGTGTTTAGAGTGCATGGTATCAACATCAGAGGTAAGAAAAGAAATAAATATTTTTCTGGTAGGAAAATTTTTAATTTACTAAGTCATTCACAAAAACCTTAATCATACCTAACATAGGATTTTAAATTGTACAAAAGCTTCCTAACTTGCAGCCTTTACATGAAGATTGGCCCAGTGCCAAGAGTCCAAAAGCCACATGTTTTAAGAAGTGAAAACAAAATAGCACAGAAATGCCTAGGTTTGGTGCATGTATTTAATCATACTCCAAAACCATATCCATAAATCTGTACAGTTGGTAATGTATCACCTTTTTTTTACTCCTTTTTATCTGATTTATAGATGAGTACTGTTTTGTACCTAAAACTGGCATTTAGAAGAAAACATAACCAGAGACCTCAGCTCTGCCAAATACAGAGTAACTAGGACTAGATTTACCCTCCCACCTTAAGCAATTAAAAAAAATTGGATGAAATGTGAACTAGTGACTTTTGACCATTAGGCAGCACAAGACAACAGTACCTGAGAAAGGGAAGAAACAAGTGCTGTGATGGCACCAACCAATGACTGAAGCACTTCTGGCTGCACAGGAAGAGAAGCTGAGCTGAAGGAAACAAGATTATAGTTCACAGAGGCTGAGGCACTTAGACTCTGTAGGCGGTGTTGGAAAGGGAGCTTTACAGGTAAGGAGGGAGAAGAAAGGAGAAGACGGGAAGGGAAGAGGAGCAGAAGAAAGGAAGAAAGGGGAGAAGAGGTAGAAGAAGTAAAAGAGGAGAGTCCTGTATTTTTCACAAATGCTGAAAAACAATTTAAATCGTTATACCCTCTTCTTAGTCAAATGAAACATACATATTCTCCATTTATTTCTGTATCAAGTGTGCAAACAGTTGTCTGGATTTAGGGGGTAAAATTATGAAGAAGTTGATATAAAAATATTAGATATCAAAGGGCTTAGTGACTTGAGTTTCTGGCGTGGAAGACAGGACCACTGGAAAGGATTAGTGAGACTGGAAGAGCTGGAGAGTTTATTACCATCAGGCACAGTGGTGATAACTCATAACAGAAAAACACAGACTGTATCAATAGAATCCTTATAAATACATTGCGTTAGTAGTGGCCTAAATTAGCTATAATCCAAAGGCTTCCTGAACCTACCTTAGCAAAGTTGAAAAGCAAGTTTTGAAATTACTCAGTCTATTCTGAGTAACTCAACTGCTTGCCAGATTAAAATCCAACAGTAAAGAAAGAAGGCAATATCTGGAAATCAATGGCAAAATTTACAATGCTACAGAAATTTACCGGCCACATCAATCTGTTTTCTGCTGCTATAACAAAATACTTGGACCTAGCTACTTAGCTCAGTTTTGAAGGCTGAAAGTCTGTGATTGGGAAGCCCTGCCAGTTTGACCTCTGGTGAGGGTGTTCTTGGCTGAATCATAACATGGTATGTGTCATCATAGCAGGAGTGTTTGTGAAAAAAAAGAGGTCACAGGACAAGAGAGAGAGTCAGAGACTGGGAAAGGGCCAGTTTTTAAAAATAATAACTGTTTCACAGGAAGTAACTGGGGTGCTGTGAGAGGCACCACGATTAATATTTCCCATTAGGTCCCACTTCTTAAAGGTTCCACCATTTTAAACACGCCTCTAGGGTCAAGTCTCCAGCACGTAAACTTGTGGGCGAAACCCTTAAACCATAGCAGCAAGTCTACAAAAAAAGCAGCAAAATATGATCCATAACTAAGAGAATATCAAGTAGTAGAAAAAGTTTAGGAAATAATATAATAGATTTAGCAAGTAAGTACTTTTCATTATATTATACATATATTCAAAAATGTAGAAGAAAACACATGATGAAGAAAGAAATAGAAGACATAAAAACATTACATAGTTTTTAGAATAATAATAGCTAAAACTTAATGAGAATTTTCAAAGTGTCAGGCACTGGGCTGAGTGCCGTAAGGGCAGTATCTGACCTAACTATACCCTCACTCTCACATAGCAGAGGTTATGGATGAAGATACTATTAGAGAGGAGGAATAATTGTACATCACTGAGCAGAAACTTGGAAACAGGTAGTCTGCATTCTAGGTTCATGTTTTTCAGCAATATTCCATATTGTCTGCAGCACTATTTGCTACTAAATATAATTCAGTTTCAACATTTTTTCTTTTTCTTTTTTTATCTGTACCGGTGATCGAACTCACGACCGCGTGCTTTCAAGGCAGGCACTTAAGCCACTGAGCTAAATCCCCAGCCCTTAAACAATGAGACTGTTTACTGAAATTCTTAAAAGTTCTTACTAAAATGACACTTGATTCTTTGTATGTATATGAGCTGTACACACAAGTACAAGTGCACAATCTAAGGGAGATTTGTTGCAGATCTGAGGTTTTTGTAAGGTTTGAGAGGGGGAATGATTGAAGTTATTCATATCCTGCTGTTTCCTCAGAAAGATATGGTAGAGATGAATTGAGGGAAATTTACTACTTACTGGTAAAATAAAATGATGTCAGATTGTATATATCAAATTTCTTGCTGTTAAAACATTCTACAACTGCTAATTCAATTAATGTATGTATAATAAGAGTGCAATCATAGTTGAACTGAGCAGCAGTCATGTATCCTGCTCTGTGCTAACATATGTGTGTTCCCACACTTCATCCTTAGAACAACCCTTGAGGAAGAGAGGCAGGTTGCCTGAAGTTACACGGATTGTGTAAATGAGTTGTACATAACAATTTTGTGTACATTTATTTTAATGGTTTTTCTATAATACGAATCTAAAGAAAAGATTATTTAGTAAGCTAGCCTTAACTGTAATTAACGCACTAGCCAACTGATAAAGAGTAAAAGTACATCCATTAAAAAAAAAAAAACTGTTGGGAAAGCCATTAGTGAAGTAATCGTATTTATTCTCAAAAGCACCACAGAGAGGAGTCTATCTATCCTGAGATTAAAACGTTTTAATTTCATAGTATCTGGAATCCATAGTTATGTCAAAGATTTTTCTTTTCCTGAGTAGACTATAAACTGCGTAGCAAGGGTAATTTGACACTTCTTCACTCCTCGCAAACAAAACAGAAAGTCTACTTGAGTGACTGTGTTGGGTCACAGATTAGCTCAATAGTAAAATTAGGACTGAACCTGTCTCAAGTAGGTTTTTGTCTAACATTTCATCCCTTATACAAAGCTACTTTCCCCTCGAAGGTGAGTAGTCCTGTGCTGAGTGCCACCGGGCTGAACAGGACTCAGTGATCAGGAGAAGGGTACTGCTTCATACCTTTTAACCTTGCGAGTCAAGTCAATCCCATTTCAGTGAGCACTTAATGTGAAGCTGCATATATTCTAAGTTGAAGATGGAGCATCAAAGTTCCAGATGCTGTCCTAGTTGTCTAAACCAGGTAACTAATTAATAAACAAACATGAAAAACCATTGTGCCTATTTTAATACCAACCCCGCACTGAAAAATCATTCATATTAGTAGTTACTAGCCATAAATTAAAACAAATGAACAAAACCCTACTTGATCTGATAACTGCAATCATTTGTAAACTAATTGTATTACTGTTGGTCAATCAGTTCCTATAATTTTGATTTCATTGACCTGAAAAAAGTCTAAAAATTTGGGACCAACATAACTCAACTAGAGTTTAAAGCTAAAGAAAAAAATACCATCATCTATAACCATCAACACACAAAGATTTTGTTGAACATCAAATGAGTACTCAGAGAATTATCTTTTGTCCCCATTGGTAGAATAATTATTTAAACTTGATAAATTCAGCACTGTGAAAGAATACTCATTTCATTTTTCCTATTTCAAGAGCAGGGACTTCTTTGCAAATCAGAATTTTAGTAATTTCTGTGGAAAAATTTGATTATCAGTAACATAAAAACATTAGACTAAGAAAAAAAAAAAAGTGCAGCCTACACCCACCAAGGGGCATTCTCCAAGGATTTGGTGTTGGCTAAGGGGGTAATGGGAACTGAAGCAGCTTTCCTGCTTTTGATGGTACTACTGAGGAGAGTTAGCTCCCACTGCCAGATGGGTCCTCCTTGAACTTGAGGTTGGTAACACAGAGAAATAAGTTGTTTTACTTATTCACTGCCTGTGTTTTTTATAAAGTCAAAATATAGTTAAGTATATCTTATTAATGTAACCACCAAATTACAAGTCCATAATGGAGTTTACTTGTAGTGATTAAACTGTTTTTTGGAATAGCTACCCTCTTTGGATAGCTTTTTGGATAGCTACTTTGAGAATCAGATGACAGCTATAGACTTTTCCAACCATAAAATTGCACACATCCACACACGTGCAGATATTTGCCAAGTATTCCTGGGGGATCCCTGAATGCCATCAGGGGATCCAAGTTTAGAGATTTCAGCTTTGTTGCATAAAGGATTTGCAGAATTCAATACGATTACTTCAAGTTATAATGTGGATAATGTTTTAGTTTCTAGATGATATCTAGGAAATCCTTTATAATTATCCTCACTGTAGTTTTCTCTTAAATCCCCCAACACATGTTTCTAGACTGGAGATTATATTTTCATTTTGGCTCCTGGATTTCACTCCCAGGTCTCTGCCAGGCCTGGACCACAGTTAGCTGTGGCTCAGAAAATCTGTGTAGCTCTTATTATCAGGGTTTGGATCTTGTTCCATGACCCCTTACTATGGATTTACATTCAGCTTCACCTGGATGATACAAAAGAATGGTCTTTCTCTTAATATGAAATCCCACAGAACTTAAATGTTGTCATTACTTGAGCTTTACATAACACTGCTGTCTGAAGACTGTCGGTAGTATGCTTCAACTTTTGAGATTGGAGTTTGTAAATACCATCGTATGTTGGAATCAGACCTGAGGTCACTGTCTATTCCTTGTATGCTCTAAGTTTTAGTATTATACAAGATCCTTAGTAACGAGGTAGAGCTTGTTATGTGTGTGTGTGTGTATTCTCTTCTGTCTTACAGAAGTCTTGGGATGCTGGAAGGATAGGATCATGTTCAGAGTTGACATTAAGTCCATTGATCTACAGGAAAAGAAATGGTCAAGGCAGGTAGTAAAATGTTTCCTCATTGGTGATTTAGTATATTAACTCCTAGTCAACAGGGAGTCGGTCTGAGTAACATTTAACCGGCTAGCATTCTTCAATCACTGAGACAATGTGTCTTAGTAGTATACATTGCTCTTTTTTTTTTTTATTAAACTCTAGTTTGTAACTGATAAAAATGGTTCCATAAAGCCTTCAAATTCATTAATTTAAGTATATCTTCCATTGTTAGAAAAGATTAAAAACCATCCAATTGTGGTGGACATTAAATTGTCAATGAGCACATGGAATTGTTTTAACTAAAATTTACTGGGTAGTGCAGTAGTGCAGCACTTATCTAGCATGCACAGATCCATAGGTCCTGGGTTTGAGCTCCAGCACAGCAAAAAGTATGTCCAGTAAATGCATTATTACCATTATCATTGCTCTGTGTGTCAAACTTGCCAAAAGCTTCACATGGGTTATATCAATGAATTCTTAGAAACCCCCCTGGAGGTAAGCACTGTTTACTTTTCGTTTAATGTCAGTTCAGAAAGATTAAGAAATAGCTTGTGGGCATTGTGGAGCCATAGTTCAAATCCCTAATTCTAGGGTCTATGCTATACTGCGTCTCTATCACACAAAACATTTTACTTGAAATAGCCTCTCAAAATAAATGTCAATTTTAAAGGAAAGCTTTTTTTCACTTGTTATGGGTAAATAGTGGCAATTTGGAGCACTGGTTAAGATTGCATATCCTGGAATGAGACCTCTTGAGTTTGAACCCATGATCTACTGCTTACTAACCATCACTCTTTGGGTTTATGACTTAAATTCTTTTTGCCTCAATTTTCTATCAATAAACATGCATCATGATAACTGTTACATAGGCTTGCTGTGAAGGAGAACAACTATAAAATGTTTAGAATACTACCTGATTATAGGAAATGTGGGAAAAAACCCCAAGTTACTGTTATGTGGGTTATGTCAAATAGGTAAACATGTTCTCCAGTCTTCTTAATTTCCGGTGAAAGAGCAAATCCCAGGCCAGCAGAAAAGCTCTCCAGTCAGTGATTTCATGCTCAAATTCATCGCTATAATATAATCATTGACTCAACACGTTTGAGTTCCTGCTCTGAGTAAGATATTATGGTTGGCACTGGCCATCTTGTTCTGCTTTATTGGAAAATGGATGTGGACTAGCTATATAACTGGAACATAAGAGATATCCTACAGTAGGTGATTCATGCTGATTCAGCCCCAGAAATGGCATGGATTTCTCAGTTTCTCTAGGGGCTTCCCTGTTTATCAGGCAATCTAAGAGCTGGCAGAGATGATTTCCTTAAATAATGCTTTGGAAAGTTCTTCTACCACCCAAATCTTGATATTGAATAGAGTAATCTTGTATAGTTGCCAATAGAATATGCTGGTCATCATTTTTCGATTAGAAGCATAAGCTTATCTTTAGATAAGAAGGGTCTCCCAAATGACTATGATTAGTGAAAAACATGCCTTTTTAGTGACTTGTTAAGTGTTCTGATTCCCATTGTGAACTCTAAGGACCTACCAAACTATATACTTTTCTGTCCCAGTTATTTTTGTTCTTGAACAATGAGCATTTGGATTGCATGTGAGCTAAGGCATTCTACGTTCATTTGAAAAAAAACTCTCTTATATTCCAAATGATCTTCTTGCTGGTTGGCAAGGTGTTTATATGGTAGGTAAATGCTGTGGTGACCTTTTTTAGGAGGAAAAGGATTGTTTTAGGAAAATTCACTGCTTTTGTTTTCATCTTGGAGACTGCATATCACAAATTGTGTGACTCACTGAGATGACTAGCCCATTCACTAGGACAGGCTAGCTGAAGTAAATCTTAAAGTTTCCTGTTTTACCTTCTCTTAAATGTCTAGTGTGCTGAATTAACACAGGGCTTCCTAAACTCATCAGCATTTTTAACCTTAATGAACAAGGCCTTTGCGACGCATTAGAAAATTCCAGGGTCAATCAGTGTTCAAGTGAAAGTGCTTACCTTAGAATTCTCTTAACTGAGGATTGCTTATGCTACCACCTCATGAAGTCTGATAGCTGTAGTTGGTAAGGTGCATATGTCTAGGGTTCACTGTGGCCTTTTCATTAGCAAGAAGAGTAAGAGCAAGAGATTGACCACAGTATATCCCAGATACTGTGGGTACTGCCCAAGTATCTAATTCACAGTGATCCTGCCTTACCCACAACTTCCAGCTGAGATTGATGTTCAACCCACTGATACACACCTTCAATTTGCTTCACTTTTCCTTTAGGATAGTAGTTTTTAAAAGTTTCTATGTATCTTATAAAGCTAGGTACTTTTCCAGAAATATGCACATGCAGAGATGATTTTGGGTGCAACTTTATGGAATGTGAAGACTTCCTGAGGTCCATGTCAGTACTTCTGGGCTTTATATATTACACGTGTACTCTTGGGAAAGGTACAGTTCCTGAATTTTAATGGTTTTCAAATCACATGCTTTCTTAAAGTAACTCCTTTTCTTATAGAATCTGTAAATCTCATCTTCAAAAACCACAAGCAAAACCTCTTAAACAAGGTTTGGTGTTTGAATTATTTTTCCCTGTTTTTAAAATTCCAATAAAATTTAATGAAAACTTTTATTATAGAATATTTTAAATGTATATAAATATAGAAAGAATAGTATAACCTATCCTGATATTCTCTTAAACTGATTGCATGATTAGCACCTCAAGGTCAGTCTTTTTCATTTATTCCCAAGCTTGTTCTCTCCTATTATTATCTAACTAGTTACTGAAGCAGGACATAGATTTTTTTCTCTTATTGTCTTTAATCTAACTCTATGCAACATATCAATTTATTTGGAAATATTTGAATATTATTTGCCTCATAAGAAAAGCACATGACAATAAAGAGGTTTTTAAAAAGCTGTAATATCATTATTCAATGTAAAAATACTGTCAGTGTTCTTATTTTCAGTGATTTCCTAAATGTAATGAAAGTTCGTAGGTTTATTTGTTTCTAGTGGAATGAAAATAAGATTTTTCTATAATAATTAGTTGATATGTCTCTCAAGTCAGGGGAAATCTTATTTCCCTTTCTTTATTCTTATAATTTATTTATTGAAGACACAAGGCTGTTTTTCTTGTAGAGTTTCCCTGGTTTTTTTTGCTGGTTGAGTTTTCCTGGTGCAGCTTAATGTTTCTTTTAATGTTTTTCTTTTAACTGTATTTCCTACAAATTAATAGCTGAATCTAGGATTCAGAAAAGAAGGTAACGGGTTGGTGCCAAAAGGACTTCAACTGTATCTTTGATGCTTTCTTAAAAGAAAAAATTAGAGGAAAAAAGAAGAAGGAGGAGGAGGAGAAGAAGAAGGGGAAGAAGAAGAAACAACAAAGAAAAAGGTAGTGTAGAGGCCTCTGAATGTATGAATCACAGGAAGCAGGTTAACGTCTCAAACTACTTGGTATGGAGAAAGCAGTCTGTAATTTTAAATTTTCAGCCTGTATGCTCTGTTTTGCTTTTGAGTCTCTTTTTTGGTGGAGATTATATGTACTCTCATGTACGTGGGTAGTACACATTCTTATAGAGCTGAGAATTATTAAACTTGCTTATTTTCAAGAAACAAAAAATAAAGAGTTGGATCCTGTATTTATTGTCCAAAGTTTGCTTCATTTTGTAGCAGTATCCAGGTCAAGGAAATGTGGGTGTTTTATTGTTGCCAATAATATTTTATTGCTGCAAAAATTACTGAGTGCTAACTCTACCCTGAATCACTCTGCATAAAACTACTGGAATGCAAAAGGAACAAAAACATAAAATCCCAAATAGCACATTGTAGCCAACAGAACTGGGCTCCAGCCCTCTCCTTGACATCTCTTCACCAACATGACCTAGGAAAACCTCAAGGTTTATCCAAGCAACCTGACTACTCTTAGTCTCTCTGCAACTGGTGCTGGATCCATTCCATGAGGGGTAAAGAATGATCTGGAAGGCTGATGTATATCCCTAGGCTTGTGGATTCCCTATGGTCCTGCTGCTACTAGGGAGTTTAGATGAGACAGAAGAATTTCCCAGTAGAAATGCAATCGGCTAGGTATCTCTTTGCTGACTGTAACAATTCAGAAAAGCAGAGGTCTTTCATTCTCAAGAAACTTATGGCTTAGGAAGAAATCGGCTGTCTAATCACTTTGTAATTAGGGCAGGTTTCATTGAAAGCAACTTATAGTTCACCTGGAATCCTGCACTACAGATCCCAAGGAATCCTACAGTTTTTCACTCCACTGTGTTCTATAACATGCTTATATATCTTTCCACTTGCCATACTGTATCTTAGAGGAGTATTTTATGATGGGAATATTTTATGTGGAATTGAAGCTGGTATAGGTATAGCTGATAGGTAGGAAATAGGTATGAGTCTCTATCATCAGCAAATGAATGAAATAGAAAGCAAATGGGGAAAAGAACACAATTAAAGATTAAGGATAAAAGAAGGGGAGGATCCTGGGAATGGAAATATGAAGATTAAAGGGGAATCAACATTCTCTGCAGCTTTAAAGAAAAGTTAAATGTACTATGTATTGCTAATATAATATAAATTTAATATATTTTAGTAAGAAATATGGATGGTGAAAAAAGAGGAAAACAAGTAGAAGGAAAAAAAGTAAATCAATACACTGGTATCATAACTAAACACTGTAAAACACTTTTGGTGGCAGAGTGGGAAACTGTTTGGGGTCAAGGAAGACAGTGTAATTACAAAATACTACACTCATATATACACAGCCTAGTGATGAAACCAGGAATAAAATCCAGATTTCCCAATTCCTGGCCATGGGCCTTCTGTATTAAATCATGTTGCCTCTGCAGTCAGATAATCATCTTGCATCTGGAACATAAATACAGCCAATACAAATATGCATCTTGATCTTATCATGTGGTTAGAAATCCATAGTGTTATTACTGTCAATAAGAGTGCATCCCATTAATCCCACATTTGCTTTTTGGCTACAGATCTGGTGGCATAAAGTGGATAAATACAATATAGAATGTGGTTGAAGAAAATAACCTTTGTTTCAAATAACACAGATATAAAAGGAAGCACCCAGGTAGCGCTACTGTAGAGAATCTTCAGGAAGCCAAAGGGAAACACTGAAGAAAATGTATTTAAAGTAGAGATGGGTTTAGTCTTGGTAAATAAGACAGGATTTCTTTTTTGGATGGGATTGTCTTTTTTAAGTGGCATGGTTTGATTAGGAACTTATTTTAAGAGTAAATACCAATCTTTACTAAAAGAGATAATAATCTTTACTACAGTACCGAATGAATTTTCTAGAATCTCCATCTACATTGTTTAAATTCTCTTTTCTCATAGGTTCCACATGATTCATAGACCAGCACAGAGACAATCGGAACACGATTTGATGCATGACTGATCAGCATAATGCAACTTTTGACAATGAGTCACTATAGCTTGTGCTTTTTCTTCTCATGCATTGATTTCATGTTCAAAATTTTTGATTGTTTTTGAAAGAGTAATAAGATTCAAAATATACAATGGATATTGTGATATGAAAGAGAAATTAGGTGCTTAAAAGGAAAGAACAATTGTGATAGGGGAAAGGAGAAAAGGAAGAAGGAAAATATATATATATAAATAGATAACTATACTGCTAATCTCTGTTAGTTCATCTAAAAGAACAGTTTGTGCTTTCATTGTTTGATCATTTTTTTGTACCTAAATCTTGTAACCTGAACAACTACTTCTAAGATAGCAATATGAAATACATTAACCAGTGTTAATTTCCTAGTTTTTTGAAATTCTGTATCATTTCTATCCTTTTTTGTTTTTCTTTTTAAAATAAAAAGATTTGATTGTTTTAAAAACCCAAACTACAATTTGTATACCCCTATTCACAGCAACATCCAGAATATCTGAAAGGTGGACACAAAGCAAGTTTTCATCAAGGGAGGAGAAGATAAATAGAATGTTGCATATACCTTAAAAGAGAAGAGAATTCTGATACTTGAAACTATTCAGATGAATCTCAGAGACACTATGATAATTGAAATAAGTCAGACGCAAAATGACAAATATTGTAGATTTCATTTATCTGAGTTGTCTAGACTAGGTAAATATGTAGAAGACAAAAAGTAGAATTAGGGTTCCCAAAGACTGGAGGTGGGAGAAAGGAGCTGGTGTTTCATTTGTATAGTTTTCACTGAGAAAGATGAGAAAGTTCTGGAAATGGGTAGTAGTGATGGCTGCACAAAAGCACAAATGTACTTAATGCTACTGAACTGTACACCAAAAAATGATCAAAATGCTGATGCTTATGTTATGCATAAATTATCACAAGAATCTAAACCATATTTTACTAATAATTTTTAGCTTAAATCAATGTAATACAAACCTTTGTGTTCAAGAAAATTTGAGTTAGCTATTTCAATACTGATACAATAGTTTCCAAGTAGATGCATAGTATCTGAAGTACTCATCTAAGGGAAAAGGAAATTAAATCCTCTTGAGATTGTAAATAGATCTCACAAGAAAAGCTGGATGCTGGCTCAGAACTGAAACGTCAAAATTTGGGGTTCCATATGGCACCATGTATCAAAGAAGGGAAAATTAGCATGACATGGTTTTATAAAATAAGGCCTGCTTTTAGTATTTATCCCCAGAAATGCTATCTTTAGAGTCCAAATGAGAATATGCGAAAATACTTATCACAAATAGTTTGGTATTTTATCCCCTATTTTTGACTACAGAAAATTTGTCTTCTCATCAATGCTTCCTTGGAATCTTTGCTGGGTTAAGAAGAGAATGATTTGGGTGAAATTAGGACCGGAGAGCTAATGGACCCAGAGTGATGGGGAGGCTAGACAGGCTCTCATACAGAGAGTGTCTGCTTAGGGGCCCTGGACACCGCTAGAACCACTGGCATCACCATCCATCTGGGCTTTATGTAAGTGGCAAAAGATTGACATCATCTTGTGTTTTTGAATAGAGCAAAGTCCTTGATAGGATCTGTTCACTACTTAAGAGTGTTCCATGGTAAGGGCTGAACACCATCATCCCAGAAGTTAGAAAAAGAATAGACTCATAGTTCTTCAAAATGAAATAGTCCTCAAGAAATTATCTGGTGATGTCCTGACTTCACAGATTCATTCATTCTTTCATTCGTTTGGCCAATCATTTAGTCAGTCAGTCATTCAATTATGATTAATCACCTGCTATGTATTAGGCACTGTCCCGGTCTAATCAGGTGGGATGGACAATGACTAATTATAAAGACAGTGTGACCTAATAATAAACACAGTATAGCCTGTTCAATAGATGTGTAAAATGTCAGAGAGATTCCAAGAGAAAGATATTTTTTGATTGGATGATTATGGAAATATTTTATGGAAAGGGGCATTTCAATTAGAAAAGAATGTGAGAGAGCTATGGTAGATAACCCCGTTAGGGGGAATATGAATTATGTGTCCAAGGAATAACACACATCAGTTAGGCTGTAGTATACATACATTGAAAAAGGGAATATGGCTAGAGAATTAGACAGAGACATAACATAGATGGTCCTTTGAAGATTTGGGGGGAACACAGAGTTTGTGAAAAGAGTAGTGATTTTAACCAAGGCATGGCTATTATAGCTCTGTATCAAAGAGAAAACCAAAAAGAGGGATTCAGAATTGATGGTAGCAGAGAAGTAAATGCATAAAATGAACTTTACTCTTTTTCATGCATTTCCCTTTAGGTCTTACAGTCTCCTCTGCTGTGAGAATCACACAATGAATAGGTTGACACTTGCTTTCACAAAACTTCCTTTAAAACAGGGTTTCTCACAATTTAAAAAGCACACAGCTTGCTTGTGCTGATTCTGCAGCCTGGGCCAAGGCCCCAGACTGTATTTTGGAAAGCTCCAGGGTGCTGCTGCCATCCCTGCAAGGGAGTTTTGAGGAGCCAGACGATAAAGTCAGGAATTCTCAAAAGCCATTTCACCAACACAATCCCTTAAATCTTTTTGGAAATACACTACTGTTGGAGACTGTGCTTTCCAGTCACATAGTCATTCCAACTACATCCACAGTGTTCCACTCCCTCTCAGCCCAGGGTCACCACCAGGGCTCCATATCAGAAAATAAACTAGACTTTGGCAGAATGGATCAGAGTAGGGTAAGTTTGGCAGTGAGGGCTGCAATGCACAGTGGAGAGGACAAAGACTCCTTGATGGAAGTTCCAGAAACACACACAACCTAAAGTAGTTGGAACACGTGAGACTCACCTGACTTATGGTATGATCCATGAGAGATTAATAACAATTTTAAAAATCAAATTAGCCAGCACACATGAACTACTAAGCTAATGAGCCTTCACCACCTGCCTTATTCCACCTCAGGCTGCAGGTAGCCTGTGAGCAGGCTTGGATCAATTAGTCAATGTAATTGAAGCCAAATGTAATTAATTATATAATTTGGGGCTGCTCAAGTTTAATTTCACTAAATCACATTATGAAACTAGGGCATTAGGAAAGATTAGTGAGAAAAGGGAAACAGGCTGGAGCAAAAATTTTGCAGGGGCTGTCATATATTATTTCTTGACCTGCTAACCTTAGGAGCAAAGCTGATGCTTTAAACACTCACGATTATTGATAAAAATCCATGAGTTCTGTTCATTCATGAGTTTGTAATCAGGTGTTCACTAGTGTAAGAGAATTAACTTCTTACTCCTGATTAGATAGGCAGTCATGGTGGGGTAGGGGAATAAGAGAAAGGGAGAAGGGACTCACATTTTGGGATTTACTCACAAAGGAGTCATTAACGGAAACATAGAAGGCAGATGAAAAAGCTAGGGAGGGAATAAACAGCATCAACTCTTACCTTAGTGACTTTCATTATCAAATGAACATTGTTAGTTGAATCTGTACCTCTTCCAAAAAGACTGAAGTTCTAACTCCCAATACTTGTGAAGATGACCATCCTAGGAAATGGAATCTTTGTGGATGATCAAGATGAGATCATTAGGATAGACTCTGATACAACATGGCTGTGTGTTTATAAAAATAAGAGATGTGGATACACACAGAGAGAGAGGGAAATGTAGTAGGAAGATGATGTGAAGACACAGGAAAACACCATGATCCAAGGAATTCCAGGAGCTACTGAAAGCTGTGAGAGGACTGATAGAAATTCTCCCTCAGGCTCCTAGAGAGAACCACTCTGCCAACACCTTGATTTGAAATTTCTTGTGTTCAGAAGTGTGTAACCATGTATTCCCATTGTTTGAAATATCTAGTTTGGGGTACATTCTCACAGTAGCCCCAGAAAACTAAAATAATATGATTATTGTTTTTAAAAATTAAAACCCTAAAAATGTCTGAATACAGAAAGGAAAAACTCTTGCCATTACTAAGCAGGACTAAAGGTTGGTATCCTTTGAATTCTGAATACAGAAAGGAAAAACTCTTGCCATTACTAAGCAGGACTAAAGGTTGGTATCCTTTGAATTAATTTTTGTGAATGGTATAAGATCTGTGTTGAGTTTCTTTTTTTTTTTTTAGGTCAATGTTCAGTTGTTCCAGCTCCATTTGTCAAAAAGATTATCTTTTCTCCATTGAATTGCTTTTGTTCCTTTTTCAAAGATCAGTTGATCACATTTATGGAAGTCTATTTAAAAACCCACATAAAAATTCCTTTCCAGTGCTTTTCTCTATGCACATAAAAATACCTGTTATAAAAATGAGATTATATCACAAATATTATTCTATAGCTTGCTTTTTTCACTAAATATATTGTGAACATTCTTCCATATCCATCTACTCATACCTGTTCTTCATTATTTCTACATGGATTTCATTTGAAGTATCTATCATATGACAAATGTTATACATTTAAAGGAAGGAGAATTTGCCTTTCCAACAATGGTGCCATAACATTAAAATTTATTCATGTTTCTCTTATAGTCTTTTGAGAATTTTGCTACAAATTATAGATTATGGAAATGGAATTGTTAAATCAAAGGTTCTTATCCTTGAGAGCTTGATAACAATTACCTAATTGCTCATAAATATCTTGCAATTTTCTTTTCAATGTCATTCTGGATGTCCTAGATAATGCAGAAAGAGAAGGAAAAAACCCAAAAGATAAGAAAATTGATAAGTAAAAAATTATTTTATTCATAGATGGCATGTCATCTCTGTAGAAAATTCTAAGGAAATGACAAATAGAATTCTGGAACTAATGAGCAATCATTGGAAAGTTGCAGAATACAAGGTTAATATACAAAAGCCAATTATCTACAGGTATTCAGCTGATCTTCAAAAGAAGGGCAAAGGTAGAATAGTGGAGAAAAGATCATAGTTTAAATAAATGGAGCCAGAACAACTGGACAAAGAAGTGAACCCAGATACAGACTTATTCCATTTACAAAAATTAACTCAAAATGGACATATAACCTAAATGTAAGACACAGACTCACATAACACCTTGGACATACCATGGGAGAAAATCTAGATGACTGATCACAGTTTTAAATTTAACACCAAACACATAATCCAGGAAAGAGAGAATTGATAAGCTGAATTTAAGTGAAAATAAAAATTTCTTCTCTCTAAAGATAGCATCAAGAAAATTAAAAGAAAAGCCATAGACTGAAGAATATATTTGCAAAAGATACATCTGATAATTTACTGCACTGTTATCTAAAATATACAAATAATTCTGAAAACCCAACAATCTGAAAATAACTAGATTTAAAAAAAATTTTTTTTTAAAGATAAACAAAAGCATGTAAAGGGCAGAGATAATACAGAATTCCAAAAAAAAAAAGATAATAAGAAATCACTAGTTAATAAATTACATATTATCCACTTAAAAATAGTTGTTCAAGTTACAAAATTAAAGCATACAAAGTAGATAGTCAAACAGTGAGAGTGTAAACAGCTATGCATACATGAATCTCTACGTGTATTTCTATCCTTTCTGTATTAAAGGGAAAAAGAAAACTTAGCAAGACAAAACAAAACAAATTCCTATAAAAACATGAAACCAAACGTAGTATAAAACCACAGTACAAGGTGATCTACAATGATTACTGTGTTGTTTCTTATTATCTTCAATAGAATGTCTATATCATCAGGCATAATTGAATATAGCAGTATAATTGAGTATAGTAGTAAATAACAATATTAGTAAAATAAAACATTGTAGACAGTATAAAACTTCAAAGGTAGGTAATAATCATACCAGAGTGGATAGTCTAGTGGATCTTGTCATCTTAAGTGCAGTTGCCTATACTCTCAGACTTGATACTATCAATCATAACAGCTTTGAATAAAATCTATCAATACAAAATAGCGATCCAACAAACCAGATTCAATTATGATTAGTCATGGTAAAACTGTAGGTTTTACAGAGCTTTAGATTAAGTTAATAGGAAATTAAGGATGATTACCATACTATATCCTGTTATTTTCAAGATTACTGTTTATGCCCTCAAATCTAATACAGGTAGAATGACTGTAACAGAATATAATACATCTAAGCAGAGTAGTGTGAGTAATGTAGGTTTTAAATCCTGATGCACTATTAACAATATAGCGTATCAAGGCCATCTATGTTAGAGTTTCTAGTTATCCTTCTCTGCCTCATTTCTGCTATGCTACTTTTCTGCCTTTGTTTAGTTTTCTCCTTCCTTCTACTACCTGCCCCACTCATTGAGGCCTTTCTGCCAGTGTTCCTAAAATCCTGGTATTTTTTTTTCTCTCTCTCTAGAATGTCCTTCAGCATTCTCTGCAGGGTTGGATTGGTGGTCACAAACTCCCCCAGTTCCTCTTTGTCATGGAAGCATCTTGTTTCTACATTAATTTCTAGTGACAGTTTTGCAGGGTACATCAATCTGGGCTGGAGGCCACCTTCCTTCAGGACTTGGAAGACTTTGCTTCAAGCTCTTCTTGACTGATGGTCTGTGTTGAGAAGTCAGACATGATTCTGATGGGCTTACCTTTATAGGTAATCTGTTTCTTTTCTCTGATGGCTTTTAATATTTTTTTTTATATTGAATTTCTGGTATCTTCATTATTATATGTCTGGGAGTAGATCTGTTTTGGTTGTAGGTGGCTAGAGTTCTGTATGCCTCATACAACCAAATGTCATTTTCTTTTCCCATGCTTGGGAAGTTTTCCTTAATTATTTCCATGAATAGCCTTTGTAATTCACCTGTATGTATTCCTGATTCTTTATTCATGTTTCTTACTCTTTAATTGTAGATTCTCTTGTCATCTTCTAGCCTTTGTATTGTTACTGCCTGTTTCCTTGTTATTTTTAAGAGATCTTTCCTTTCATGATCACATTGCAAACTTGTCTTTAAGTTTTGAGAGTCTATCCTTAGTTTCTTTAAAGGCGTTTTGCCAGGTTTCAATGGAGTTTTTAATTTCCTGGTAGTCTCTTTGAATCTGCTTCATCTATTCTATATTTTCTTTATATTCTTTATCGAATGTTTTTCTCTTTTTTTGTGTGTTCCTCCCTTCTTCCATCTGTATCATCCTGAGAGATGCTTCCTGAGAGCATTTCTTTTACTACTCTACTCATATCCTGCTTTACCTGATTTAATATTTCAGTTTTGAGCTTATCTACAAGGTCCCGAAGAAATCTCTTAATGTCCATTGAAGCCATGTCTGATGTTGTGTGATGGCACCTTTAGTCTCCCTTGTTTTTCCTTCTCCTGGATCAGTGCTCTCAGGGTTCTGGGCTGGGGGCCTCCTCCTGCCTCTCTCTCCTGTCATGGTCCTGGCTTCCTCCACATGGGTTACAGTGCAGGTCCCAGCCCCCTTCCCTGTTGGCCACATTTCCTCTGAAGCATGCTGGCAAGGGAACTCCGCCCTGTCCTGCCTGCTCTTGTCACTGAGGTGCAAGCAATGGCTGTATTTGCCTGCCCCTCCCCACCGGGCCAGCCAAACTTCAGGTGCCTTCATCTGGTTAGTACTTGCTAGGCGCAGGGAATCGATTTGGGACAGCTCATTGGGTCCTGGCCAGGGGCCCGGCCCAGTCCAAGCAAATCCCATGAATCTGCTGTGGGGAGAGAGCAACCAACTGAAGTCACTGTCGCTCCCAGTTCAGGCTCCTCCCGCCTGATTCCAACATGTCGCCCACTTGGTTCCACTCATCCCATGGAGGGGGGTCTCACTCCCAGCACTGACCGTGGATCAATGAACGTCCCTCCACCGGCTCCACTCTCTGCTCTCCGTTGGGCTCACCAACCACCGACTTCAGCGCTGCTGTGCTTCCTGTGAGTGGCGGTGGGAACGAGTTTGGGTGGCTCTGCCGGCTGGCACCGATTCAAGCTGGTACAAACTTGGCGGGTCATTGCAAAAACGCTGTGTCCTGTAGGTTTTAGCTGCTTCAGTTGTAGTCCCGAAGTATTTGATGAGGTTTTTTATGTTTTAATTTCTTCCTGTGTCAAGAGGATCCATCTCCCTCTGTCTGGGTCTCTCCAGGGTGTTTTATTCTGCATATGAATTGTTTCTCCCGGGAGGCTTTGTATTCTTTTGCTCACTAATTGGCCATCTTGTCTTCTCCCGGACTGGTTGCACCCCCCGCCCCCAAAACAGGAAGGGCGCTACACTCCAGTACAGAAAATCCACAGCCAGATGCATGCTGCAACCCCAGCACTCTGGAAAGCTGCGCTTCTGCATGCCTGTGACGGCAGCGCCCGGCGGGGTCCGGGACCAAGGGTGCCCCTGGCCCAGAGCGCACTGAGCTAGGCCCCGCCTCTGCCTTGCCCGTACCCCGCCACCTGAAAATAACTAGGTTTAAAAATAAGCAAAGGATGTAATAAATGCCTCAACAAAGAAGATATATGGTTAACAGATAATCATATAAAAATGTGGTTCAGATTATATGTCATCAAGAAAATGGAAATTAAAATGATAAAGCACTAGCTCACACCTATTAGACTGGCCAAAATCAAGAACATGAACAATGCTTGACGCTGTTGAGGCTGTGGAGTAATAGGAACTCTCATTCATTACAGGTGTAAAATGGTACTATCACCATGGAAGACAGTTTTGCAAGATAGTCTTCAGTAGGTGAATGGATAAACAATGAAATATTCCTTCCTCCAGCGTAAGCCAAGAGGAGAACCAGAGAACCCCCGAGATCCCGCCACGGCCATGGTGGAACCCAGGAGGCTGCCCAAAGAAGCAATTCACCCGCCGCCCTCTTGGTAAGCACCTTCCTTCAGTGTGAGCCAGGAAGAGATCCAGTAGCATCTCCTGTGAGCCTACTGGTGCAAACTCCACCCCCCATTAGCCACTGGGGACAGAGGTCTGAGCATCTCTTGGGAGGATGACTGTATGCAGTATAGCAAATATGGGGGTCTCCTCTATCTTCTCTTTGAAAGCAAGTGTTGTTTTCAGTTTTCTTTCATTATGATTAATTGCTTTAATTCTATTCTATATTCTGTTTTGATTGATTTTATAATGTTCTGTCTTTGGTTTGATTTTGCTATACCTAATTGACTAGCCAACTATTGTGAAGATAAGGAGATGTACTACAGTATTTATTACTGTTCTCCCGGTAACTTGCTGTGAAGTTCTGTACCAAATTCACTGCACTATCTCAATTGGCTTTGTTATGTCTTGTTCTGTTGTATTTCTACTACCTTTAAAATAAAAAATAAAAAATTAAAAAAAACAATGAAATATTGCTTGGCATTAGGAAGAAATGAGATATCAAGCCATGCAAAGATGTGGAGAACACTCAAGTGTATATTACTAAATGAAATGAGGCAATCTAAAAAGCCTCCATGCAGTATGATTTCAACTATATGACATTCTGAAAATGGGTAAATATGAAGACAGTAAAGGGATCAATGGTAGCTATGTCTTGGAGGGAGGGAGGGACAAATAGTTTGAACAAAGGATTTTCAGGACAGTGAATAAATTCATATAACACCCTAGTGGTGCACATGTCATACATTTGTGCAAATCTATAGAGAGCCTGTATGCAAATAAGAGAGAACTGTAGTATAAACTACAGACTGAGTGATGATATGTCAGTGTAGGTTTGTAACAATGAATCACATTGGTGTCTTGTTGATAATGGGGAACGTATGCATATTTGAGAACAGGGATATTTGGAAAATCTCTGTACTTCTCAGTTTCACTGAAAACCTGGAACTGCTCTAAAGAATGAAACCATTTTTAAAAAATTTTAGAGTTATACCTCAAACATGGAGTGTAAGGTTATTGTGCTCTCCACATTCTTTTCAAAATATATGTTACTAATGTCACAATTTTTACTAGCCCAAAAGTTGAAAAACAGAATCTTATTTTTAGCACATATTTGGACACTAGAGATTGGCTTTAAAATTTCTAGACACTTAAGTTCTTATTTTGAGAGTTGCCCATTCATGGGTTTTGCTCTTTTCTGATAGCTATCTTTTTATTTTAATGTAAGTATTTTTATGTTTAACGTAGTTACTGTGAATATTTTATTTCATATGTAACAAATGTATTCTGCTAAATATGTAGCAAATATGGTATGTTTGTCTATCTTTCATATATTTGACAAAAGTTAAATCTGTTAATATCTCATTTTCAATGTTTACCTTTCATGTTACACATAGACTCTGGGTATATGTACATATATATTATATATACACATGTATATCTATCCTTTGTGTTACACATAGCTTTGGATATATAGCTATATATCTATATCTATGTTTATATCTATATATATCTTCATAAAATGTTTTATATATATAAAGGTCAGCTTGAATAATTAAAAAGTACATAAATACTCATAGATTTAAGAGACTGAAGGCATTAAGCCAGATGGTACAGGAATAATGATCATACAGGATGCCAATAGAAATTAGAGAAAACAATATAGGCTAGTGTGGGAATGGTAAACTTGGTTGTTGAGGTAAATTATAATTTACCTAATCTGTATAGTTCAAGGTAGTAATCAATTTTTAATGTCATTGGATATGTGTGTTGGAGTTTTATGTATTGAGGGGAAGTCGTCCCATAGTCTCTTTACTGAAATAGTGTTCTGGAAAGAAAAGATTCTACCAAAGTCACCAATCAGTAAGGGGAATGAAATACAACCCCTGCACTAAACTGGAAGCTTACACATCCAAATATGACTTTAACATGTAAGTTTCTTATAAATACTACATTCTGAAAGGCAATAGCATGTAATGTCCCCATGAAGTCAACAACAAGAGTTAAGGCTAGCAGCCAGTGTCCCTGTGTCTGTGGCAGAGGAGGCACCATAATGCCTGATGCGAAGGTCAGATCCACTGCCTGTGTCTCTGGTTATAGCAGGTGGGATATAACGGCTGCCATTCACAGATGAACAATTTCTTCTCCTGTGAATTTATATTCCTCATGCAACCTTCGGTTTTTAATTTAGTTTCCCAAGCAGATTGCACTCCTGGGAAGGCAACGCTCAATTAACCAATATCAATATTCTTATCAGCTTGACAGATTTATTTCTCTTTGTGAAGTATTCAGCCCTTTCGTAAAGGGGGTAAAGTTATGCACCATTTCTCCTTCCCTCAAATTGTTCTCATTGTGCCTGGTTCACTTGGAAGGGAAAAGTTTACAAGCTACACTTTCAGTGGCCTACATAGACTATTATGTGCCTCTATAATCTACATATCTCCATCACATATTGTTCTGTGCTTGTGCTAAAAAAAGCTGACTATATTTTCTTATTTTTACTTAGTGATATCAACTAATCTACATATGACATACCAAGTTACACAGATGTGTTAGAAATCATGACAGAAAGTAGAAAAAAGACAGAAGGGTCACAAAAGGAAGAGAAGGTGAAACATTTAATAGTTTATCAATATGTGAAAATTTTTACTTTTTTATGTGATGGAAATAATTCTTGGTGTCTTATTATTTAGAGCTCCAAAAACAGTCTTTCTTAGAACTGGGCAATGTGGTTAAACAACACATTCTTGTACCTGAGAGATATGATTTTGGTCATTTATTTCTATAAATACTCTACTTAGTCCCAACTATATTGTGATTAATTGGCATAGTAGATAATACACATGTAAATATTCACAAGTGGAGAAAAATCAGTGATTTTAGTAATGTGATATAAAAAAATTCAAGACTAGTAAAGAAAGATAAATGAAAGTCTTGAAAACTAAGAGGGAGGCAAGATGCACAGAAGCAGCAAATTTTATTGATTCATTAAAAATATTTTTGAGCACTTACTTACTATATGTCAGGCACTGTTTTAGACATTTGGTATATCAGTGAGTAACAAAATTCCAGCTTCCTCCTCTCTTAGGGCTTAATTTTAGAAAAAAGATACAGACAACAAAAATCAGATGTTACAATTAGGTAAGTTGCGTGACATTTTAGGCTACAGAAAAGGGTACAGAATGGCAAGTTAAGTAGGGTTAAATGTAAAATGGGGGTAAGTGGGTTAAGACTTTAAAACAGAATGGTGGAGAACAGGGCACACTGAGAAGAAGCGATCAGAGTGAAGACTTAAAGGAGGTGAAGGAATGAGCCGTTTATCTGGAGGCCAAATAATCTAGGCAGAGAGGCACCACGCAAGCCAGTTTTATAGCTGAGGTTATTAAGCATTTTCTCTGTTTAAAACAAACAAACAAACAACTCCTCAAAACATTGTGTTATGAAAAGAACCCCAAATCTTCCTGTGCTGGCCCAAGAGGCCAAGGTGTGTACATCAGAGCACTTATCTACCTAAGTAATGCAGAGATCTGATCACATGCAGAGGCTGAACAGCACATGCTTATGTGTTGCTGGATAATGAAAAGGACCTCTTCCCACCCAGGTACATGTGAGAAAGGAGATGAGTGGGGAGAAAGGGTCTCTCTTGATAGACTTATTAATTAGCAATTTGTGTTTTATCTCATGCAAAGTGAAACTAATTCCAGTACAAAACATTCTGCCAAGAATTTTGCTAGAAAGGATTTTTGCTGGATTGTGAGAGATGAAACTAGAGATATCCAGAAGGAAGATGTTATAATCATCTTAGCTGAGGTTACCTCAACTTTGGCAGGGCTCAGCTGAAGGAGGAGTCACAGATGAGTGTGAGATGCCAGAGGATGCCCTTGGTCACTCATCAATTGTGTTTTATGGCCTGAGATAAGACTTTGGCAGGGCTCAGAGTGGAATGACCAGATCCCTAGATAATGCCAGTTTGACCACATACTTCTGTAATTTTGGGACAGTTAGTGAATCAGCTGTAGGCTCTATTTCTTCATGTCTAGAATTGGGAAGTAATACCTGGCTGAACTATTTCATGGAGCTTTTGCGGGAATCAGGTAACAGCTAAAACTGTTGTGTAAATAATCAAATGCAATACAAATAGCAATGTTCTTCTCAAGGCTTTCATTCTCATCAAATAGCTGATATAACACTTGACTCCTTTAAATTCACACCTGCAAATGATCTGCTTGTTCAAGACCAAAATAACCTCAGTTCTGGTGGCTTTCTATCCTATCCTTCTACAAATGTTGAAAAGGCCAAAGGGAAGGGAGAAGGTGAGGCAGAAAATATGGTCTTATGGTGTAGGTTAGCAAACAGCGGAGGAAAAAATTCTTCCTCTAACTCTTAAATTTGAACAAAATCTTGTTTGTGGGAAATCTTTCAGCATTTACTGCCAGGTTTTTATTTTTCCTGTGGCTCAGGAGAAAACAGGCCAGTAGGCTGGACTCAAGCATGTCCCAGCTCTCCTCTCCTGGGTTGTTATCAAATGTGAGTTTGGCTAGCAGATCTCAGCTACAGGCTTGCTTTTCTCCTCTACTGCCAATTTTGCTGAAGTCTCATAATTCTTAAGTCAGACCTTCCCATGCAATGCTGAAACTGACAGATTTAGATCTAATCTCTCAAGCAAACAGGTTATTTTGCTGCAAAACCTCACAAAGGAAGGGGAGGGACATTTCCTTTGATTTGAAATTTTAAGCTACTTTGAATCTAAACTCACAGAGCCTTTCTGTGATTTTCTTCCAGGGACCCAAGGGCAAAAAAGGAGGGCTTGCCATCTCTTACTGAATATCTTCATTTCTAGCCTCAGTCAGACTATGCAGAAAAACACTCCCTCCAGCTTTTATCAGCTTAAACCTGGCACAGACATGAGGTGTGTGAAGGGATGTTGGTTGTTATTTGCTGCCTCTGGCCCATCATGTTAAGATGAAAAACACAAGTTTGCTACTTAAAGGGGGAACTGTCAGTCCAAGGTCATCATTCCCTAGCAGGCCATAGTACAAGCCACACCACAAATATCCGTTCTGGGTGTGGGACAAGCATCTGGTTAGTGTCTCCATTTGGAAGAAGCAGAGAGAACAGCATTTCCTTCAAATACCAGATCAATCACTTAAAAGCAATTCATCTTCTACTAAAATGATCTCAAGTTCAAGACTAATACGACCGCAGCTGTATTTTTATGGTTGAGTTACCCACACACAACTCGGCACCACATTTTAGGTCAGGTCACAACTGCGTAAAACGCCTCAAACTTGGCAGTTTTGTGTTCTTCTGTCTTTTCCTTGCCCAACCCACACCAAATTACATGCTGACCAAAGCTCCCCTGGAGTCACATGGAATGAGAATTTGGATCCAAGTATCCCAATTTGCAGCCCAAAATGGAAGCCTCCCTAGACCAACTAAGTTTTCCCATATCACTTCCAAAGGACTGCCACACTCTTTCCAAAGCCATGTGCAGAATTCAGGCTGCATTTCCTGTTGATGGTCCAGGGCACATTAATGTAGATAGGAGTGTCAGAAAGAATGTGTCCAGATGGCCTTTAGACTATAGAGTTACCCAGAATTTAAGAACAAAGTGAGACTCGATTGTTTATAAAATGAACTTGAATTGTAAGGAATATAGAGGGAAATCGATCTGAGGGAAAGAGAAAAAAAGAAGTAAATAAAATTTGGTCTTTGTTTCCCCTCTTTTCAAAATCAATTTTACCAAATTGTTAATTATCCTTGAAAGGATGTAATGTGCAGTAAGGAGGAAGTTGATGTTAGCATTTTGGATATCCTGGCATATGTCATGTGTAGTCTTTGGGACATCCAAGATGACACTGATTGACATGCTGCTCCAGGCACATGCTCTACATTACCATTGTATTTATGTAACTGATCCATTCCTGACACATAAATCTCTGACCTCTGGATGCTGTAGAATCAAAATATCAGTCACGGTGTTCAAAATGTTTTTCCTTAGGTTAGGTGGACCCTAGATTTTCCTATTCGTCTCTCTGTGTCACTGAACATTTAGTTCGCCCTAACAATCTAATACTCAAGCCAACTTTTGCACACTGGTCTGAAGACCAGTGTGTTTCACTGATTCTGTCTCTGCTTTTACCATTATTATTCTATTAACACCCCACCTTGGGATGGTCCCTATAGCCATGAGCATAACAATGCATAGCTGAGCATGGTGCCCTGGTCAAAAAATGTCCTGAGATACTTATGCTATTTTTAAGGATTTTACTTTATCAAGAATCTATCTTGTGTGTTTCCCAGACATCTTCTGTTTAAAAATTGGTAATAGTGTACTGTGGCCCTGCTTTGTGACAATTGCCTAAGGACATGATCATTCAAATCTTTGACCAAAGAAATGAAACAAGAATATATAGAGGGAAAAAGTCTGTGATGTTACTACAGATATTCTTCTAATCTATCTAAACTTGTAAATCATATATACAGAGTTTTCAAAAAAATGTATACACACTTCAGGAAAAGAAAACTTGTATAACTATTTTAATACTAAACTTACTGAGATATCATGAGATTAATATGTTACCTTTGGCCTCTAAAATTAGAAGTGCTCAAAGTGGTGACCATTAACTTTCAGACATTTAAAGGTACAGCAAACTGCTACTTGGGAACCTTGACCATTGAGATTGCTGCACATGCATTTTCAATTTCTTCTCTAAGGGCTGGCAGTGTGGTGGGTTTTCTGGGATATCTGACATTCAGTAATGTCCCCCACATGGGGATAACACCATCTGTTGAAAAATTTCATACTATTTTTCTTTTTCTGAAGTGTGCATACATTTTTTGGCTGACTTTGTATCTATGTATATATACAAACAATGTAAGAATCCTTTAACCAAATAATTTAACATGAATTTTTAAGATTCAGAAAACTGCAATAAATGAGGAAAGTATTGTCTAAATCTGCAAAGAACTGCCAGTGTGATGAGAGAGAAAGAGAGAGAGGGGTGTGTGTGTGTCTGTGCATGTGTGTATGCATGTGTGGTGTGTGCACGGGTGTGTGTTTCTGGCATTCCTATGAAAAAGCATTAGTACTTGCTTCCCAGGTAGACTTCCTTGACAGGCTGCCACTACAATTTTGTCAGTCTTCTATATGGTAATGTACAAGGATTCACAGACACACTTTCAATTCTTTTATTCATCTCTTGTAGACTCCCTAAAGCATTTCCATGTCTGCTGTTCTATATATTTATTCCTCAATATTCTCAATATTATCCTTAGGAAGTGATCTCTCTTAATTCATTGATAAGGTATAAACCAAAGCTTTTCAGTAGCTTTTAATATTTATATTGATCAATACCTCTGCCAATAGGTGTACATGGCTATTAAAGACTTTACCTGTAGCTGCTGAGACTGACGTACTATGTTAAAATTTTATTTAATTTTAATTTAAATTGTTCAATGGTATAGACAACTGCTGTCCAGAAGAAAATTGCTTCATATGTAATTCCAAATTTTCTAGTAGTTACATTAAAACGTAAAAAGAAACAGGAAAAATTAATTCTATATAATTAATAATGTTTTCATATAATTCATATATTTAACTCAATTTATTAAAATATCATTTCTATATATAGTATACATAAAAATCATTTCTAGATATAGTTGACATAAAAATACATAAAAATTGATGAGATAGTTTATATTCCTTTGTCATAATAAGTTTTACATGTCTTATATATATTTAATGTTTCTAGAATATTTCAGTTCAGATACAAGACTTCATGGGAAATACTCCATTTGTTTTCACATCTCCCAGAATGTATAACTGAAAACATGTCAAGTCATTCATAGCATATTTAAAAATTTTCTACTAACTGGATCAAGTACTAGAAATTAAAATTAAAATTAAGTAAAATTAGATAAAAACTTATGACTTCACTCATGTTAGCCACATTTCGAATGCTAAATAGTCACATATGGCTGCCATATTGGATAGTGCATCAGGTCTGACGTTTTCTGCAGCCCCAAATCTCTCAATATCTTCACACTTGCTCTTTTTCCTTTTCAAGGTTGTCTAAAGAAGTCACTTTTTCCTCACTAACCCTCACTGCAACCTCAAGCCTTTAATTTGTTTCTCTATCCCCTTTCTTAGTCTTGTCATTGATCTCTTCTTGTCCTGGCTCCTTCCTTTTTACTGTTGCAGTGGTTTTACAAGCCAGTAGCATCAGCATAACTGGCCACTTGTTAGAAATGTGATCCTCAGCCTAGCTCCAGACTCACTGAATCAGAAATTCTGATTTAGTAAGTCCTCCATGTGACCCTGAGGCCTGCTATAATTTGAGAACCACAGACTAACAGAAAAGTACACTTGAGAGATAGGGAAAACTGTTCAAGTGTTTACTTCTGAATAGAGAGGGACAGGGGTCAAAGTGGATGAAGAGGAGGTAGAAAAGAGGGATACATTGTAATGGTTTTGAATGATTTAAAAGTTTAAACTGGGCATAGTTGTCACCACCTGTAATCCTGAGATTTTGGGAGGATGAGACAGGAGGATCACATATTTGAGCCCAGCCTGAGCAATTTAGAAACTTAGACTGAAAATTGAAAAAGTAAAAAGACCTGGAAATATAGCTCAATGTGAAAGCCTTAGGTTTAATTCCCAGTACCAAAAAGTTCAATTCAACTCAGATTTAAGGAGGATGAGGACATTTAGAATACACTAATGGCTTCTTGGCCACTTGTGTTTGATTCGGTCTTTGGGTCTTAGATCTTAGTAAAAATTAAAACCATGTGATCCTACAAAATTCATAATTTTCTGTGTTTTAGGGTATTCAAAGTTGCACAATCACCACTTTGATCAACTTTAAAACACTTCCCCAGACCTCATACCATTAATATACTCCCACTATTCCCCCAGACACCGCCAAGCTTTTCTTATTTTTTAAATGAATGCTTTATTACTAGCAATTTAAGAAATGATATCACTAACTATTAAATATTAGGTGAAACCCTTTTCCACACATTCTTGTTGATTTTGACAATACTGAAGCAACTCTAGGCCTTAATTCTCTCTGTGGGCTTAAAACATTTCTTTTTTTAATATGCAAAATACACAGAACATTCAAAATGTCTGCAGGCAACAATCCAAACTGCTTTTGACCTGGAAGTGAAATAGATCCTCACTACAGCAGGAAATGATCTGCTCTGTTCTCAACTACCTTGAGAATATTCTCAATTTACTCAGGGGAAGGGGAAGCACAAAAATCAGCAAGGAGGTACTAATGAAGACCTCCACCCAAACCATGCCAAAAAATTGGGTGGGGGATGGCGCCCAGAAACTGCCCTTGCTTGAGTATCCTAGGCAAAGCCCTGGAAGCCACCACGACAAACAAACGACTAAATACTTAACTCAGCCTTGAAGGCAACTTTCCAAACACTGCCTCCCTTGATCTTTTAGGGCCAGAGGATGATAAAATGGTTTGTGGGCTCTGACTGGTGCCACAGGGATGAGAGGCTGCACATGACGTCTCCTCCCTTCTCCTCTCAGAGGGTGGCTTTGTTCTTCCTGGGGGTGGGGGGGGTTGTGTGATCTGTGGGAGGTTAGGACAGTTTTTGTTATCGAGGAGACATATCAGTTTCAGTGACAATCATCTTCTTCCTCCTGAAAAAAAAGAGTTACTTCTCATGATTTCCTCCCTTCCTCTAAAACTGTAAGATTCAAACGGAGAGAAAGAAGGGTTTGGTAAGTAAGAGGGTAAGAATGTGCCAACAGAAAGGCAAAATGATGGTAGCGCCCTCCCCGGGACTTTGTTCTAACTATGCACGTAGAGAAACATGTTCCCTTAGTGTTCAGGGAGAACGTTAACACAGGTTGCCGCATAAAGAACGTTGGGATGAAATACATAACGGATATTTTGGTTTGGGGGCGGGGAGGAAGGCTAATAATATATTCCCTCCAAAGCGGCCACACACACGACTAATGAAGCCAGCAAGTCCGAGACTAATGCATAAGTTTCGGAAAAAAAAAAAAAATTCATGGAAAAGGCCCCTGGGTAAACGATGTCATTTCTAATTTCTCCATTTCCCATGATTTAGAGCAGACCCCGGATCTGAAATTCACACCAGCTCTTTGTGTGCCGGAGTCTGGGCAGCGAGGGCCCAAGCCTAGGGAACTGGGACATGGGCTTCCTATATGATTTCACCACCACTGCCCTGCTTTGTCTCATGTTTAAAATAATTTGCCAGGTAAAAATAAACTTCTCAGAATCACAGAGTGAAAAATGTACTTAACAATTCAATCCCTGTAAGTTTGGGATTGACAGAGAAAGTGCAGCCAGGGCTAATTAAATTACCCGTGTATTTGAACAGTGGTTTCACTGGCAAGTTTATTAATTCACATCATTATCATTGTTATTATTACTGCAACTGGTAAATTATGCTTTTTATGAGACAGCAAAATGTGCAGGCTGTTAGCTTTCAGTTATACCCTGCCCAGCTTTTGGTTTCTTTCCTGAGTACCATTCTTAGAAAGCAAACCTCACTTGTCCTAAGGGCCATATCTACACCTGGTATGTTCTGAGTTATTTTTGTTTGTAATTCTTTACTAACAATTAAAATCTACAACAGGCTTTTGTTTTCCTCTGCTTTTGCTAATAATTCTCACAACTGGAATATGTATGTTTGGTGATGTGAGCTTCTTGTAGGGGTGACTTTTAGCCTTTAGCTGATTTGGAAAATATACACTTCCAGGTTCAAATTCAATGGAGCCAGAATTGCTTTGTCTCTGAGGGACAGTTTATGGTATATGTATAGGAGTTTTGTTCAGTCAGATTGGCCCCATGTTATTAAATATCAATTGTCAATTGTATATGTTCATTTGTCTAACAATTTTGGACAAATTCAAGAAGTGACTGAAATAGAAAAATTTAGCTGTAAAATACATTATGCAAGCAATGCCAAGCCTTCATTCAAGAAGAGCCTACTAAATTTATGCAAGATGCTTCCCAATCTGGGATACAACAATTTGGACTTGTAGATCTTACTATTCAAAGTGTGATGCCTTGGGGACAGTTAGTAAATGCAGAATCTCAGACCCATCGCAGACCTACCCGGTTACTCTACACATTATCAGTGTGCATTCATATGCATACTGAAGCTTGGGGGACTGCTAGAGGATAGAGGACAGAGAGGTTTTCTCAATCTTCCCCCACAGTCAGCCTCCTGGCACCATTATTTTCCCCCCATCAAACTTGACATGTGTACTAGTAGACAAATTTAAGAAATACTCTAAATTATATTCCCATGCTAGGAGAAATTGAATGCAATTTATTCAGTATCTATCTCACAAATTTAACCAATCCAAATAAAACATATATTGCCAAGATGTTCTATGCAGTAACCCATACTGGTTTGGAAGATAGAACCAAATGTTTTGAAGGGTCTGACCTTATCCCTTATGACACGGTCACCTTTGTAGTGCATGCCTTGGGGTTCTGGCTAATGTTGCACAGTGAGGGAAATTCTCAGGATATTGCAGACTAGAGACTTCCCCTCTTCAGTTTCTTTTGTGAAAGAAAAGAAAAAAAAGAAATAGACAAAAAATGATTAAACATGTAAATAAAACATTTTAATTAAAAATATTAATTTATAAAATAAGCAAAATGCCAATTTGGAATCTACCTTTTTTTCCTGCTATGAAGAACTCCTTGAATTTTATACTCTCACTGATAATACCCTTGTGTAATGACTTGATGGTACTAAGTATTTCTGTACTTGATAATGACATTTCTTTTTAACTTTTATCTCAAATTAAAAATCAGTTATCTCTTCCTCACTCATAAAATATTTATGCAAAATAATTAGACCTTTCAATAATTCTAAGGATGGCAACGTTTTTGCATTAGGAACAAAGAGTAAGTACTTATCTTATTTCAGTTCGTGACAAAAAATAAAAAAAATAAAAAAGAAAGAAACTGAAGTTCTTGGAGAAGTATTCTTCCTTCAAATTATTTTGAGCACAGACATGTAGCATTTCTAAAAAGGGCCATCATTTCACAAAAATAGTTTTCCAAACATTTTACAGACACTTTGTATTTGAAGAGATACAAATAAAATATTTTTCCTGTATAGTAACTGTGATCCTTTTCTGAACAACAAATACACACTTTGAGTTTAAAAATTCCCTTGGTGAGGTATACAGGAAGAATCTCCATTGTGGCACTAATGCAGTCTCAATTATTACAGAGGAGCTCTGGGAATTCCTAACTCTGACATTAAAATAGTTGTTCTACTTCTTTCCCAAAACACTTGGCAGAGGATTGTATTTAACTAATGCACAAATTCTCAGCTACTATCCATGGCTATCTGAGGACTTCACAATTTAGCGTTGGCTCAGGATGGTGGCTCTTTGTGGTTCTAGTTACCTTACAGGTGTAGGCTGGCAATGAGGAAAGGCTGAGATTCCTGTGGCATTATCTTTGAGGGCTGAGGAAGAAGCCATAAAGAGTCTGACTCAGGTGGGGTAGCATGAATGATTGTGGAGGGAGTGGTAAGAGAAGGAATTTGTATTTGAGGGAATGTAGGGGAAAGTAGGGTGAGCTTTTGGGGTTGGGGAACGCTACTGCAAAAAGCAGTGCCGGTTCATCCCCACACACCACAGGGGATGGCACTTTGGAGGTCTCATCTAGAGAACCTGGAAACTGCAGTCAGTTTCGAGAAAGCAGGGTAAATGTCACCCTCTTGGCTGGGGGTGGCTTTGAAAGTCTGCTGGAAAAGGCTTGAGGATCATGCCCTAGTTTGGGTCTTGCGGGCACAAAAAGGAGCACAAGTCCTGGCAGATTGTTTGGGAGTCATGTAATACTTCTTTTTTCTATCAGGGTGCTAATGAGGGACAGATACATTCCAATGATGCCTTATTCCCAGTAATCCCTTTTCTCTAGTTGCTAAAGGCCAGGGAATATTTCAGTGTAGCAGGTATAAGCAGGCAGCAATCTCTCCATATCTCTAGAACTTCTGATAGAGCTGGAAAATTTTCTGACCATTATAGAACCTATAAATGCCCAGCATACAGTCAGAAAAATTAAGGCATAAGACTGAGCAAAGGCAACAAGAAGAACTCATGCTATGTAAAATTAAGAGAACAATTCAGGTAGGATGGAGTTGGGTAAAAGAGATTCCTAGTTCCACCAAGGGGAGTTGGGATATAACATGATGCTTGCAGAGGAAGAGGAAACAATATTTAGCACACAATTTGCTTATAGTTGCTCTACTAGAGACCTGCAATATGTGAAACGATTGTCATATTCTGGATCTGTACCACAGAATTTAGCTACAGAGGGTAGATAGAGAGCCTATCTTCTAGACATGTTATTATTTCAGAGTTAAAAGAGATATTGGAGATATTATTGTGCATCAAAAAGCCATAAGGGAGAGAAAGGTGAAGACATACATAAAAATATTCTGAAAATTATTAATATGGTTTGCCTATTTGAAAATTCATACTCTGATGGGAAAAACTTGAGTGAAGATTCTTTGTATGAGATCCAGGGTAATGGTTTTGCACTGAAAATGCACAATAATGGATATATGTGTAACAATCTTTAAAGAAAACTTCATGGAATGAGAATACAGGAGCAGGTAGGTTCTCAGCATTAAGGAAATTTTAACATTTACTGTCATTACTGATGTTAACACAGTGAATTCCCATTCAGTATTTCTAAGAAGGTCCTATGTGCTTCTTGTGTTGTAATAACCAAGGCACTGTCTCATCATCTTGGAACTGTGTCACTATTAGGTGTCTTTTACAGATTTATTTGAAATATCATCATCTGTTCTGTGAAGACTTCCTTAAATCTTCTAGAAAGTTGGTTTCTTTTTTCTTGGGATCCCATTGTCTCTTCTTAGTTCTCCCTTGGAGTGTTATATGTTATTTTATTTTATTTCATTTTATCTTAGCTTGTTTATTGCTTTGGTTTTTTGAGACGGTGTCTCGCTATGTAATTCAGACTGGTGTTTGGTTCATTATGAAGCCCGGGTTATCCTTGGACTCATGCTGATTCTCCTGCCTCTGCCTCCTGAGTAGTGGGATTTCAGTGCCACATGTTCAGCCTTGGAGAATTCTACATTATTTTCCCTTTGACTGTCTCACCATTAGATTTGGAAAACAAAGATGCTAATATATCTTTAAATCCTGGCAGAATGTAGCACACTGGATGTAGGATTTGATTTTGCCAAAGTGAAACAGACTAGAACAAGGGGTTAAAGCATAAAGTCACTTATATTTTTAAATCTTCCCCAGGATTAATGCAAATTTTTACTTATGCTCACTTTTTCCCAAATTAACTAACCTTTAACACTGTAAAGATAGTATAAGTAAAATATAAAAATACAATAATACTAGAAAAAATGTCCACCTGGTAGTCACTGCTATTTTGGCAGGGATAACCAGCATTCAGTCTGAGACCCCCAGTAACACTTGAGATTGTCTTTGTGGGAATATTACAATACAAAATAAAATCATGTTACTTTGAGGGTTTGAGTATAGCTTTTCAGCTTTTCTTTTCTAATCCCTTGGATTAAATATTTCTTAATGTACTTTACTAAATGGTGCATGTTCCTTGTTGCTGATGTTGCTGGCTGATGAATTGATAAAAGGGTCATCCTGTTGTATTTCTTGCACCTGCAAGAGCTGCCTTCTATAACGTGCTCAGATAGGGTGAAGTGCATGCATCTGCTTTACAAGTTAACTGGCAGAATTTGTTTATAAACCTACTGAAGGGCTAAATGAAGCAAAATGAATTATCATACTTGTTAATTGCATTTCATTTCAACTGAAAGCTTATTCCAGACACAGCCTGAAAAAAAATCCCTGACTTTTTAACTTTGTTTACATCCACTTCTGTTTTTTTCCCTCTGCTCCTAGAACATGTTCTTTTCCATAAAACCCAGAAAGAGGATAAAAATGTTGGCTGGAGTGTTCTGTGTAGTCATCAGTTAGTATCCTCTTAGCTGTGTTAGCTAATACAAGCCTTTTACCCACAGCATTACTAGTTGTTCTGTTGGCTTCTCTAACTTCCACTACATCTTTCCTTAATCTTTAATTTACTACTTCCTACGAGGACGTTATGTGTCTTACAGATACAACACATGAACTGTAAGGCAAAAGATGTGACACCCCAAACCACACATTCCAGAACAAGTCCAGTTCTAACAACTTCGGAAGCACTCAGCTTCTTTTCCATCAAAACAACATGTCACTAACTGCTAGCTTTGTGTATTCAGGAACAGTAGGACCTGTGCTGGCCTCAACTCCATTGCTAGCTCATCCTTCCCACCTTCCTCCTAAATGACAGGGACTTTGTTGTTGTTATTATTTTGTGTTTTTTTTCTTTTTTCCTTTTTCCTTTTTCCTTTGGAAGACAGGGTTTCACTATGCACGTTCAGGCTGGGCTTGAACTTTTTATGTATCCCAGGCTGGCTCAAACTCACAGTGAACCTCCTACCTCAACCTTCTGAGTGCTGGGATTACAGGCATGCATAAAATGCAGTTAGTTTGCTCCTCCCACCATCTTCGTTCATGCAGAGGAAGGATGAACACTACTTGCTACCACTGGACCTGCCTGGACAGTCACCTGCAAAATCACCACGGTGCGTATTGACCCTGAATCTATAGGCTGCCAGATCACTTACTTTTTTCTTTCTTTTTTTTTTTTTTTGTTAAAAGAGAAAAAACATAGAAAAATAAAAAGTAAGAGAGATAAACAAACAACAACATTTAGACTTTTTCACTGATAGAAGTAGACTCTCGGACCTTTCTGTATTAAGGTTACTTCTCCCTCTGCACCTTCCGTCTACCACACCTACAGATGCAATTCAAGAGCTCTTCATCTGCAGACGATGTCAGCTTTGGCACTGGTTATTTAGACATAAATGACAGAGACCTTTTGTTCTCTTCACTGATCTCCCTGCTCAGCAATTTTCAAAGACCCTGGGGTCCCTTGGGTCTCTCCCAAATCTTCAAGGAGTATTTTTGGGAGTATTATTTGGCTTTTTAACTGTGTTAACATTTGAATTGAGGGGTTAAAAGTGCTGGGGAATATAAGTACCGGGACAGGAGTCCAAATTAAGATAGAGGCATCAGACTGGGATAGCAGTCCTAAGTTTCTTTTAGTCATGGTACCCTCCCTGGAGAAAAAGCCAGAATAACTTAAGAATGCCCTTAATGAAGCAGTAAAATTTATTAACTTGTATAAATCTCAACTCTTTAAGTGACAAAGTGGGAGGTATGAATAAAGCACTTTTTTGCTTATTAAGATACCAGATATAGCCATACAGATATCTGAGATGAGAGCTAAACTTCTGTTGGTTTTTTTTCATTGAAAACCATCTTTTCATTTCAACAATGACTGACAAACTATGGTTATTCATACTTAAGTATGTGGAGGAGATTTTATCAAAAACAAAGTGAGTGTCACTACAAGGAAAACAACTGACAGTATTTGTTGCCAACAATAAAATTGAAGTTATCAAGTGAAAATTAGAATTTTGGAAAACTTCTGGCAGTTTTTCAGTATTTAAAATCTTTTCTGATGAGACTGGTTAATATTAATGAATGTAACTGTTGGTACTTATTATGAAATGTGTCAACTTTGGGAAAATTGTATTACTTTGAGACAACATTTTCCAAATGACCAATATGTGATGTTATCAAGTCAGGCACGAATAGGATCTGTTCAAAGTGCAAAAGAGAGCAGTTAATTTTAATGCACTTGTATGAAAATGGAGACAATTCATTGATACAGCTTCAGATTCCACATTTCAATTATTCTTTGAGAAATTGTACTTGTTGAGTTTTGGTGTAACATCAAAGGATAATTATAGTTGTCCAAAAGGCTAATTAAAATATTCTCTTCTTTTCTAACTATGTATCTGTGTGAGGCTGAAATTGTTTCATAAACTTTAATCAAAACATCACAATAAATCACAAACAATTATATGAATATCCACTTATGTTAAGCTAGACATTGAAGAGATTTGCAAAAAATAAACATTCTTTTCACTAAATTTTTGAAGAGTTATTTTCATTAAAATATATTTAACATTGAAATGTGTATATTATTAGGTATAAATAAACAATAACTTTAAACCCTCTCTTTTAATTTATAATATGGTAGGTACTAATAGAAATAACCCATGTAAACAAAAAGGTTTTTTGGAGTTAGCAATAGTCTTTAAAAGTGAAAATAAGTCCTAAGACTGAAGAAATTGAGGATTTCTGTTCTATATAATGCCATAGTTTGGATTGTAAAATTATGGTGGATATTGGCAAACTTTCGCTCTCAATTCATAACTGCACATGTTTTGCACTCACATATATGGCAGAGCAGGCTAAATTTTTAAAATTTTGTATAACCTAGTAAGCAAAATGTATAAACTTGAATTTGTTAAATCTTGAGTTATATAACCCAGAAACAACGGTCCTAAACCATTAAACCTTTTGGTACATTAAAAATAATCATTCTTCTAAATAGAAATCATTAGGAAAATCAGATACAGCCAGCTTTAGGCCTTTCTTCATTTTAATGCTACAAAATATCCTCGTGCGAATATTTTTATTTTCATCTAATTTAAATATTTTTGTTTCTGAGATGTTTTAGAAGAGATTATTTGAGAACATGCTTTTTATTTAAGGACATGCTTAATTTCCAAATATTTGGGGGATATTTTACTGTTGGCTATTGATTTCCACTTTAACTCTATTGTGATATGAGAGCATACTTGATGTGATTTCTGTATACATCTATACCCAACAGTTTTTTTGTGACATAAAATAGTGTACCCACTACTGAAAATTCCATGTGATCTTGATATTAATGTGTACTATGCACTTGTTGGGCAGAGTATTCTACATGTATCAATATCCACTCTCCCTTTAAATGAGACCAAATTGATATTTATGCTTTTCAGGTCATACCATGATGTCTGACTCTGTTCTTATTTTATCTATCAGTTCCTAACACAGGAGTAGTGAACTCTTAAGCTATAATAGCAAACTTTCCATTTCTTTTAGTTTTGCCTCACATAGTTTGATTGTCAGGCATACATGTTCAGGATTATGTCCTCTTGGAGAAATGACCCCTTTTCCATGATGTAACGCTCTTCTTTAAGTTCTTTCTTTCTTTCTCTTTCTCTCTCTTTCTCACTTTCTCTTTCTTTCTTTCTTTCTTTCTTTCTTTCTTTCTTTCTTTCTTTCTTTCTTCCTTCCTTCCTTCCTTTCTTTCCTGAAGTCACATTTGTTTGGAATTAATGTAGCTACCCATTTCATTTTGATTAATTCATGTATGACACATCTTTATTCATCTATATTTTAATCTATTTGAGTCTTCATATTTAAAGTGATTTCTTATAGATGACAAAGCAGGATCCTATTTTTTAATCCATCCTAACAATCTGTTATTAATATGTTTAAACCAGTGAAATTTAACATGATTATTGATATGGTTGAATTGATATCTAATATACTTCTAGCTTTTCTACTTATTGCTTAATTTCTTGGTTTTAATTAATTAATAATTTTATATAATTACATTCTATTTCATATATTACTGTATCAATTTTTCTTCTAAAAATTTTAATGTTTGTGCTAGACTTTTAAATATCTTTATTTATCTTTTATTGTCGATTATAATTACTAGCTTGTATTAATTGTACAAATTAATGTGTTTCTCAGTCACCTTTCTATATGCACATGTATAATGCTCTCCCTTTCAGTATACATTTTTTAACTAAGAAAAGTCCATCTTCAAGAAAGATTAGTACTAATGCTCAGTGCAGAAGTCTTATGACAGATGATTCCCAGTTTCTTTCTACTATCTCTTGTGACATTCTGCCTTTCATTTCTTTTATACCTGACACATCAGATCATTGTTGTTTTAAATGCTTTTGTAGGTCAATTACAAATAGGAGAAATAAACAAAGATTTAACCTTCACTTATTATTTCTTTGCCATTCCTCCTTTCTTTAAATAGATTCAACTTTTTGATCTATATACATTTCCTTCTTTCTGAAGAACTCCTTTCAGCATTTCTTTAAGAATATTTGTGCTGGTGATTCTCCTATTTTCATTTACCCAAGAAAGTATTTGTTTCTCACTTTTGAAAGATAATTTTGTTGAATATAGAATTCTAGATAGGTAAACTTTTTTCATTCAACATGTTAACTGTTTAGCTCTACTCTATTCTTGCTTGCATGGTTTCTAATGACTAGTATCCCATAATTTTTGTCCTTGTTTCTCTACAATATGTTGTTTCCTGCATTAAATGTTTCTCTTGAAAACACTAATATATATCCTCTGATTAAGTTAGGTGAATTCATGTGGAAATTCATCACTGAAATCCGGAAGATTAAGTTACTACTTTGAAAATCTGTACTCCAATAAATTGGAGAAACTAGAAAAAATGCATAGATCCTAGATACAACTAAATAAGGAATACCTGGAAAAACTCTGAATAATCCAATAATGGGTAGTAAAATTGAAGCAGTAATAGAAAACCTACCGACTAAGAAAATCCATAATCTTGTGGAATCTCCACTGAATTTTTCAAGACCATCAGGAAAGATCTAACACTGATACACCTCAAACTCCGATAAAACTGAGAGGAAATGAGCATTCCTATAGTTATTCTCAGAAGATATCATTAAACTGACTCCAAAATCAGACAAGGGCCCTATTAAAATAGAGAACTACAATGTTTTTAATGAACATAGGTGCAAAATCCTCAACAAGATACTAGCAAACAGAATGCTGCAAATGCAGGGTAGAAACACTGAAGAAAAATAGGTTCAGAAGGAACTGACCTCAATGTGATAAAAAGCCATTTATGACAAGCCTAGTGCCGACATCACATTAAATGGGAAAAAGCTCAAAGCTTTTCCTCTAAATTAAAAAACAACACAGGGTGTTCAGTATCACCAATTTTGCTCTGTACAGTACTTCAGATGTTAACCAGAGAAACCAGGGAAGAAAGAGAATTAAAAGAGATATATATAGGACAAAAAGTCAAGTATCATTATTTGTAGATGACAAGATCCACAACATGGAAGACCCCATAAAATCCCATTGAAAGGCTCCTGAGTATCTTTCCCAAAGAATTAAAGACATTATATGACAGCAATACATACATACCAATGTTTATAGCAGGATATTTCTAATAGCTAAATCTTGTAAGCAGTGTATATGTCCATTAATAGATGAATGTATAGAGAAAGTGTGGAATTTGTATATAATGGAGTATTACTCTGCATAAAGAAGGATTAAGTTGATTCAATTTTACAATAATGGATGCACCTTGAGACCATACTGTTAAGTGAAGTAAATCAGACGCAAAAGCTTAAATGTTGCATTGCTTTTCTTGTAAGTCAATCCCAAAATATAAATAAATGACAAAATAAGAGATACACAATAAAAAATAGGGAGATCTTTTGTAAAAGGAGTGGACCAAGAGGCAGAGGGAGGGGGAAGAAAGGAGAGTAAAAGGGATCTAAAAGAATTAAGATGTGTTATGTACATCTGCAACTCTTTACAAAGAATATAATCATTATGTACTGCAAACATATATTACTAAAAAAATTAAAATTAAAAAAGCTTTAAACTACCACACTGAAATGAGAATCTACAGTTTTAACAGTTTCTATGAAATACAAACTCTCTTTGCTGGGCTATCACTTTATGACATAATTTCATATGTTACAAATTTTCCATGTTTACTATCACTCTTTTGTTTTCATCATTTCTACCAACAACAGAATCATGACATATCAATTATAACACTGAACACTGAGTGTACTTCTGGGTCTGTAAAATTTGCTGATAATGTGCCCTGATTTTTATAGGGCTTTTGTAAAGATCACATGAATGTAATGTAATTATAGAGTGCTGAGAGCCGGGTTTAAATTGTTTAAAAGAAGTCTTAATTTAAAAATATTATCTTTATATTCCCACTGAGAAGGCTGGGTTCTTAGACATAGTTATTGGATACTCTTTTTTGTTTAGTAAACTATAATGTTTAAAGCCTGTGAATATGAGCGTGCTTTAAAGGATGAGTCGTGAAGTTGTACTTTTAGCCACTTTCCAACAAGTTTTAGTTAGCTGACCTCATGAAAGAGGGCAAGACAACCTTTTGGTCCTGCTAGTGTTCTGCTGGTCAGCGAGGGAAAATAAGATTCCTTTCTCTGGAACCTATAATCAATCAAGATCTTGGTATTTCTAGTTCTTAGTATTTCTTGCCTATCAGATGTTTAATGTATTTGATTGGTGTGTTATGCTTGTTTCATAGCCTACTTTGATGGTCTCTATGTAAGAAAATATTCATATTTTAAACACTAAAAATTCTGACTTCCAGCCTCCTTGCCTGTGCTCCATTCCTTCCTCTTCCTCCTTTCCCTCCTTGTCCTACTCCTATTCAACTTCCTTCTTTCTGTCTTCTTAACTACCAGTCACATTTTTCATGTATTTAAGAACAAATTCAACTTTGAGAATTTTTATTATATTTCTCTATACTTTTCTCAGATTTGTGACTTACTTTAAAAATATTTAAGCTGCATTCATATGTAAAATAAAATCCAAACACACAAGAGTCAAATAAGAACCAAATAGTTAAAGACAACTGAGGAATCAAGAAGTAGCAAAGATTTTACGAGTTAGCAAAACAAAATTTTTAAGCTTTACTTTCTAATATAAAGGTGGTGCAAACATCTCTATGATAAATAGAATGGTTTGAGATTATTCCTATTTGGTTGGTTACTATGAGGTTTCTCGAGGACTTTATGAATTTATTGAAGGATCGACACTGACCAGTTGCTTTGTGTCAGACACTGTGATCGATCCAGGGAACTACAGGGAAGTACAGGAAATAAACCTGCCCTCAATGCAAAACCTAGAAAAGGAAGACTGACTAAAAACTGAAACGGTGACAGTAATAATATGGTGAATGATGTAATAACTAAACATTTTTTTCCAGATAAAGAAATAATAACAAAAGTGAAGTTTAATTAGGTGGGAGGAAAAGGGGTGTTCCAGCAAGAGTTAGTATAAGGTGTTTCCTGAGCTATTTGTTGAGTGAGCAAGAAGAGGAAACAGTTCTGAGAAGTCACGAAGCACTGAAATTCAAGAAGAGTGTGTGGGTAGCTTGAAGTCCTGCGCTGCTGAAACACAGAGGTCTAGGTGTTGGGTAACAAGGGATGCCTGGACCCCGCCTGGATCAACACTGCACCATGCTCATAAGCTTAGAAGATTACTTTTTTCAATGAAGTTCATAGAGTGTTTAAACCAGGGAAAGGAATGGTTCAACTTGGTTTTAGTAGCACTGTACAGAGCAGGGGAAAAGCTAGAGAGAAGGAAATAAGAAGGATGCAGGACTAGAATGGAGAGGGCTGATTTCAGGGACTCCACAGCTGCACCTCAGCTCCATTCTAGGCCCCCGATACACAGCGAATCTCTTCTCCCTGAATTCATACTTTATCATGGCTCTAACTTACTTACTTATCATTGGCTCATTCGTCTCTTTTTCAGTCCTGGGTTTTGAGCCCAGAGCCTTCCCACTGAGCTATATCCTCAGTCCTTTATTTTTTTATCTGGAGACAGGGTCTTGCTAAGTTGCTAAGTTGCCCAGGCTGGGTTCAAACTTGCAGTATTCTAGACTCAGCCTCACAGAGTGCTAGGATCAGACACATATGTCTGTACCCAGTGCTTTCTCTTGTAAGCCCTTTCCTGTCCTGCTTTTCTCTGGATTCAAACAGAATTGAGAAGTAGATGCATCCCTTTGTAGGCCTTCTATTTACAGCACTTGGAACTTTTTAATGATCCAGAAAAAACCTGACATGATTTGCAGAATTTAATGGTTGATGTTCTTTCATTGAATTGATATGTCAGAAATTTAGCCCGGTGTTTTATGTTTTCTACTTTTCTTATTTTATTAAAAAGATAGCATTCATATTTTTAAAGGGGGCTAGAGTAAAAGAGGAAATCATGAGTTACTTAAAGCTGGGGAGGCTTTGGAAGTAGAAATGCCTAAAGCTGAAGTAGTAAAACCTAGAAACTTGCTAAAACATTGCCATATGAGAGAGAAAAAAGATCAAGGAATTAGTGCGCTGTCAGCATAAAAGTCTGTTTGTTAGCACTCGGCTGGTTCCAAGTTTTATGTTATTGCTAACAAGAACCTGATAACGTACTTTCTGAAAGACTTTCAATGCTTGGCAAATATATTTGCTCCTTAGTGCTTTATACTGCAATGGTAAATATTTCCAGAAAAACTAGGCTTCTTAAATGTATATGTTAGTTATTTTAGAGCCTTGTGTATCCTGAATTTTCACTATTTAATACATGTTTCAAAGGCTATTCCCATAAGCCTGGTGCAGGCAAATGCAAACAGTGGGATGAATGTTTCTGTTCTCTGCTCTGAGTCGCCCAGCTTAATGTTTTGACTGCAGGGATTATGGCTGAAAAGAGATTTGGGATCCAACTTGCCCTGCTTACATTCTAGCGGTTGGTCTAGCAGTACTCTCGACTGAAAAGATGGTTTGGCCTAACAGTCTCTTCATGTCTCCTTTAGATACGACCCCTGAAGAAAGAGAACTGAGAACGTAACTAACTGGCACATTTTATGCACCATCCTTTAAATCAGCCTGTGGCCCAAGGAGCTGCAATTTGGATGTCTCTGTTGCTTTAAAAAGAGCATGCTGTGGTTTCTTCTCAGCGGTGACTGTCAAACATACTGAATCTCAGATCCACGAAGCAAATTCGGATAAGGAAGATCGTACAACGACACTGGACACTACTCCTAAATGTTGGGGACTCGAACATGAATAAATGGTCCCCGTAATAATGGAACTCACCATTCCAGGGGGAGCCAATAAAATAAACAAGTTATAAATGCTACTCAGGTTCCTCACCTAGAATTGAATACACACTCTTCACACTTTCAAACTGTCACATGCTTCTTGCTGCTTACACAAGCATCTCTAGAACTTGTGAAGTGATACGACCTTAGAAAAGGATGTGTATAATCTTCTATCTTCTATGTGAAGAAAACTCTGTTCATTTATAGTACTTGCCTCTTACGTGTCAACAAAAGTCAGCATAGTTCTTTCAAGTGTTTTGGGATTTATGTTTAGGTTTGACTAATGAATTGAGCAAAACAAATATGGATTAGTCAACATGTAGTTTTGCAACTCATCAACAAATCAGGGCTCCACTAACAAGCTGAGACATTCCACAGGTGCAATCCTTACTAGACATTAAGCAGATTGTCCATGATTTATTTCAGAATGAAATTCTAGTCACTCTGCTTTGTTGATAAATGCTGTTTAACACAATTCATGTATTGTGAAACATGAGACGAAGGTGTGAATTTAAAGATAAACACCATGTTCCAGCCTAAAGCATGTTTTTCCCTTAGTCATGAGGTTACTTCTAGGTGGTCAGAAGCCAAGGAGATTGTTTACTGTCACTGGTTACCACCTTCTTACACACTGGGAGGGAGAAAGCATCATTCTTTGGTTGTACTTGGCCTGAGGATTTACACATAACATAGTGAACCTGCAGATTCTCTAAAGGACTGTAGCTGAGGAGGCAGAGATGTGTTTAAGCTGCAGGAACAGATCGAGTCTTCTCTGAACATCTGTTTTTTATTGAAACAGTAATTACAGGATAGCTGAGAGGGGAACCAGGGAAGGCACCCCAATTCACTGCAGCTTGAATATTTAAGCAGAGCCATACACTCATATGCATTTTAGGACTGATATTTCTTATGTCTCCAATGTTAATTTTTCCTTGATTGTACCGAACATATCTAAGAATGTTCTGTCAGCAAAACATATCCATTAGAATTGCTTAAGCTAAAGATAAGCCCAGTGTAAGAATTGAAACTTGTCGGCTTTGGTTATGCTTTAGTTGCTCTGTGAAATCTCATAGAAATGAGTAAGTATTGTGGTCAGTTTAGTACCAGGCCATTCATGGTATCAAGAAAAAACAAAAACAAACAAAAGTAATGTTATCACACTAGAAAAGTGGCATATGTTCTCCTAGTAATTACATCTTCTGTACTTATTATTCAAAAAATGCAGGTGTAGATTTTTGAACAGGAGCCAAGGACAATATACTTGACTGGCAGCAGTTCCTAAGTGAGTCATGTTTCGCTGTCTGTCGGTTTTTATGACTGTTTTCACTACTAATTTAGTTCTGTGATGCAGTGTACAATTAGTCCTATTATGGAAGCAGCTGTCTTCAGTTTTACAACAGCACTTTCCTCTCTGGTTTGCACAGAGCATGTTGTGGTTCTGCGGATGTGATGCTGGAAGTAGTAAAGTAGTACCTAGATGCAGTGCAGTGGACCTGAGTCTTTATGCACACTCGATTCTTGCTTACTCACTGCCACTACAAACCTGCTCCTCACAGCTCACTTGAGAGGAGAGTCACAAAGTAAATTTCTCCTTGCAAGAAGCTCCCTGTGGAGACTGGGGAGCAGGCCATTTGTACCCTTACAATTAGTCATTAATAAAAATTCTATTTGTAAGTGATGTATTAGATCAAAGTTGAGGTAGAGAGGTATGAATAAGGAGGTTGTAGTTAGCTCATTTTCAAATATGGAGTTATGATTTTTAAGAACTAAGATGAAGCAAGAATTTAGCACATACTAATATATGAATAATAAAAGAACTGGACTTTGCCAGGTGTGGTAGCTCATATCTGTAATCCTGGCACTCTGGGAAGCTGAAGCAGAAGGATTCCAAATTGGGGTCCAGCAATGGAAACTGAGTGAGACCATGTCTCAAAGTCTGAAGGTGGGTAGTGGTGCTGGAGGTAGAGCTCAGTGGTAAATAGGCCCTGATCCCCAGTCCTGAAAAGAAAAATAAAAAAAGGAATTTGACCTAATATTTGCAGAGAGATGCAGTATGGTTAAATGCTTTGGCTTCTCCTGCTCTTTGAAAGAGTATCCTATTCTTCAGGAGGTTCCATATTTTCTTTCTGAATCTCAAGCTCCTTCTGAAATTCAGCATTCTCCAGGACACATAGTAGGGCCCTGAGTAGGCCCAGTGTATGTGCTTTAACTTCCAAGTATGAGTCCTTACCATGTCTTTAGAACTTTGCTGCTCAAAGTATGGTTCCAGAATATCAACATCACCTGAATCCTGCTGGAAACAGTATTTAATGCCTCACCCCAGATCTACTGAATCAGAATCTTCATTTTAACAAGGTTCCTAGGCAAACTGTGTGTATGTTACAATGTGAGAAGCTCTATTTTAGAGCTTTGTTATTTGCTTTCCAAAGCAACAGCTGGCTGTGGTAGAGAATCTGACTGCTACCTATTAATGTTTGCCAGTGGAAAATCGCTGTATTTTATCAAATTCAGAGCACTTACAGTCAACTGAAATAGCTTATTTTTAGTGTTCATTTCTCCCCTTTAAAATATAAGCTTTTTGAGTTCAGGAGATTTCCTTGTTTTATTCACTACAGTATCTGCAAGTGAATAATACTTATCACATATTTAAAATTCAAGAAAAGTTTAAGTTAAACAAATGAACAAGTGACTCCCTATAGGTAAATGTGTGCCTAGTAACAGTCAGATCAAGTTTCATCTCTTATGGGGCTGTCTCAGAACTGCAGCATGTCAGTGTCTGGAGTAAGTAGATAAGGGAGAAAGTGAAACAGACACAGGCATAACTCAAACAACTCAGTACCAGAACAAACAAAACAAAACAACAAGTATTTTTTAAGAACCCAAATTATTCAATTTTAAAATGGGTAAAGGACATAAATAACCATTTGTCAAAAGAAGACACACCACAGTGGCCAATTTAGGTACAGTATATGAAAAAATGCTCAGCATCACTAATTATTAGGAAAATGGAAAAACCTCATTTTTACACTTCGCACCTGTAATAATGGATGAATACAGGTATCAGGGACGCTGCTAAGAAAAGGGAACTCCCCTGTAAAATTACAGGGAATAACAATTAGTACATCCATGTAGAAAACAGTATGGACAACCCTCAAAAAACTAAAACTAGAGTGACCATATGAACCAGTAATTCTACTTTAGCTATATATCAAACACACAAACAAAAATACTTGGTGTCAGTCTGTAGAAGGCAAGTCTGTATGTTGATTTTGTTGTAGTACTTCTCACAAGAGTCAAGATATGGAATCAACCTGTGTCAGTGAATGAACACATGAATAAGATGTGGTATATATATTCATGATGCAATAATATCCAGGATTTTCAAAGAGGAAGATGCTGTCACTTGCAACAACATGGATGAATCTGAAGAGTATTATACTGAGTGAAATAAACCAGGAACAGAAAGACAAATACTGCTTCATGGTCTTATTTAAATGTGATGTGCAGTAAATTTGAGCACATAGAAGTAGAGACTAGAATGATGGTTACTAGAGGAAGGAGTGATAGGGGAGCAGAAGAGAATGGGAGAATGCTCATTAAAAGGTACAGCATTTCAAATACGTAGTACTTACAGATACAGCAGCATGACTATAATCAATACCAATAGACTTTATATTTCAAAATAACTGAGTAAATTTCAATTGTTTCACCATAAAAATTGATAGGAAATAGAGGTAATGGATACATTAATGACTAGATTTAATTATTTCACTTTGTATACATATATCAAACATCACTTCATATCTCATAAATGTATACAATTATGATTTTTCAAAAATATAAATAATTTTAAAATTTTATTTATTTATTTTTATTTTAAAGAAAAAAAAAAAACCAGGCAAGTGAAACAATGAAACCAAGTTTCAAAACAGGTTAGTTGGACCCCTACAATAGTTGATACATTGTGTATTGTGTTTGAAGTTGTTTTTCAGAATACAAGATATAGGCATGCTATCTTGTTCAAACAATATTAGTACAAAACTTTCTTTCTAAAGGAACAAAGAGAAGCTAGCTGTATAGCTATCTTAAATATCTTGTATATACATATTTTTTCCTTTTCTTTTCCCTTTACCCCTTCAGTTTTTGTCTTTTCTTTTGAAAAGCTTCTTCCCAAATCACAGTACCTATTGTACATTTTCATACTATTTACTTGTTCAATTTTTCATGCTAGTGAGACAATATGATGTTTACACATATTGGTCTGATTAATTTCATTTATGACTATGGTCTCGAGTTGCATCCATTTACCTGTAAAAGTCTTAAGTTTATCCTCCTGTATGACTGAGCAGTACTCCATTATATTCCTTGGTTAATAAGCACCTGGATTGTTTCCAAGATTTAACTATTACTAATTGTGCTGCTATGAACATGGGTGTACATATATTTCTTTGATATGATGTTTTTAATTGTTCTGGGAAAATACCCAGAAAGGAAATAGCTGGGTTGAATGGGACCTTACCCTAGATTTTTTAGGAATCTACTCACTGATTGCCACAGTGGTTGTACCAGTCTACTCTCCAGCCAACAGTGAAGAAGTATTCCTTTTTTCCCCCACAGCCCATCCAGCATTTGTTATTGGTTGATTTTTTGATGATAGCTATTCTTTCTGGAGTTAGATGGAAATTCAGGCTGTTTTAGTTTGCATCTCTTGAATGACAGATGATGTTTATCATTTTTTCATGTATTTATTTGTCACTTGTATTTCTTCATCTGAAAAGTACATCTCATATGCCCATTTATGGATTGGATCATTGAATTTGGGGGACTTGATTTTTTCAGTTCTTTATATGTTCTATATGTAAGTCCTTTGTCTGTAGGACAACTGGCTAAATTTTTTTTCCACTCTGTGGGTTGTCTTTTCATAATGTGGGTGATCTGTTTTGGTGTACAAAAGCTTTTTAGTAAGGTAAGCTCCCATTTGTTGATTCTTTGTAATATTTCCCTAGAAGTCTGGGTTTTGTTCATGAGGTATCTGCCTACACCTATGTCTTCAAGATTTCTACCTACTTTCTCTTCTAGTATATTAAGTGTTACTGTTTTAATATTTAGATCTTTGATCCATTTGGACTCTAGTTTACTGTGTAGTGATTGACATAAGTCTAGTTTTGGTCTTTGACATGTGGAGAACCAGTTTTGCCAGCAGTTTTGTTTATTAAAGGGGCTCTTTCTTCTAGCAAACATGTTTAGCTTCTTTGTTTTTGTAGCTGTGTCTGCATCTTTTATTCTGTTCCACTGATCCTCAGGCCTGTTTTCTTGCAGTATCTTGCCATACTGATTTTATCACAGTAGCTTTATAGTATAATTTCAGTTCTGGGGTTGTAATGTCCCCTGACTTGTCTTTGTTGCTTAGAATTTCTTTCATTATTTGAGGTCTCTTCTGGTTCCAAAGAAATTTTAGGAATGTTTTCTCTAGTTATGTAGGCATGTTAATAGTATTTTGATTGGGACTGCATTAAATCTGTGTAATAATTTTGGGAGTATGACTACTTTCACTTATGTTGAATAGCTTTTGCTATTCAAGAGTGAGGGTGATGTCTTTCTATTCCCTGATATCTTATTCAACCTTCTTTGTTAGGGTACTGTAATTTTCACTCTACAGGTCTTTTACACCTCTTGTTACATTGATTCATAATTATTTCATTTTTTTGGATATTCTCATGAAGGGTGTGCTTTCCTTAATTTATCTCTCTGTGAGTTTGTTGTTTGTATACAGGAATGCTATTGACTTTTGAGTGTTAACTTTGTATCCTGATACACTACTGGATTTGGATATTAAATCTACAAGTGTTTTGATGGCATTTCTGAGCTTCTAAGTAGAATATCATGTCACCTACAAAAAATGATAATTTAACTTCTTTCTTTTTTATCTTTATATCTTTTATTTTTTCTCCTAATTGCTCTAGCTAATATTTCTGAAACTATATGAAATAGAAGTGGTAATGGACATCCTTGTCTTGTTCCTGACTTTAGAGTGAAAGCTTTCAGCTTTTGGTCATTTAATATATTAGCTGTTTGGTTTGTCATAGATAGCTTTTATAAGACTGAGGTAAAGATAATGTAGTCCAACTTTCTGTAGAATTTTTATCATGAATGGACACTGGACTTTGTCAAGTATTCTTTTTTTGTATCTATTGAGATGATCATGTGTCAATATTTTTATTAAAGATTTTTGCATCAATGTCCATTAGGGAGGTCGGCTGTAGCTTTCTTTCTTATTTGGGTTCTTCTCTGGTTTTGGAATCAGGGTAATACTTGCTTCAAGGAATGACTTTGGAAGCACTGCTTTCCTTTAAATTTCTGTAAACAGGTTCAATATTATTAGCATTAGTTCATCTCCACATATTTTGTAGAGTTCAGTAGTCAGTCAAGGCCTGGGCTTATTTTGTTGGTAAATTTTTAATTACATTTTTAATTTAATTAAAATAGTAATTAAAGAACTGAACTACTATCCAGCTGATAGTAGGTTATGTAGAATTTTTATATTGCCTTGATTTAGTAGAATTTGACTGTCTAGGAACCTGTCTATTTCTTCTGTGTTTTCCACCTTATTAGAGTATAGGTTCTCATGGTAGTGTTAATGATATCTTGGATTTCTTTGAATCCATTGTGATTTTCACCTTTTCATTACTAATTGCTTGAATTTGTGTTTTTTTCTTTCCTCTTTTTATTGAGGTTAGCTATTGGTTTATCACCTTTATTTATTCTTTCAATGAATTAATTTTTTGATTCATTGATTCTTTGTATTGTTTTCTTGGTCTGTATTGAATTAGTTTCTACTGTTATCTTTATAATTTCCTCCCTTGCATCAACTTTGGTCTTTGTTCTTCTTTTATAGAAGTTTGAGGTTTAACATTAGGTTGTTTATTTGAACTTGTTCTGTTTTCCTGATGTGTGAGTTCATCACTATAAATTTCCCTCTTAGGACTGCTTTCATTGAATCCCATAAATTTTGGAATGTTGCATTGGAACTATTATTTAATTGTACATACTGTTTAACTTCATCTTTAGTTTGCTGTGTGACCCATTGGTTGTTCAGTATGGTGCTGTTTAATTTCCATATGCTAATGTATTTTTTGTGGTTTCCTTTGTCGTTGATTTCCAGTTTCATTGTCCTACAGTCAGATAGTATGCATGGAATGATTTCATTTCTTCTACATATAGTTAACCATGTTTTGTCAGCCAATATGTGATCTATTTTGAAGAATGTCCCATGTGGAACTGAGAAGAATGTGTATTCTGATGTTTTAGGGTGGAACACTCTATAGATATCTACTGGGTCCATTTATTCACAACCCTCATTTATTTCTAATATTTCTTTGCTAATCTTTTTATCTAGTTGATCTATCCATTTGAAAAAATGAGGCATTAAGATCCCCCACTACAATTGTGTCAGTGCTTATTTGGTTTTTCATGTCAGTTAATATTCATTTTATGTAGTGGGGTACATCAGTGTTTGGTGCATAAATATTTTTGATTGTTATCTCTTCTTCTTGGTGTTTTCCCTTAACAAATAATGTAGTAACTTTCTTTGTCTCTTTTGATCACTTTTGGCTTAAAGTTTGCATTGTTTGCAAATAGAATAAATACCCCTGATTTTGGGGAGGGGGTTTCTGTGGCACGGAGAATTGTTTTTTATCCTTTGACTTTTAGTCAATGGATTTCTTTTTGTGTTAAATGTGTTTCTTGATTATAACATATTGTTGGATTTTGCTTCTTGATCCATTCTATCAGTCTGTTTCTTTTGATTGGTGAGTTGGGATCATTTACATTGATAGTTATAACTGATATGTATTGGCTTTTCTTTTTATGTTTTTTCCTTGTGTTTGTTCCTTTTGTTTCTCCTCTGTTTAATTTCTTGCCCTGCCTCATGGCTTCTTTTTACTGTTGTTCCTGTGTTTGTGGTCTTTGTTATTTCTGTCTAATATGCCATTTAGAGCATTCAGTACAGCTGGTTTTGAGGTCATAAATTTACAGTTCTTTGTCATGGAAGTATGTTATTTTTCCATCAATTCTGAAATAGTTTCACTTGGTACACCAATCTAGGTTGAAGATTGATTTCCTTTAGGTTTTGAAATACTGTACTCCAAGCTCTTCTTAATTTTAGAGTTTAGGTTGAGAAGTCTGCTATTATTCTGATAGGTTTGACTTTATAGGTGACATGTTTTTTTTCTTTCTCTAGCTGCTTTAAAAATTTTATGTATTGAATTTCTGAAATCTTGATTATTATATGACAGTGTAAAATTATTTTGGTTATGGATAGTTGGAGTCCTAAATGCTTCATTAATTTGTATGTCAAATTCTTTATCCATGTTTAGGAAGTTTTCTATCATTATTTCTCTGAAGAGGTTTTTAATGGTCTTTGTGCTATCTCCACGTTTCTCACTGATTCCAATCAATCTTATGTTTTTATTCTTTGATTCATTCTGTAGCTATTGGATTGATTTTTCATGATCACTTGCTACTTTTAAGATATCATTCTTTTTAAAAATTTTTTTACTTAAAGAGAAACAAAAGCATGTAAAGGGTAGAGATAATACAGAATTTTAAAAAGATAATAAGAAATCACTAATTGATAAATTACATATTGTCCTCTTAGAAATAGTTGTTCAAGTTACAAAATTAAAGTATACAAAGTAGATAGTCAGACAGTGAGAGTGTAAACAGCTATGCATGCATGAGTCTCTACATGTATTTCTATCCTTTCTGTATTAGAGGGAAAAACAAAACATAGCAAGACAAAACAAAACAAATTCCTATAAAAACATGAAATCAAAAAGTCATATAAAACCACAGTACAAGGTGATCTACAATGATTACTGTGTTGTTTCTTATTATCATCAATAGAATTGTCTATATCATCAGGCATAATTGAATATAGCAGTATAATTGAATATAGCAGTACATAACAATATTAGTAAAAATAAAACATTGTAGACAGTATAAAACTTCAAAGCCAGGAAATAATTAAACTAGAGTGGATATTCTAGTGAATCTCATCATCTTCAGTGCAGTTGCCTATACTCTCAGACTTGATACTATCAATCATAACAGCTTTGAATAAAATCTATCAATACAAAACAGCTATCTAACAAACCAGATTTGATTACGATCAGTCATGGTAAAATAGTGTAGATTATACAGAGCTTTAGATTAAGTTAATAGGAAATTAAGGATGATTACTATACTATCTCCTGTTATTTTTGGGATTACTGTCTGTGCCTTCAAATCTAGTACAGGTAGAATGACTGGAATGATATACAATATAGTGTATCAAGGCCATCTCTGTTAGAGATTCTAGCCATCCTTCTCTGCCTCATTTCTGCTATGCTATTTTTCCACCTTTGTTTGTCTACTTTTCTCCTTCATTCTACTGCCTGCCTCACAAATTGAGGACATTCTGCCAGTGTTCCTAAAATCCTGGTATTTTTTTTCTCTCTCTCTAGAATGTCCTTCAGTATTCTCTGTAGGGTTGGATTGGTGGTCACAAACTCCCCCAGTTCCTCTTTGTCATGGAAGCATCTTGTTTCTCCATTAATTTCTAGTGACAGTTTTGCAGGATACATCAATCTGGGCTGGAGGTTATTTTCTTTCAGGGCTTGGAGTATTTTACTCCAAGCTCTTCTTGATCTGATGGTCTGTGTGGAGAAGTCAGCCATGATCCTGATGGCTTACCTTTATAGGTAATCTGTTTCTTTTCTCTGATAGCTTTTAATATTCTGTTTTTATGTTGAATTTCTGGTATCTTGATTATTATATGTCTGGGTGTTGCTCTGTTTTTGTTGTAGATGGCTGGAGTTCTGTATGCCTCACATAACTGAATGTCATTTTCTTTTCCCATGCTTGGGAAGTTTTCCTTAGTTATTTCCATGAATAGCCTTTGTAATTCACCTGTATGTATTCCTGCTTCTTCATTCATATTTCTTATTCTTAAATTGTAGATTCTCTTGTCATCTTCTAGCCTTTGTATTGTTACTGCCTGTTTCCTTGTTATTTTTAAGAGATCTTTCCTTTCATGATCACACATTGCAAACTTGTCTTCAAGTTTTGATAATCTATCCTTAGTTTCTTTTAAGGCATTTTGCCAGCTTTCAATGGAGTTTTTAATTTCTTGGTAGTCTCTTTGAATCTGCTTCATGTATTCTATATTTTCTTTATATTCTTTATTGAATGTTTCTCTCCTTTTTTTTTGTTCCTCCCTTCTTCCCTCTGTATCATCCTGAGAGATGCTTCCTGAGAACATTTCTTTTATTACTCTACTCATATCTTGCTTTGCCTGATTTAATATTTCAGTTTTGAGCTCATCTACAAGGTCCCAAAGATATCTCTCAGTGTCTATTGAAGCCATGTCTGATGTTGTATGTTTGCCACCCTCAGTCTCCCTTGTTTCTCCTTCTCCTGGATCAGGACTCTCAGGGTTCTGGGCTGGGGGCCTCCTCCTGCCTCTCTCTCCTGTCATGGCACTGGCTTCCTCCACTTGGTTTACAGTGCAGGTCCCAGCCCCCTTCCCTGTTGGCCACGTTTCCCCTGAATCACGCTGGCAAGGGAACTCTGCTCCCTCCTGCCTACTCTTATCACTGAGGTGTAAGCAGCAGCTGTATTTGCCTGCCCCTCCCCACCAGGCCAGCCAAACTTCAGGTGCTTTCATCTGGTTAGTACTTGCTAGGCGCAGGGAATTGATTTGGGACAGCTCATTGGGTCCTGGCCAGGGGCACGGCCCAGTCCAAGAAAATCCCATGAATCTGCTCTTGGGAGGGAGGAACCAACTGAAGTCACTGTCACTCCCAGTTCAGACTCTTCCTGCCTGATTCCAACATGTCGCCCATTTTGTTGTACCATTCCCGTGGGTGGTGGTCTCATTCCCAGCACTGACCATGGGTTAATGAAGGTCCCTTCACCGGCTCCACTCTCTGTTGGGCTCACCAACGTCTGACTTCAGCGCTGCTATGCTTCCTGTGTTTGGCAGTGGGAACGAGTTTGGGCAGCTCTGCTCGCTGGCACAGATTCAGACCTTTGCCAACTTGGCAGGTTGCCACGAACAAAAACACTGTATAATTTTTAGATGTTTCAGTTGTATTTGATGAGCTTTTTTATGTTTTAATTTCTTCCTGTGTCAAGCGGATCCATCTCCCTCTGTCTGGGTCTCTCCAGGGTGTTTTATTCTGGCAAATGAATTGTTTCTCCAGGGAGGCTTTGTATTTTGTTGCTCACTGATCAGCCATCTTGTCTTCTCTCTAGATCTCATATTCTGTCTTTACCTTTATTCAAACTGCTGCATATTCTTTCAATGAAGTTTCTAGTTATCTGTACTTCTGCTTCATGTTTATATTTGGTATTTTTTGTTTATGTTTGGCATTCACAGTTTCCATCATTCTCTTGATCTCCATTTACTTATCTGTGTCTGCTTTGAATCTTTATTTTGATAGTTATTTCATTTTGCACTTTAGAGATTGTTTTTTCTATGACCTCTTCCATTTGTTTTTTCACTTCTGCTGCTATCATTTCAGAAACTTTCATTTGTTAGTATCCAGTTTCCTCTTTGTGTTCTGGACTTGTCCTGGGTGGGCTGTGTGTTTATGATTGCATTTTGCTTCTTTTTTTTATTTAAAGAAAAAAAAAACAGGAAAAAGGTAGAAATATTACAGAATTTCAAGAAAAGAAGATAAACAGTAAGAAATCACTAGTTGATAAATTACATATTGTTCTTTTATAAATAGTTATTCAAGTTACAAAATTAAAGCACACAAAGTGGACACTAAAGCAGTGAGAGTGCAAACAGATCTGTTCAACAAGCATTTTGCTTTTTTGTCTTGTCATTTTCTACTTCATTTTGTTTTCTGTGTTGATGCTTTTAGATTTCTGATGTTAGATAGCCTTTCCACTAATGTCAAGGCTTTCCTAGGAGGAGTCTGTTCTTCAAGGTATCTCCTTTAGTTGATATTGCCTTCCTGGGGTATTAGGGGAACACAGAGTACAGACTGACACTGCTCTCACTGGCACCATCACAGACCAGAGGCACTGGAAAAGACATCAGGCATGGACTTACACTCTGATAGCTGGCACTGCTGTTCCAGGGCAAGGGAGAAAGTGCAGAGCATGGATCTATACTCCACTTACAGGCACAACAGTCCTGAGGCCAGTGAAGAAGGTACAAAGTGAAGACCTGCACTGTTTGATTGCTGGTGCTGCCATCCCAGGGACAATGGAGGAGGTGCAGAACACAGACCTACACTCCACTCACTAGCACTTCCTTCCCAGGGACAATCTAAACTTTTAAAAAACAAAATAAAGAACCATTGTCTAATGGACTTGAAGTAAAATACACTCAACTTTATACATGGTTCTATAATTGAATAAGGCTAAATAAAGCTATTCCCAACATCATGTTTAATTGTTTATCATACCTGAATGACTTTAGAATAGCTAAGTACTACATTACTGAGCACTTGATAATGGCAAATGCAATTATCAACTAAAGTACATTAATATTTTCTGAGTTGCATTTATTACTTTGATTGCAAAATGATTTATGTTTCCATTCATAAACAAGATTTAATTCTTTATACTCATTTTATTTACACTTTTATGGGTTTTGGATTCTTGTGTTTATAGCAATATTCTCAGCTGTGATATTATAACACATGGGTGTGTCAGAATAAACTGTGAAAGAAGTTGTATTAATTATAAGAGAAGGGTCCAAATTTTGCAAATTATTTGCTTTTAAAAGTAGAGTAGCTTTAGATTACCCAAGTCATTTTATTATTTTGTCCACCCTTGAATGAGATAAATAGGGTTAGCAGGATGGGGCTAGCAAGAACTTGCTTCCTCTGTTTTTATACATCAGTCTGGGGAACACAACATATGGGAAGATAGAAAAATGTTTAAAATGACTGGCTTATGCTATAAAAAAAGAAGGACTAGTGATCCAGGAGAATTAGACTGCCATGTATAAAATGCTGTGCTACAGTGTGATGGGAAGAAGACACTCTCACACTAATGTGCATTTGGAAACTGATATTAAGATTCATCAAATATCTGTATCAGTTCAGGTCCTCCAGGAAACAGTTGCCAAGATTCAATATTTATGCAAGAGATTTATTGATAAAGTACCCCTGAGGACAAGGAAAGGGAGTAGAATATGGAACAGACAAGAAGAGCCTTCAGAACAATGAAGGCCTGACACATGTGAAAGGAGGAAGGGAAATAGGAATAGGTACAAAGTTCTCTGACTACAATGTGGTTCTGAGAAAGTTTTGGCCAGGTCAACCAGATTTCCCTGAGTGGTGTGGGTTGAATAGCACCATCTCCCCTCAGGTTCCAAGACAGTTTTACTTGAGATCTGTGAGTGTGACTTCATTTGAAAAAGAGTTGTTTGCAGACTTGACTAAAGATGTTGAAAGCAGATAATTCTGGGATTACTTAGGTGTACCATACACAGAATGGTAAATGCCCTGGAAAGAGGACAAAAACACAGAGATGGTCACATGAAGGGAGAGACAGATATTGCAGCTACGCAGTTACGAACTAAGTGCTAACATGGACTGTGGCAGCTTGTTAGGCAAGAAGCAAGAATTGGCTATTGCAGAACTGCTGGAAGGAACCAATCCTGCCAACACTTGGACTTCACATTTCTGGCTGAAAATCCATGAAAAGATATATTTCTGTTATTTTAATCCACCAAATTTTCCATAATGTGTTTTGGCAACCATTGAAACAGCTACAGAGAGCTGAAGTTGTTCGTTAGAGGAGTCCTGTGCCACACAGAATGGCCCACTACCAACACTCTGTCCTGCTCAGGCACTAGTTGGGAGAAGCTTAAGGAAAATGGTATTATCATGAATAAGGCAGAAGCTCCAGAAGGGTGGCCCCTGGGAGTGCCATTTAACTATGATTCTTATAGCAGTTTCTCTCAAAGTGGGTGAGGTGATGCATAGTCATGGTTACCACACTGAAATAAAAGAAGCAGAGATCAGAGAGTCCAGTCTTGGTCTTCTAGAACCTTGGTTAGAAAATTAGTAAATATTACACAAATGGGAATATAAACATACATGTGATCAAGTGGGATTACTATTACATGCATGTAATCCAAAAATCTAAAGTCATTTGAAGTTCAGCCTCAGATGAATTGAACGTAGATAGGCTTCTTAGATGAACAAAAATGGTTCACTTAGATCAATGCACAGGAAGTGGAATGAATAGAGAGTTCGGTAACAGACAAACTAACCACCAGTAAAATTAAAAAAGATAGTTGAGTGCATCTTAGCCTACTTGTTTCTTGAAAAATTGTCTATAGAAGAAAATCTCAAAAGAAGGCATTAATAAGGAAGCTGTGAATATGAAGGGAATGGTATGTAGAAATATAATGAGGAAATAAGTTCCCCTTGAACCCATATTTATTTCATTTTCAAAAATATATCTTCTGAGTAATCCAGACCTGCTAGATAAATCACATGGTAAAACCCCAGGAGGTTCTAGTCTAGTCTAGTCTCTTAAAAAGAGTTCATTTTAGGGTCCAAAGAATCTACTGCCCTTATTTTAAAAAGAAGCATGGTATTTGGACTTGGTACATCCTTGCAGTGCTACTTACTGACCAATATTGGGTAAACCACTTAAATTCTGAGTTAAATTTTCATGTGCTAAATAAACATAATAAATGTCAGAGTTATTGGGAGGATTAAGTGAGTAATTACATTTAATCCAGTGTAAATTCTGATGTAATCCACAGTGCTGGTTACTATGCTTTACAGAGATCTAAAATATCAGATAAACTTGTGTGAAATAATCATAGGTATCTACAATGCTATCATTGAAATATTAACTTTTTTGTACATAAATCTTTCCATTTTCCCAATTTGTATGTAGAGATATGTGTCTGCATATTTTTTTCTGTCTATGCTGCCTCTTTTCCTCACCGTTTAATAAAAACCTTCTTCCCCTAAATAATTTATGATGGGCCACCTTTTGTGTTAGTAAATAATGATCTATAGCTCTTTTAATGGTCATGTGTAACAGAGATTACTAGAGCTCATGGACATTCTGTTCTCTTCTGAGAACACAGGATACATATTCCAGCTTCTTGAAGTTAGGCAAGTCATGTAACTACTTCTGGTCAATAAGATCTAAATGGAAATGATAAATGCTGTGTGTGACAGCCTGACATAGTCATGAGCCTTTGCATAGCTCTGTCCTACTGCACCATACAGAAAGGATGGTGATATAGGATGGAAACCTCTGGAAGACGGTCTCGTCCTAAGATCACCAGACTGCCAGTGGGCTTTGTAAGAGCAACAAAATAAACTTTTAGAAGCAAAGCCTCCATGATGTTAGAATTTGTCACAGCAGTACAGGCCTGAGATAAATTGAATATAGGTTGTTTAAAAAGCTTCAATATTATTAACAAGTCTGCAATGACCATTGTTCTAATTTTTTGTGTATGTATGCAATTATGTCTAGTTTATCATGTTAGATAAACTCTGGGAAACAGAATTTCTAGGTCAAAATACACACACTTTAATTTTTCATACATTTTGACTAATTGCTCCCCCTCAGAGGTAGATCCAAATTGTCTATACCCAGAATATACTGGAGTATCACTTACTTTACATATTTGATCAAACTATGTATTATTGACTAAACTTTTAAAAATTAAATTATTTGTGGTTATAGAGGTTGAACTTTCATATATGATTCATTTACATTTCTTTATTAAAGTATCATGTCATAGTATTTTTGTTTTGTTTTAGAGTTAAATGATAACTTGGTATGTCAAGAACATTAACCCATTGGTGGCATATATTTTCCAAATATGTCCCTTGGTTTTGTCTTTCAATTTTACTTCTAAAGTTTGTCATATGGCATCTTTAATTTTTATATAGTTAAACTTGTTAAGAGTTTCCTTTAGTATTGCTGGTTTTGGCATTCTGATAAACTCTAATCTTTTTTTTTCTTTTTATATTGGTGATCGAACTCAGGACTGCACCCTTGCAAGGCAGGCGTTTATGCTGCTGAGCTAAATCCCCAGTCCCTAACTCTCTAGTCTTTTCTACTTCAAGTTAAAAAATCTTTCCCTTTATTTTATTAAAGTACTTACAAGATTTCACTTTTTACATGTAAATTATTAACTCCCCTGGCAATTGTGTGAGAGGGCTCCCCCTATGTCATAACTAAATAATCATTTTCAATTTGATTTAAAATACACTATTATGTAATAAATTCATATATATTACATTTTAGTATATTTGTGTACTTCTTATTCACTTGGTTTAGATATCTATTCCTCATCCAGTAAGTATACAAGTTAAGGATTTACTTAGCTTAGATCAATCCCCTTTATCACTATTATTTTTATAAAAATTAGAACACTCATAGCTAATGAATTTTTCAAAATTTGAATGATTCTGTAAAGTTCCATACAGCAAAATATTCATTCTTTCAAGCCTAATCAAAAGAACCACTGAGGTCAAAGCAATGGAAATAAGGACAGGGGACTAAAGTTCTACCCACCTCTCCACATACTGGATCCCTTATGCATCCTCTGAGGAAAAAAAATTTGAAAAATCCACATTTAAGGACATCCTATCTCATCCTCAAATATAATTGAGCAACCAGAAGTGGAGGCTCATAGTCTGATGCCTACTCCCCTCACAAAATGGTGGGCACTGCAACACCTTTTGATGACTCTCACCTTCTGCTGCTTCTCACTGCAGTTGCTGGGACTGCTTGTAAGTTTATCTTCCCTACCCCTTTATCTGCTTCTAAGTTGCCCTAAATAATATCTTAATTGCCCAGTTTTTGAACATCTGTATTGGGTAATAAATATGTATGGGTAATAAATCTTAAATACATTCTGTATTTAAATGACTAACCATTTCCATACTCAGCTGAAGAAAATGTAAAATGTGAAACATTAAAGATTTGCTATAGATGGAGAGGTGACAAGACTGTGAAGTTTCACTTTATCTGGGCAAAAAAAGAAAGTTCTGTGGTGATCTGACTACCTCAAGTTACATTTACACGTCTTTAGCATCTTTGGTGTAAAAGTTAGGAATCCAATCTTGTTACTATGGCTGGCACATTGGTGTTATGGCTGGCATATTTTATATAAAAGGGACAGAACAGTTACCATGGATTTCTTTCTACAATGGACTTCATTTTATAACTATAGCATAGAGTAGGGAATACCCAGTTTTTCTCTATTTAGTAAACATACATTCTACTCCTGGTAATGATCAAATGTACATCCAAATATTTCCACAAATTATAATTCCCATGACCATTTATTCTAACTAAAGTTTAAAAAGAGTTAAATGGAAAGTCATCTTTCCCCTGTACATACAATGGAAATTAGAAACCATTAATTTGTTAAAACCATGTCAGGAACATTTGTCTTTATGAGAAACTTTGATTTGTCATTATGGGAATTTGTTAAAAGTAGATTAGAAAGCTTCCCATTCACTTGTTAATTCATTTATTTCTCATTCATTATTTATTGAGTAAATATACTAAGTATTGTGCAATTTGTTAAGGAAATAATATCAGGAATTTACACTATAATGTAGTTAAAAGTTTAATAGGAAGAGATTTAAAAAACAATAAATAAGAAATATCACGCACTGAGTGCTAAGTGCCCTTCTAAAATTTAAAACTGAGTGAGGTATGGTAGAGATTATTTTTGGATTGGATAGCCATGGAATTTATCTGTGAATTTAAGACAAACTATTATTAAAATCATGGAGGCACCCATATAAATATTTATAAATCAATCTTACATGTAGACAGAAAAATGCAGCTAAGATGTAGGGTGGGGAGGACTTGATGAGTTTTGGGAATTCACAGTGCCCTTTAATATAGTAAATGAGAGGGAATGCCATGCAAAATGAGTTTTAATAGTCAGAGGCCAGAGTTCAGAAGATTTGACAAACTAGGTTAAGGAATTTGCATTTTTCCCAGATATGAAGGAAAACCTTTGGAAGATTTTTGGAGGATGAAGGAAATGTTCTGATTAATATTTGCAGCATACTGGCTCCTCCACAGAGTGTTGATCAAGGGTGAGACTGGGATGATTAAGTAGTGGGCAGGGAAAATGCTAGAAGGAAAATATTTAACTAAATCCATAACTGCATTTTAATTCAAATTTCATTTTGTTCTGTTCTCTTTAACAATGTCTGGTATAGAAATCTTACTAGCCTGATAAGACAAGCAGAGTAACTTGCTTTTCTTCTATTCTCTGGGACAGTTTGAGTAAAATTGAGATTATTTAAAATCTGAGGATTTGGTAAAATTCTTCATTTGCATTGAATGTCTTTTCTTGGAAGAGGGAAGTTGGTCATATATAGACAATAATAAAAGAAGTCTTTAGAACTGATCTGTTATTTTATATTTGAGTCAATTTTGATTATTTATATTATTCTAAAAATTTCCAATTATACCTATTTTTGCCTTAAAGTTAAGTTTACATATTAGAACACAACGAAGTTTCATGTTAGTAATGTGAAAATGCTTGCCATTATAAGAAGCAATGGAATTTAGCAAGCAGAACATTTAATATGGAATTTTTAGTAGACCACATCATCCACCAATTCTTTTTTCTATTTCCCAGTCCTCCTTGCAAAAGGATGCAGAGCCAGATGACTGTATTCTGAGCATTGTCATGTGAACAGAAGGGGTGTGTTCAACTTTAGGGTGTCCTGGTAAAAAAGAACCTATTTTTTTATTTCTCCTTCATTGATCCTGCTGGTGAGCATGTGAGTGTGATTGCTGGAGAGCCTATCATAGATCATTAAGTGTCTTTGACAATGGAATGATTTACAGAAGTAGATGTAAAGTAGAAGGGACCTTATTTCCAGAGGAATTTATGGGACAGATCTGCTGTTAGCCCCAGACTTTTAGCTAGATTTTATCATGAATGAGACAAAACTTTATATCTTTTTTATGTCACTACTATGAAGAGTCTTAAACATACTGACCAATTAAACTAATCACAGTAAAAAGTATATATATATATATATATATATATATATATATATAGAGAGAGAGAGAGAGAGAGAGAGAGAGAGAGAGAGTGAGAGAGAGAAACTGCAGATAGGATAAATACCCAAATTTACATAGTGATTCTTTTTTATCCAAATTATGTAATTAATGTTGCATTTAAAATTTAAGCATGACTGAGGCTGGTGTGGTGGCACACATCTTTAACTCCACTACTTGGGAAACTGAGGTGAAAGGATTGCTGTGAGTTTGAGGCCAGCCTGGTCTACAATGTGAGTTCAAGGCCACTCTGAACTACATAGTAAGACACTGTGTCAAAAAAGCTACAAAATTTTTTGAGCATAATTAAAATGTCTATTTACTTCAATGTTATAAATGTAAGCAAAAAATAAAACAGATAAGTGAGTGATGATCTTGTTATTTAATTACTTTAACATTGATGTATATTTTTACATCAAACAAATCAGTATGGAGATTCCTTTAAAAAATGAATCCTGGGAAGGCTGGCACAGTGCACTCCACTTAGCTGTGCAATCTTGGCACCTTGCTTGGAACCTGGTAGGGCCTCACCCAGCATCATCAAACAGCCAGGGAGCATTGGTGTGTTGTGTGGCATGAGCTGAAGGCCTGAACAGTTTACTCCATTTAGCTGTTCATGCTTGGTATGCCATTCAGAACATGGTAGAGTCCTGCCCAGCAACCTCAAGCATCTAGGAGCTTCAGAGTGCCAGGTGGGGTGTGATGAAGGTCCACTCAATGTACTCCCCTCATTTGAGGAGCCTTTGAGTGCCACTAGGAACCTGAGAGGCCAGCCTAATGACCTCCACTCAACTAGGAGTACAGACAGACATCTTCAACCCAGGAAGCAACTGAGATCTTGCACTAAGCTTCCCCAGGGGAATATAGGAAAATGACAAAATGAAATCTCAAACATCCAGCCCATCCCAAACAAGCCTAAGAGACATTTACCTAGAAGAAAGAATAAGGAATACACCTGAAATCTTCTGAAATGATAGCAACTGAAGTAAAGAAACAACTCTGTGAAGCTGTAAAGGAACTCAGATCAGAACTAATCTCTCAGGTAAAGAATAAATGATAAACATAATAAAAGAAATGCCAAACACATCTAAAGAAGACATAGTTAAAAAAAATTGAAGAGCATGGCAAAAGATGTAAACCTTAAATAAACAAAATAAGAAAGCAATGCAATGCATGAAACCGATTCAAGGAGATATTCAGAAAATCAAAAATTCCATCAAAAGCCACCTGAATGAATGTGAAGAGACCTCAAAGACAAGATTGCAGATAGTGAATAAGAAAGGAAAGATCTTTTAAAACTAACAAGGAATCAGGAAATAACAATTCAATAGTTGTGAGATGATGTAAAGAAAAACAATATAAGAGACAGGTGTCAACACAAAAGAATGTGGCAACACAAATGACATAAAAAGACTATTTATAGAAATAATAGCTGAAAATTTCCCAAACATGGGAAAGGAAACTAACACAGATAAGTGAAGCATTTAGAACTCCAATTAGCCATAGCTAAAATAAATCTACACCCAGATATATAATAATCAACATTCCAGGAATTTAACACAAAAACAGAATATTAAAAGCTGTTAGACAAAAGAGAAAGATTATCTATAAAGGAAAGCCCATCAGAATCACAGAAAACTTCTCAACACAAACAATGAAGTCAAGAAGAACATGGAGTGAAGTATTTAAAATCCTAAAGGAAAATGACTTCCAACCCAGATTGATATACCATGCAAAATTATCCTTCAAAATTGATGGAGAAAGAAGATACTTCCACAATGAAGAACAGTTGAAGAACTTCATGACTACAAAAATCAACCCTGCAAAGAATACTGAAAGATATTCTAGATAGACATAAAAATAACCATGACTTCAAGAACACCAAGAGAAAAAAACCACTAAGCAAGGCAAATAATTAAACAGAGGGGAAAGGTAAAGAACCAACAGCAGAAAGATAGCATGAGAAAAATAAGCCAATATATATCAGTTATAACCATTAATGTAAATGGCCTCAATTCACCAATTAAAAGAAACAGATTGAAAGAATATATCCAGAAACAACATCCAATGATACACTGTATACAACATATCCATCTCACCCAAAGGATGAAAACAATACATCAAAGGATGGAAAACAATACTTCATTCAACAGGAACCTCCAAAAAAACAATAGTAGCTATTCTGTCTGCTGACAATGTGAACTTCAAGCCAAGAATGATCAGAAGAGATAAAGAAGGTCACTACATACTGTTTAGGGGAAAACTTCAAGAGGAAGAGATAACAATCCTAAATATATATGCATCAATATGGGAACACCCAGCTATATAAAACAAATAATAATAGAAATGAAAAAATCAAATAAGCAATAATACAATTATAACAGGAGACCTTAGCACCTTAATGACACAAAGAACAAGACGAACTAGACAGAAAATCAGCAGAGAAATAACAATTAAATCAAATTCATGAACAAATGGACTTAGTAGACATATACAGAGTGTTCCACCCAACAACATCAGAATATATATTCTTCTCAGCTGCATATGGGACATTATCTAAAATAGACCATATACTAGCCCATACAGTAAATGCAAAAGAACTTTGCTTGAGTAAATGCAAAAGAATTGAAATTATCCCATGCATATTATCTAATCATAATGCCATGAAAGTAGAAATTAATGATAAAAGAAACTGCAAAAACTGTATAAACCCATGGAAATTAAATAATATACTCCTGAATAATCAATATGGTATAGGGGAAATTAAAGATGAAATTAAACAATATCTACAAGGAAACAAAAATACAAATACAACTTACCAGAACCTCTGGGATGCAGTGAAAACAGTCCTCAGAGGGAAATTTATTGTGGTGAATTCCCACATCAGGAAAACAGAACAAACACAAATAAACAACCTGATGCTACACCTCAGATATCTAGAAAAAGAAGAGCAAGTCAAGCCCAAAGCCAAAAGATGGGAGGATAGTATAAAGATCAGAGCAGAAATCAATGCAACAGAGACTAAGAAAACAATAAAAAGAATTAACAAATCAAAGAGTTGGTTCTTTGAAAGAATAAATAGAATTGATAAGCCCCTAGTCAACCTTATTTTAAAAAAGGAGAGAAAAACTCAAATTCATGCAATAAGGAATGAGAAGGGCAAAATCACTACAGACCCTGTGGAAATACAGAAGATCATCAACCATATATTTCAAAAACCTCTACTCTCATAGGTTTGATAACACAGAAGAAATGGACAGATTCCTAAACACATATGAATTACCAAAGCTGGGTCAAGAAGATATAAAACTGCTGAATCATCCAATTTAAATTAATGAAGTTGAAAATGTAATTAAAACCTTATCAACAAAGAAAAGCCCATGTGCTTATGGATTCACTGCAGAATTCTACAAGAAATTCAAGGAAGATTTAATGCCAACACTCCTCAAACTCTTCAATGAAATTGGAAGGGAAGCAATTCTCCCTTACTCATTCCAGAGAGCAAGTATTACTCTAATACCAAAAACAAAGAAAGACCTAACCAAAAAAGAGAACTACAGGTCAATCTCCCCAATCAACATAAATATAAAAATCTTCAATGAAATACTGGCAAACAGAGTGCAGCACTCTGTCACTGACAAGATTATACATTGCAACCAAGTGGGATCCATCCCAAGAATGCAGGAATGGTTCAATAAACAAATCTATAAATCAAAAAACATAATTCACCATATTAAAGATAAGAGACAAAGATAAGAATCACCTAATCATTTCAATAGATGCAGAAAAAGGCTTTTGATAAAGTCCAAAACTCATGCATGATAAGATCCCTATGGAAAATTGGAATAGATGGGCTTTAACTCAATCTGATAAAAGCCATTTATGACAAACCAACAGCCAGTATAATATTAAATGTTCAAAAACAGGTATCTTTCACTCTAAAATCAGAAACAAGACAAGGATGTCCACTCCTATTCAAAATGGTGCTGAAAACATTATCCAGAGCAATTAGACAGCAGAGAGAAATAAAAGGTAAAAGGACAGGAAAGGAAGAACTTAAATTATCATTATTTGCAGATGACAATACTTACTGTACATAGAAGACCCCCAAAACTCCATTTAAAGACTTTTAGATATAATAACCAAATTCACTAATGTAGCTGGATACAGTCAACACTCAAAAATCAATAGCGTTCCTGTTCACATATAAAATACCCAGAGAGAGAAATAAGAGAAATCACATTTTCACAATAGCATCTAAAAAAATGAATATTTAGGAATCAATCTAACAAAAGAAATAAAAGATCTATTCAGTGAAAATTATAACACTCTGAAAAAAGAAATCAAAGGATTTCAGAAAAATGGAAAGACATTCCTTGTTCATGGATAGGAAGAACAAACATTGTGAAAATGGCCAATCTCCCAAAATTTTTATATAGATTTAATGCAACTCCAATCAAAATACCATTAACATACCTCACAGATCTAGAAAAATCATTCCTAAAATTTATCTGGAACCAGAAGAGATCTAGAAGAGCAAATTAATTCTGGGTGATAAAGGAAAGGTATGAGGCATCATAATCCCAGACTTGAAGTTATACTACAAAGCTAGTGTGATAAAATCCACATGGTACTGGAATAAAACAGACATGTAGATCAATAGAATGGATTAGAGGATATGACCACAACTACAAACACATTCAATCACCTTATCTTTGACAAAGGGGCCAAACATGTTCATTGGAAGAAAGATAGCCTCTTTAATAAGTGGTGCTGGAAAAACTGGCTTTACACATGCCAAAATCTAAAACTAGAACTATGCCTGTCACTATGTGCTAAACTAAAGTCAAAATGGATCAAAGATCTAAATATTAAAACAGAAACACTAAATCTGCTGGAAGACAAAGAAGGTAGAAATCTTGAAGTAGGCAGAGAATTCATGAACAAAAATCAAACTACACAAGAAATACTTCCCAGAATCAACAAATGGGATCTCATTAAAATTTTTTTGCATGTCAAAAGCAATCTCCAACAGAGTGAAAAGAAAACCTATGAATTGGGGCAAAAAAATCCTAGTCAACTGTCCCTCAAACAAAAGACTTCTACCCAGAATATATAAAGAATTAAAAAAAATCAGACCCCTCAAATTCAAAGACCCCAAATGGGCAATAGACACTTCTTAGCTGAAGAAATACAAATGGCAAATAAGTACATGAAAAAATGCTCAGCATCTTTGGTCATTAGAGAAATGCAAATTAAAACAACACTGAGATTGCATCTCACTCCAGAAAGAATGGCCAGGACCAAGAAAACCACCAAAAACAAATGCTGAAGAGGCTGTGGGCAAAAAGGAACTCTTCTGCACTGTTGGTGGGAATGTAGACTGGTGCAACTACTGTGGTAATCAGTGTGGAGATTCCTCAAAAAGCTGGGATTGGAAGTCCCTTTTGATCCAGCTATTCCACTTCTGGGCATATTACTAGAAGAAATGAAATCATCATACCACAGCGATATATGTGCACCCATGTTTATAGCAGCATAATTTGTAATAACCAAATCTTGGAAACAACCTAAATGCCCATCAATCAGGTAATGGATAAAAAAGATGTGGTATTTTTATACAAACAAGAGTACTACTCAGCTATAAAGAAGGATCACACTGAGGCTTTTATAGGTAAATGGATGCAACTTGAAACCATATTCAAAAGTGAAATAAATCACACTCGTGTAAATATTGTCTTCCTAGTGTAAGAAGCTGAAAGAGTAAATAAGATACAAAATCTTCAATAAATATTGTGAAAGGGTAAGAAACTGCTTAACAAGGAAAAAATAACTCAGATAAGGAAAAGGAGAAAAGAAGGGAAAAGAAAAAAAGATATAAATTTGTATTTATACATTTAAGATAGTTAAGATGATTGTGCTACTAATTCTATTAGTTCTTGGAACACAACAGTCAACATTCATAAGATTAGATCAATTTTGCATGTTTGTAACTGGCAATCTGAGTAAATCTTTTAAAGATAACTATGCAAAATAACAACTTTAGCTATGTTCCTACCACCTTGTTTTGGGCTCTTTGTTATTGTTATTTATTTGTCTCTTTTTTGTTTTCCTTGTATTTTGCTTTGTTTTATTTTGCTTTTCCCTCTAATGCAGAAAGTATATATATATATGCTTGTACATGCCTAGATCTTCTCCTAATGAATTAAGAATAGATTTTATTACATGTACTTTTAAGAAAAGGAGACATTATAATAGCCATTGCTCAATTTTTTTTGTCTTGTTTTGAAGTCCAATAATGCATTTATTCCTTGTTTTGATTAGTTTTAGTCTGTTTTCTATTATTTGATTTCAACATGTGTGAAGGTATGGACAGCTATTTTGAAGAGAACAAGAGACATTATGGTAGCCAGTGTTGGATTTCCTATTGTCTGGTTTTGAAGGCTATTAATGCTTTCATTCTTTTGTTTTGATTGGTTTTATACTGTTCTCTTTTGAATTCTGTTTGGTTTATACTGTTCTATTGTGTGGGAAGATATGGAAAACTATTTTGGGGAGAACAGGAGACAACTATTAATTTACTGTTGTCTTGTTTTGCAAAGTTGTGTTGCTTGCATTACTTTGTTCTGATCTGCTGTGTTGTTTTGTTTTAATCTCTTTTAGATAAGATTGCAGCTAGTGAACAGGAAAGGAAAGATCTTCTAAAAATAACAGGAAATCAGGAAATAACAATTCAACAGCTGCAAGATGATGCAAATAAAAACAACATAAGATTAATAGGGATAAATGAAAAAGAAGGGGACAACACAAATGATATCAAGAGTTTATTTACAGAAGTAGTAGCTGAAAACTTCCCAAACATGAGTACAGAAACTGACATACAGATTAGTGAAGCATATAGAACTCCAAATAGCCATAACCAAAACAAAACTATACCCAGATATATAATAATCACCATCCCAGAAATCCAACATAAGAACAGAATATTAAAAGCTGTTAGAGAGAAAAGACAGATCACCTATAAAGGAAAACCTATCAGAATCACAGCAGACTTCTCAGCACAAACAATGAAGGCAAGAAGAGCATGGAGTGAAGTGTTCCATATCCTAAAGGAAAATGACTTCCAACCCAGGCTGATGTACCCTGCAAAACTGTCCTTCAACATGGATGGAGAAATAAGATACTTCCATGACAAAGGACAGCTGAAGAACTTCATGATCACCAAACCAACACTACAAAGAATACTGAAAGACATTTTAGATATGCATAGGAAAAAAATCACTAAGCAAGACAGACAATTAAAAAAAATGGAAAGTTAAGATACAACATCAGAAAGATGACATGTCAACAATAAACCAATATATGACAGTTATAACCATTAATGTAAATGGCCTCAATTCACCAATTAAAAGAAACAGACTGGCAGAATGGATCAAGAAACAACGTCCAACTATATGCTGTCTGCAAAAAACTCATCTAACCCAAAAGGAAACTCATAGACTGAAAGTCAAAGGATGGAAAACAATACTCCATGAAACAGGAACTCAAAAAAAAGCAGGGGTAGCTATTCTGTTTGTAGACCATCTGAACTTCAAACCAAGAATGGTCCAAAGAGATAAAAGGTCACTACATACTAGTTAGGGGAAAACTGCAAGATGAAGAGATAACAATCTTAAATACACATGCACCAAATTCCAGAGCACCCAACTACACAAGCAAGTATTAACAGAAATGAAAAATCAAATAGGCAATAACACAATTATAACAGGAGATCTTAACACACCATTGACAGAAAGGGATAGATCAACCAGACAGAAAATCAGCAAAGAAATAACAGAACTGAATCACACCTGTGAACAAATGGATTTGATAGATGTATACAGAGTGTTCCATCCAACAACATCAGAATATACATTATTCTCAGCATCACATAGGACATTTTCTAAAATAGACCATATACTAACCCAACAGAACATATTTAAGTAAATGCAAAAGAATTGAAATTATGCCGTGCATGTTATTGGATCATAGTACCATGAAACTGGAAATTAATGATAAAAGTAACTGCAAAAACCTCACAAACACATGGAAATTAAATAATACACTCTTGAGCCATCAGTGGGTCACAGAGGAAATTAAACAATACCTACAATCAAACAAAAATAAAAATACAACTTACCAGAACATGTGGGATGCAATGAAAGTGGTCTTCAGAGGAAAATTTGTTGCACTAAGTTCCCACATTAGGAAAACAGAATGAACACAAATAAACAACCTAATATTACACCTCAAACATCTAGAAAAAGAAGATCAAGCTAAGCTTAAAGCCAAAGGAAGGGAGTAAAAAAAGATCTGAGCAGAAATTAATGCAATAGGGACTAAGAAAACAATACAAAGAATCAATGAATCAAAGAGCTGGTTCTTTGAAAGAATAAATAAAATTGATAAGCCCCTAGCCAACCTAATTTAAAAAAATGAAAGAAAAGACTCATATTCACACAATACAGAATGAAAAAGGTGAAATCACTACTGACCCTGTGGAAACACAGAAGATCAACAACAACTATTTCAAAAACCTCTACTCTCATAGGTTCGATAGCACAGAAGAAATGGACAGATTCCTAGAAACATATGAACCACCAAAGCTGGATCGAGAAGATGTAAAACTGATGAATAAACCAATTTCTATTAATGAAATTGAAAAGGTAATCAAGTGCCTACTAACAAAGAAAAGCCCAGGCACAGACGGATTCACTGCGGAATTCTACAAGAAATACAAAGAAAACTTAAAGGCAACACTCCACAAATTCTTCAATGAAATTGAAAGGGAAGCAATTCTCCCTAAGTCATTCCTGGAAGCAAATATCAATCATTCTAGTACCAAAACCTGAGAAAGACCCAACTAAAAAAGAGAACTACAGGTCAATCTCTCTAATGAACATAGATGCAAAAATTCTCAATAAAATATTGGCAAACAGGATGCATCAAATCATCAAGAAGATTGTACACCATGATCAAGTGGGATTCATCCCAGGCATGCAGGAATGGTTCAACATATGTAAATAAATAAATGTAATCCACCATATCAATAGAGCCAAAAGCAAGAATCACATGATCATTTCTATAGATGCAGAAAAAGCTTTTGATAAGTTCCAACACCCATTCATGTTAAGAGCCTTACAGAGAATTGGAATAGATGGTCTTTACCTTGATACGATAAAAGCCATCTATGACAAACCAACAGCCAGTGTCATATTAAATGTTCAAAAACTGAAAGCCTTTACCTTGAAATCAGGCACAAGACAAGGATGTCTCTTATCACCACTCCTATTCAACATAGTACTGGAAATACTAGCCAGAGCAATTAGACAAGAGAGAGAAATAAAAGGAGTAAAGATAGGAAAAGAAGAAGTTAAATTATCATTATTTGCAGATGACATGATACTCCACATAGAAGACCCCCAAACCTCTGTTGAAAGACTCCTAGATATAATAAATAAATTCAGCAATGTAGCTGGATTCAAAGTCAATACTCAAAAATCAATACCATTCTTTAACAACAAAATCACTGAGAGAGAAAAGAGATGACACATCCTTCACACTAGCATCCAAAAAATGAAATACTTAGGAATTTTCTGTGTTCTAGTCCATCCACGCCTTGTGACAAGGTCCATGGGTGGAGGAGAGTGCTTCAAGGAATCGCTTCTCCAGGAAAAGGACACCACATGTGGGAATTGGGCGCAAGGATCTTGTAATTTTTTGTACTGATAATTGTAATTTATGTAATTCACATATATATATTTTCATGTAATATTCAATATGAAATCAAAAATAGAAACTCCAGAGGAGTTACTAGAAACCCTCTAGATAACTTTGTGAAAACTAATTGTGAAATTTTACCTTCTGTGAGTAGCATGAGAGAGTTTATACAAAAGCTTTAAATGAAAGAGCTCATGGGGGAGGATTTACAAAATTCCTGTGAGACAACTGCCCTGAGACACTGGACAGGCAGCCAGAGACGGGCAACTAGGACACATATGTTATGCCACCAGCCACCTAAGACAGGCACAGGACCAATTGCTGTCCTGCAGGCCCATGACGGGTAAGGCCTGGTTGGGTTCATATGAAGAGTCCTTGACCTAAGACAGGCGCTGTCCTACAGGTAGCCAGAGACGGGCAATTAGGACACATATGTTACGCCACCGGCTGCCTAAGACAGGCACAGGACCAATTGCTGTCCTGCAGGCCTATGACGGGTAAGGCCTGGTTGGATTCATATGAACAGTCCTTGACCCAAGACAGGCGCTATCCTCACAGGGCCTGCCATACTCCCATAAGTGATAAGGGAAGTAATGTAGGGAGTGGCATGATAGCTTCACAGCTGCCGCTCCATCTCTCCCTCCTGTGGGCATCCAGGTGCGTCTGCTTACATTTCCCAAGCTAATTAAGTAACAAGATTAAAGTGTAACAAAGGTGAAAAACGTTAATTAACACATATTGTTTAAGATTATCCCTGCCTGGCCCTAAGCCTGGAATGCTTCCTGCTTGGGGTTTAAGTTACTGCCAAAAGTTAGCAAATATATACTCCAGCTTCTAAAAAATAAAGTAGATTCAGATTCACTCACAGACGGGTGTGCAGTGTCTTCTGTCTCTCACTCGCCAACTCCCTGACCACCTTTGGGACCCCTGAGCCCTGCTGCAGCTGGACTCTGGCAGGAATTAATCTAATGAAAGATGTAAAAGAGTTGTACAGGGAAAATTATAATACCCTGAAAAAAGAAATCAAAGAGGACCTCAGTAAATGGAGAGACATCCCTTGCTCATGGATAGGAAGAATAAATATTGTGAAAATGGCCATTCTCCCAAAATTCTTACCCAGATTCAATGCAATCCCAATGAAAATACCACTAACATACCTCATAGATCTAGAGAAATCACTCCTAAAATTCATCTGGAACCAGAAGAGACCTAGAATACCAGAGTCAATTCTAAGCAGCAAAGCCAAGGCAAGAGGCAACAATCCCCGACTTGAAGTTATAATACAAAGCTATTGTAATAAAATCAACATGGTATTGGAATAAAAACAGACCTGAAGATCAATGGAATAGACTAGCAGATACAACTATGAACACACTCAGCCACCTTATCTTTGATAAAGGGGCCAAGCATGTTCACTGGAAGAATTATAGTCTCTTTAATAAATGGTGCTGGAAAAACTGGCTTTCCATATGCCAAAAACTAAAGTTAGACCCATGCCTATCACCATGTACTAAACTAAAATCCAAATGGATCAAAGATCTAAATATTAAAACAGAAACACTATATCTGCTGGAAGACAAAGTATCTAGAAATCTTGAAGACATAGGGGTAGGTAGAGAATTCATGAACAAGAACCAAACTGCATGGGAAATACTTCCCAGAATCAATAACTGGGATCATGTCTTATTAAAGAGTTTCTGCATGTCGAAAGAAATCTCCAGCAGAGTGAAAAGAAAACCCACAAACTGAGAAAAAATCTTAGTGAACTGTCCCTCAGACAAAGAACTTCTGCCTAGAACTTATAAAGAGTTAAAAAAAAATCAGACCCCTAAAATTCAAAGGCCCAATCCAAAAATGGGCATCTGAAATGAACACACAGTTCTCAGAAGAAGAAATACGAATGGCAAATAAATACATGAAAAAATGTTCATCATCATTGGTCATTAGAGAAATGCAAATTAAAACCACACTGAGATTACATCTCACTCCAGAAAGAATGGCCAGGATCAACAAAACTACAAACAACAAATGCTGGAGATGATGTGGGGAAAAAAGATCTCTTCTGCATTGTTGGTGGGAGTGTAGACTGGTGCAAACACTGTGGAGGTTGCACAATCTGGCAATTCCTCAAAAAGCTGGGGTTGTAGGTCCCATTTGACCCAGCTATTACACTCCTATGCATATTCCCAGAAGAATTGAAAACATCTTACCACAGTGATATATGTGCACCCATGTTTATAGCAGCACAATTTTTAATAGCCAGATCTTGGAAACAAGCTAAGTGCCCATCAACTGAGGAATGGATAGAAAAATTGTGGTACTTTTATACAAATGAGTACTACTCAGCTATAAGGAATGATCACATTGAGATATTTATAAATAAATGGATGCAACTTGAATCTATACTCATAAGTGAAATAAATCAAACTCACACATACAAATACTGTATAGTCTCCCTAGTGTAAGAAATGGTAAGAGTATAGAAGATTTTATGGTAATCATGGTTCACCATTACATTGCTTTGAAGCTTTATAATGTTTTCATTCATTATTTGGAATGGTTTTATTCTGTTTTGTTTGATCTTAATATATGTGATGGTATGAATAGTTACTTTGAAGAAAAACAATATGGCAGCCATTGTTGATTTGATATCATCTTGCTCTGAAGTCCTACCATGCTCTTGTTTTTTATTACCATTGGTTCTATCACATTGTGTCTTATTGGATTTTAATATGTATGATAGTATAAACAAAGTTTTTATGGAAAATAGATAATATAGTAGCCATTGTTCATCTTCGGTTATTTGGTTCAGAATGCCTTGCAATACTTTCATTCTCTTGAGTGGTTTTATTCGATTTTGTTATGTTTGACATTATTGTGTCTAAAGCTAAGCTCAACTATTTCAAAGAAAGAGACATTATGATAGCTGCTGTTAATATTCAATTGTCTTGCTGTGAAGTGCTGTGTTGCTTACATTGTTCTGTTCTGATCTGCTTAGATCTGTCCTCTTTTGTTTTTTTCTCTTTAAAATAAAAAAAATTAAAAAAATAATAATAATCTTGCCTTCTTCAAATTCAGTATAAAGCCTATTCAGGAATCCTGATTTTAGTAGGAAATTTTACTTGATGAACTTTATAGCTTTAGGGAAACCTGTTATCCTAGGAAAATAAACTTTTTTAAAAGACCTTTTTTCACTCAAAGATAAGTGCACTTTTTAAGAATATCATTTCATATACTAAAAATCCCCCAAATTAGGCTAATGGTTTTTGCTTTTGATGGAAAAGTGAATTTACAAGTGGAGTTGGGCACTTTGTGCTCTAAAACTTTATAATCTGTATGTGTAGGTTGAAAGATTGGAAAGTGCTCACCCTATAAATTATAATGGTTCTGATAAAGCCATTAGAGTCTAAAGTCAGTGCTCTGCCTGGCACAATTTTAGTCAATGGATTCTGTGATTTAAAAAGACAAGAAAAAAGAAAGAGGAAGAGAGAAGAAGAAGAAGAAGAAGAAGAAGAAGAAGAAGAAGAAGAAGAAGAAGAAGAAGAAGAAGA